>REGO01000437.1:183064-215315 GCA_010120015.1 Rhombomys opimus | reverse complement strand
AGCCTCACCAGTTTAATGTAACAATAGCATCACTTTAGGTTCATAATGAATTTTTATAATAATACTATAAAACCAGGCATGTTTCCTGGCTTTATAGCAAGGGTAGGAAGATTAACAGCTGAAGACCAGCCTAAAGTCAATAGCAACACCTTGCCTCAATAGAAATAAATAAGTTGAAAAATTTTTAATTCATATATCTTGTAATATTGCTCAGACAGAGAACTTGCAAAACTTCAGATTCAATCATCATGACTGAAAAAAAAAATCCACTAATCAAAAATTCCAATTTCTATAAATATATTTTTATTTCTTCTTTCTTTGAAATTACAGTATAATTACATTTTCCCTTCCCTTTCTGCCATATACTCCTCACAGTCTCAAATTCATAAACCCTGTTTTCATTAATTAGTGTTACACACATCTATGTATATTCATAGACACATATATTTCTGAATTCCACTTGCTGTCTGTATTATATTACTTCCATATATGCTTTTAGGTCTGGACACTTGGTGTTGGATAACCGATTAATGTGCTCTTCCCTGAGGGAAGACATCGCCACATCTCTGCTTTGCTTAGTCGACTTTAGTTCTTTGTGTAGAACTCATGCCTCCTGGTGTCCCTTACCACCCAAACTGCAGAATTGTAGAGTCCAGTTTCAGTGTGTACATTTATAAAACTTCCTTGAAAATTCTCTATCAACAACGGGTACATTTGGTTCATAAGAAATAATTTTGCATGTTTTCATTTTCAGAGTGTCAGCAACAATTACCAGATAGAAGAAGCCTAATTACTATAGCTTTGTAAGTCACAGCTCAATTCAGGGGTGACAACAAGAAGCTCCGCAACTAAATTATATCAGTAGAGAAAGTATCACACTAGAAAAGACTAAAGTCATACAAGCCAAAGGAGGGTGCAGAAACCTTATAAGAACGAGAGGAACAGAGAGTTTGCTCTCAGGTCTTTTTTCACTAGTAATGTCAGAAGCTAAACCTATTTTATAGGAGGAAATATTAGTTTCCAATGATTATTTACATGAGGGGCATATTGTTATATAATGTATCTTTAGTCTTTATTGTCAGTTTAACTGGATTTAGAATTACCTAGAAAACACACTGTTTGTTGTGTATGAAAGACTGATTTTGGAGACATTTAATTGAGGAGGGACAATCTACCATTAGCATAAGTGGGCTAGTGTCCTGGAATGAGAACAAAAGGTCAGTTCGAGGTGATGTCCTGAGTTCCCCTTCCTGTTTCCTGTTCCTCTGAACTCTGAAGTACATTTGTCACCATCAACTCAGTCATGGTTTTTTTTTTTTTTTTTTTTTTTTCTGCCTTGGAGATCATTTCCTTCCCAAATCGTGAGTAAAAATAAATCCTTTCTTCATATATTTCTTTTTACCAAATGCAAATGTTTGGGTAGCATGGCAAAGAAAAGTCACTAATAAATACATATTTCAATTACTGGGGTTTTTCACACAAAATAGGGACTCTGTTCAAATGATTCAAGGTGACTATGGCAATTAAACTGCAATCTTACTTCATCTGATTTATTAAAGGAGAACAATGCATAAATTACTAAATTAAAAAGGTAAGATAATGCAAATGTTTTCTTACAACTGATGAATCAGAACAATTAGATAGCCATCAAGGCAATTTAGTAAAATGAATGAAAAGAGTCCCTCCCCCACAAAGAATGTATGCACTACAGAAGGCTAAATAGGTGAAATAATTTACTAGTCCAAAACTACAAAGTGTTTAAATCAGACACTCATTTTAAACCCTTAACAAAGATTAATAATTCAATTTTGATAATCTAAAATTAATTACTTCCATATTAAATTGCAATTTTATTTAGTGAAAGTGACACTTGATTTGCATTCCAGTAAGTATTTATCTTAAATGATTGTAACCACACAATTACATACCAAGGAATTTAAAACATTTACTTTATATATCCCGGGGAAGTCAAAAGGCTAAAGTCAAACCATTATAAAACACTCCCTGTGGGGCAGATAGATGTGAAAACTCACTGCTGAGAAAGATCTGGGAATGCTGAAAATACACATTAACCATAATCAAGTCCTATGATAGTTAAACTTGCTTCAAGATGAAACCATATTTTCTATAAAAGACATATTTACGCTTATTTTACTTGTCCAATCACTGGTCTATCAAGGCACTACTGAATTCATGATCTTATCTGATACTTACCAAATGGCTACATCTTTTAATAATTAATGAAAACTTAAGATTAAGATACAACTTTAACATCAAAGATGTCTGGTTATTTACACCTTTTTTTTAAATAAGCAATAAACTACATGATAGGAGGATTTTTAATACCATGGATAAGTCTGCACAAACAGAGAACTTTTTCTTTTAATAATCTCAAATAAAAAATGAATATAGTATGTTCATACCCTCTACTTTTCTTTCTTTGTTATTACTTTCTGATAACCTTTTAAATTAAAAGTACTTCTAACAATGTTTTGGTTATTACTTAAATAGCTTCTTTGGATGTGACTTCTTAAAACTTTTCTGGTGCCCTGGAATTAAAATCCCATATGCTCTGCCACAGCAAGTCTCTTTAACATACTAAACATAAATTTCAAGATTATCTGTCTCATTTCTGTCTTTTTTTTTTTTTGCACTTTATTCTTACTCTTATCCATATGCAACACATTTTCCAATTTTTCTGTAAGGTTTCTCATTTTTACACAATTCTATTTCATCTCATCCAATTCTGCTTTTATGTTTTTTTTTTCAACATATCTTTACATGACATGCTGAATTATTGTTTCAGGGATTCTTAAATTTTGTTAAGGTTATAAAGAAGATGGTTTGAAATAAGGCCCCAGGCTCTGAAGCCTGTATACCAATCACTCTTGTCTTCTTCACCTCAGTTGACATCAGTGATCTGAGGCGAGTCCTTTTATACTGGTGTTGCCTGTCTCCTCTTCACTCACTCTAAATAGCTCCCTCTGCAGGGCACGCAGATGTAGTGCTGAAAATGCCCTTGTCACTGAGCTTGTTCTGTGACTTTTGCATTAAGTTTCCCTCCAGTATCAAGACAGAACGAAAATTAATGTCAGGTGGCTGACATCTCCACATAGAGCAGATACGCACAACTTTTTCTTACTCTTTGTATGAAAGTTACTTTTTATGAACCCCAACCCTCATGGCTTCTTCTTACCCTATATAATTCCTAAAGTACCATTAACATAAGCATATGCAGATTAGGTTTCCATGGAAAGAATCATTGACTAAAATTTTAGGAAATACTTCAGATTTTAAACTTTAACTAGTCACATTCAAAAGAAGCTCAACACAGGGCTATGGTTTCTAGTATACATTCTAATATTTTATCCACAAAGAGTATCAATTTATCATTCCAGGCTTCTACAATTTTAGAGTCTTTGTTTTAAGGTATTACTGATCACAGTTATTTTCAACATGAAGGTCTGTAAAGGTCAGTGTCCCCTGAAAATAGTTTCAAAACAAAACAAAACAAAAACACAAAAAATACAAAATATAAAAGGTAATAACCAAACTATAGTCTTAGAATCTTATGGACTCCATATAGATTAATTTTATATTATTGAAAGAAAAGTACAGTATATTTAAAATGGAAAATAAGATATTGATACTTGTAACTAAAAGTCCAAGAGTAATGTGTGAGTAATGCCTAGACACTCACATATTGTGAGAGAGAATGGATTTGTTCGAATAGATACCTGCTTCATTTTGAATCACTCACTTTAGATATTTCAGCACTTAAGTTTATTTTACCCTTCAAAGTTCAAAGAGAATAAAAGTGTTCTTCTTAGTCACTAGGACTCAATCATTGAACAAAATTAATAATTGCCAGCCATGGAATTCTCACATGTGGGTACAAAGATCTGTCAAACTTCAGGCCACCTTATGATCATTGTTTTTATGATATTAACTGTGAGCAAATGAATATCAGGAGACATCTGGGTGGTTGATACTGGAGCAAATTACAATCATCTTTGTATACCATAGGTTTTAATTTTTGGGTTTTGTCTTTTGCTTGTTTTTGTTAGCTTGTTTCTTGAGACAGGGTTTCCCCGTGTAGCCCTGGCTGTCCTGCACTCACTCTGTAGACCAGACCGGTCTTGAACTCAGGGAGATTCACCTGCCTCTGCCCCCTGAGTGCTGGTATTACAGGTGGGAGCCACTGTGCATGGTTATTTGATTATTAAATGAGGACCACAGACTTATGGTTGAAGGTTTAATCTTCAGTTCCTATTATTTCAGGAAATTTGGGGAATATTAAGAATTGGCGCCTCCTAGTGAAGTGAAATTTTCCTGCAATCTATGAAGGCAGCCCTTCTGAGGACTCCTTGGAATGGGGGATATGGAGTTTCAAATGGCCATCGCTTACATCCAGGCAAGGCTTGTAGCTGCAGGTCTGGGTTGCATTCAATTGAACTATTGGTGGAACAGCCAAGGTTTATGCTAACACGAAGGATTTGTCTTCACAAACTGACAGCTGGGCTCCATTCCTGAGGACACCATTAGCACAGTTCATTAAACACGGAGAAGTTGTGCTTGTTCTTGCTGTCCTCTGCTCCTCAGGCTTCTACAATCACCCCCTTCTCCATCTTCCATGGGGTTCCCAGAGGCCCACCTAATGACTGGCTGTGGGTCACTGCTTAGCTGATGGAGCAAACCTTACTGACGGATATTGGGCTAGGCTCTGATCTATGAGTATAGAATATCATTAAAAATCTTTTTATTGACCTTTGTGAGGGGCTGATCATGTTTGGGTCTAACCTAGGTCTCTTGTCCATCCAGCTTCTAGTGTTTCTGGCGATCTAGTCACTGTCAGGGCTCAAATTAAATCAGTCAATGAATGACCACTCCCACGAGCTCTGAATCACCATTGTCACCACACACCTTGCAGGCAGAGCAGGCTGGAGGTTGAAGGTTCTGTAGCTGTGTTGGTGTCCCAGTCCCACCACTGGAAGCCTTGACTGGTTACAGAAGATGGTCTATTCAGGCTCCATATTTTCAATTACTAGGAATCCTCACTCACTAGGTTAATCCTTATAGTTTCCAGGAAGTTTCCACTGTGAAGGGTTTCCACATCATCCTCCAGTACCCCCAAACCCAGTTGTCTCTTCCTGTATTCTCCCCCTTCATCCCCCTCTCCCCTACCCGATTCTGCCTGTTCTCATCTCCACCAGCCCCCATTCACCTGCAAAATTTCTTCAAGTTCTGCTTTCCAGGTGGATCCATGCTCTCTCTCTCTCTCTCTCTCTCACACACACACACACACACACACATGCCTTCTTTTTGCTTAGCCTCTCTGGTTCTGGGGATTGCAATGAGATTAAGCTTTACAGCTAATGTCCAGTTAGAAGTAGATATATATGTTTGTCTTTCTGTGTCTGGTTTGCCTTGTTGAGGATTTTTTCTAGGTCTGTCCAATTGCCTGAAATTTTCATGATGCCATTTTCTTTAAGAACTGATAAATACACCTTTGTGTATGTGTACCACATTTTATTTATCAATTCTTCAGTAGAGGGACATCTTGAATTGTATAGTATAAGTCTTCCTTTCCAACAGCAGCAACATAGGAAAGAAAGAGTTGATTTTGCTTATGGTATGAGAAGCTATACTTAATCATGGTCTATGAGGTGTGACAGTAAGGTAATGCTGCATCTGCTTACATTATACATGCATTCAGGAGGCAGAATGTAGGTATGAAGTAGGGCCTAGTTATAAAACATCAAGACTTTACCATACAGTGATCTAGAGCTTCATAGACAATGTAAGGTTTATAGTTAGAGTTCCTAATTTCCCAAAACAGCAAACCCACTAAAGGCAAGGTATTCTAACATGCAGGACCCTGGGAAACATTTCACATTCAATCAACAAAAGTGTGGGAGATTTTCTAGTAAAAATATTAAGGGCAATACTGGATAGAGAAATTAGGAGGTATAAATTTATGAATCTGGTACAAAAATCAAATTGAAAGATATTTTTGATAATTTAAAGCATGGAAAGTGAATGGGGAAAAGTTGGAATCTATAATCTGTATTACTACAATGTTTAGAATTCTGTTATGAAAGAAGGGAGTCATAAAGATATTTTTCATTTTCTTTGTTTTGTTAATTAAATTTTTATTTTTATATTGATTACAATTTATTTACTTTGAATCCCAGTTGTAGCCCCCTCGTTCATTCCCTCCCAATCCCACCCCCTCTCCCTCATCTCCATTGCCCCTCTCTAAGTCCACTGATAGGGGAGGTCCTCCTCCCCTTCCATCTGACTCTAGCTTATCAGGTCTCATCAGGACTGGCTGCAATGTCTTTCTCTGTGGTCTAGCTAGGCTGCTCTGCCCATGGGGAGAAGAGGTCAAAGAGACAGCCACTGAGTTCATGTCAGAGACAATCCCCGTTCCCCTTACTAGGTACCCTCTTGGACAATGAGCTGCCATGGGCTACATCCGAGCAGGGGTTCTAGGTTATATCCATGCATGGAACTGGGTTGGAGAATCAGTCTCAGAAAAGACACCTGTGCCTAGATATATTTGGTCCTTGTGGAGCTCCTGTCCTCTTCAGGTCTTAATAACTCCCCCTTCTTTCATAAGATTCCTGCACTCTGCCCAAAGTTTGGCCATGAGTCTCAGTATCTGCTTTGCTACACTGCTAGGTAGAGTCTTTCAGAGCCCCTCTATGATAGGACCCTGTCCTGCTTCTCGTTTTCTCCTCTTTCCATTGTCCATCCCATTTGCCCTTCTGACTGAGGATTGATCATCTTACCCTGTAATCTCTTCTTGTTTAGCTTTTTTTGGTGTACAGATTTTATTATATTTATCCTATCTTATAGGTTTAGTATCCATTTATAAATGAGTATATACTGTGTGTGTCTTTCTGCTTCTGGGATACTTCACTCAGAATGATCTTTCCTAGGTCACACCATTTGCTGCAAATTTCATGATTTCCTTGTTTTTAATTGCTGAGTGGTGTTCCATTGTGTAAATGTACCACAATTTCTGTATCCATTCCTCGACTGAGGAGCAACTGGGTTCTTTCCAGGTTCTGCCTATTACTAATAAAGCTGCTAGGAACATGATTGAACAAATGTCCTTGTTGTGTACTTGAGCATATTTTGGATATATGCCTAGAAGTGGTATAGCTGGATCTTGTGGAAACACAATTCCTAATTGTCTGAAAAAGCACCAGATTGATTTCCAAAGTGGTTGTACATGTTTACATTCCCACCAGCAGTGGAGAAGGGTTCCCCTTTCTCCACAACCTCTCCAGCATGTGTTGTCACTTGAGTTTTTGATTTTAGCCATTCTGATGGCTGTAAGGTGAAATCTCAGGGTTGTTTTGATTTGCGTTTTCCTGAGAGTTAGACCTGCACAATTTGTTGAAGATGCTGTCTGTTTTCCATTGAATGGTTTTGGCTTCTTTGTCAAAAATCAAGTATTCATAGGTGTGTGGGTTTATTTCTGGGTCTTCTATTCAGTTCCATTGATTTTCCTTTCTATTTCTATGCCAATACTATACAGTTTTTATTACAGTTGCCCCATAGTACAGCTTGAGATCAGGGACTGAGATACCTCCAAACGATCTGTTGTTGTACAGGATCCTTTTGGAAATTCTGAGTTTTTTGTTTTACCATATAAAGTTGAGAGTTTCTAAGTGAGGATTGATCATCGTACCCTGGGTCCTCTTTCCTGTTTATCTTCTTTAGGTTGATAGATTTCAGTATATTTATCCTATCTTAATAGGTCTATATAAGTGAGTATATACCATGTGTGTCTTTCTGCTTTTGGGATACCTCACTCAGGATGATCATTTCTAGGTCCCACCATTTGCCTGCAAATTTCATGATTTCCTTGTTTTTAATTGCTGAATAGTATTCCATTGTGTAAAAGTACCACAATTTCTGTATCCATTCCTCAACTGAGGGACATCAGGGTTGTTTCCAGGTTCTGGCTATTACAAATAAAGCTGCTACCAACATGGTTGAGCAAATGTCCTTGTTGTGTACTTGAGCCTCTTTTGGATATATGCCTAAGAGTGGTTTAGCTGGATCTTAGGCCACAGAGGAGGACTTTACAGCCAGTCCTGAAGACACGTGATAAGCCACTATAAGATATAGGGGGAGGAGGTTCTCCCTATCAGGGGACTTGGAAAGGGGCAGGGAGGAGTTGAGGGTGGGAGGGTAGGATTGGAAGGGAAAGAGGGAGTGGGATACAGCAGGGATACAAAGTTAACAAACTGTAACTAATATTAAAAAATAATAAATAAATAATAAATAAATATTAAAAAATAAAAAATAAAATGAATGTGGATAAAAAAATAAAGTTGAGAGTTTTTCTTTCAAGGTCTGTAAAGAATTCTGTGTGTATTTTGATTGAAATTGCATTGAATCTGTAGATTGCTTTTGACAGAATGGCCATTTTTACTTTTAATCCTACAGATCCATGAGCACTGGAAATCTTTCCACCTTCTGATATCTTCTTCTATTTCTTTATTCAGAAACTGAAAGTTTTTTTCATACAAATTATGATTTGCTAAAGTACACCAACAAACTTTATGGCCTGTGTGGCTATTGTGAAGGGTGTTGTTTCCCTGATTTCTTTCTCGGCCCTTTTGTCTTGGGTATACAGGAGGGCTTCTGATTTTTTTTTTTTTTAGTTTATTTTGTATCCAGCCACTTTGCTGAAGGTGTTCATTAACTGAAGGAGTTCTCTGGTTGAATTTTGGGGGTCGCTCATGTATACTATCATATCTCCTGTGAATAGTGATACTTTGATCTCTTCCTCTCTGATTTGTATCCCCTTTGTCTCCTTTTGTTGTCTTATTGCTCTAGCTAAGATTTCAAGTACTATGTTGAAGAGATATAGAGACATTGGGCAGCCTTGCCTTATCAGTGGGATTGATTTACGTTTTTCTGCATTTAGTTTGATGTTGGCTATAGGCTTGCTGTACATTACCTTTACTATGTTTAGGTATGTGCCTTTTATCCCTGATTTCTCTAAGACATTAAACATGAATGGGTGTTGGATTTTGCCAAATGCTTGTTCTGCATCTACGGAGATGATCGTGTGGTTTTTCTCCTTCAGTTTGTTTATATGGTGGATTACATTGATGGATTTTCGTATATTGAACCACCCTTGCATGCCTGGGATAAAGCCTACTTGGTCATGATGGATGATATCTTTTATGTGTTCTTGTATTCGGTTTGCAATTATTTTATTGAGTATTTTTGCATCAATATTCATAAGGGAGATAGGTCTGAAGTTCTCTTTTGTTGGGTCTTTGTGTGGTTTAGGGATCAAGGTGACTGTGACTTCATAGAATGAGTTTGGTAATGTTCCTTCTGTTTCTATTTTGTGGAATAGTTGGAAGAGAATTGGAGTTAGGTCTTTTCTGAAGATCTGGTAGAATTCTGTGCTGAAACCATCTTGCCCTGGGCTTTTTTTTTGGGAAGGGAGACTTTTAATGACTGCTTCTATTTCCTTGGGAGATATAGGACAATTCAGTATTTCTACCTGATTTTGATTTAATGTTGGTAGATGGACTCTTTGAAGAAAATTGTCCATTTCATTTAGATTTTCAAATTTTGTGGCATATAGCCTTCTGTAGTAAGATCTAATTATTGTTTGGATTTCCTCAGTGTCTGTTGTTGTATCTCCTTTTCATTTCTGATTTTGCTGATTTGGATAGTTTCTCTCTGCCTTTTTGTTAGTTTGGCTAAAGGATTGTCTATATTGTTGATTTTCTCAAAGAACCAGCTCTTGATCCATTTATTCTTTAAATTGTTTTATTTGCTTCTAATTTATTGGTTTCTGCCCTGAGCTTGACTATTTCCAGCCTTCTACTCTTCTTGGGTGTGTCTGCTTCTTTATTTTTCTAGGGCTTTCAGGTGAGCTGGTTGGTCATGCTGGGCAGCGAAGCCTTGTTCTATCACTCAAAAGAAAGTTATCTGATCTGTTCAAAAGGATTCAGGTAGCCACTGCCATTTTTTTCTATCTGGCATTTTTGTTGTTGGAGTTTTCTCTCATTTATCCAGACTACTTTCAGTTAAAAAAGTCACAGGTTAAAAAAAAATGCTGTTCTTAATGTGTTTTTTTTTTTTTTCTGTTTGATACCTTGGTACTGAGTAAATTTATTTTTCTTTAATTTTACTCTGATTCTACATCTTGAGTATCTCTTAAACCTCCCAGAACCCACCCCTTTCTCATGTGATTTCTAGCAATCTGAGATGAGGAGTGAAGTGTCTTCACTGTTTAACATCATAGTCCTCTTGATGGGACCTTGAAATTCTGGTTGGAAGAAATACCAGGAGTTAGGTCCATTCACCAATACTCAACCTTGTCTTCCTACTGTACATTTTTGTATCTATTACAGTATATAACGACTTTGGAAGTTTTTGTGTACAACTCCAAATTTTAAACATTAAACTTAAATCTCCTATGGAAAGAAAGACAAAAACTACACATCAAAATGGTGTTTATTACATACCAATTCTTAATCCATACTTTAAAGTAAAAGTATCAATTTTAAAAGATTATTAAAAGCAACAACTCATCAAAACAAAGAAATATTTCACAATAGAGAAGTACCAAGTAATAAAAAAAACTTTAAAACAAATTAAAACCTTAGAGAGACAGAGAAAATATCAGAAACAGAACAAACTTATGCCACTTAGAGTGGTTTTGAGGGCCTGAGCATATAAAGCATATTTTTTCAGTTTTATGCAAAGGATATTCAAGATATGAATGTTTAAGTTATAATACAAGTTTTATTTCCACATAAGGAAGTTGTTTGGCTGTTACTTTGACTGTTCACAACCCGAAGACAAGAATAACGTAACTGTGGAAGGCTTGGGAGACTACAAGAATATAGATGAGTGGCCCATAGAAGATAACCCCAAAATGAATAATGCATTGCTATGCTTGGTAACACGCTTGGTGAATAAGTACAGAGAAAGTAGGGTTCAGACACTCTTGGAAGCATCTTGGTTATGAAAAGAATAATAATATTAATAAAGAAATATTTCTATTGAAAGGGTGTTTTTAAAAGGAGTAGATCTTTAGTGAAAGTGACATAAATTAGGCATATATATTAAAATGCTGATGAACATTAAGATATTTAAGTGGATCTTCTAGCAGGTAATTATGTCTGCCTGTCATAACTTTAAATCAGAAAAGTAATTAAAATCAAACCTAAAAATATATAACTGCATGTGTGATTGAACTACATACAATAGGAAAACAATTATAATCTTAAATATTTCTAGCATAAGATAATATGAATTATGATAAATTCCTTACTTATTCATGATATATTTTTGATTCTAGAAAAAAAATCCCTACCAACTATTTTTATCCACATATTGGCATACTACTAAAAAAGTACTTTTATTGTCAAAAAAACACCTAATAATATCCACAAAAAAAAGAAAAAAAAATGGCCTTAACCACATATCATGAACAGGCATTCCATGTAGAGATACTGATCATAAAATATACATCCATATGTATGTAACTAAAAAAATATATGATAGATACAGATTGATAGAATGATAAGTAGATGTAAATATAGAGAGTCAATGTAACTTGAAGTACACACAGCAATACAGAGTTTTGTCAAAGATCAGTAAAATTATTTTCCAAATATTTTATCATAAATAGAAGTTAGATTTTCCTCTCCAGAACATATAAATGGCAAATCACTATGTTTTCATTCATCTATCCATCTATTCATTCATTTTTTTCAAAGAACTGAAATTTATTATAATATGTGAGGTTTTTAAAAGCCATACGGTTATTTCTTTTCATTTTTATTTTTTCTTCACAATTTATTCATTCTATATCCTGATTGAAGGGCCCTCCTTCATCTCCACCCAGTCCAATCCAATCCTCCTCCCTCTTCCTCCCTATCACTTTCCCCTAGTCCACGGAAAGGGGAAGTTCTCCAACATTGCCATCTGCTTATAACACCAAGAGCTCAGGCTCTAAGATTATGTCTGCCTGTCCTAACTTTAAATCAGAAAAGTAATTAAAATCAAACCTAAAAATATATAACTGCATGTGTGATTGAACTACATACAATAGGAAAACAATTATAATCTGAAATATTTCTAGCATAAGAGAATATGGATTATGATAAATGCCTTACTTATTCATGATATATTTTATCCACCTCTATCCACCTCTTGGCATACTTTGGAAATAACTTTGGAAATCAATCTGGTGCTTTCTCAGACAATTAGGAATAGTGCTTCCTCAAGACCCAGCTATACCACTCCTAGGCATATACCCAAAAGAGTCTCAAGTACACAACA
Source organism: Rhombomys opimus (assembly GCA_010120015.1). NCBI lineage: Eukaryota > Metazoa > Chordata > Mammalia > Rodentia > Muridae > Rhombomys > Rhombomys opimus. The sequence continues at coordinate 202,976 of REGO01000437.1, read as the reverse complement.
AGGACATTTGCTCAACCATGTTTGTAGCAGCCTTATTTGTAATAGCCAGAACCTGGAAACAATCCAGATGCCTCTCAACTGAGGAATGGATACAGAAATTGTGGTACATTTGCACAGCGGAACACTACTCAACAATTAAAAACAAGGATATCATGAAATTTGCAGGCAAATGGAGGAAACTAGAAAAGATTATCCTGAGTGAGGTAACCCAGAAGCAGAAAGAGAAACATGATAAATATTCACTTACAAGCAGATATTAGCTGTATAATATAGGGTAGCCATCTATAGACCTAAAGAAGCTAAACACTAAGGAGGACCCTAGGAAGGATGCTTAAATGAAATAGATACCAGAAGCAAACAGGATAGATACCAAAAATGGTGGAAAAGAAGAAAGAAGATGTGAGCCTGCTTTAGAGGGTCCTCTGAAATGATCCTCTCAACAGGGAATCAAAGCAGGTGCTCAGACTCAAGTCTAAACTTTGGGCAGAGTACAGGTAGTCTTATGGAATAAGAGAGGGGTCAGGCTAGAGGGACATGAAGACAAAGGGAGCCCCACAAGGAGACCAACAAAGCTAAAGGATCTGAGCTCAAGGTGTCCTGCAGAGACCATGGGCCAATGGTGGACCATGCATGGAGAAGACCTAGACTCAGTGCTCAGATGTGGCTGATTGGGTGCTCAGTTTCCATGTGGATCTCTGAGTGAAGGGAGCAAGGGATACCTGTATCATGAACTTGGTTGACTGCTCTTTCATCACTCTCCCCTGGTGATGCAGCCTTTCGAGGCCATGGAGGAAGAGGATCTAGGCAGTCTTGATGAGACTTAACATGCATTCATTTTCAAAAATACATAACAAAACATATAAGATAAAACAAAAAATAAACAAAGAGCTTAGAACAAGACTCAGTAACCCACTTGTTCATACAATCAGGAATCCTATAAAACACAAAACTAGAAGCCATAATATATAAGCAGAGGATCTGAGTTAGACTGAGCACACCTAATGCATGCTGCTTTATTCTCTGTTTTCTCCAATGGAATGACATTCTGTATGTCAAAAACTCCAAGGGAAGTCCCATATTCAGGAACAGTTGACCACCAGCAAAAAAAGAACTCCAGTTTCCTGTTGTAATTTTTATTATTGTTTCTTTCTTTTTTTGTGTGTGTATGTGTTTATTTGATATAGTTTAATGTGTGGTTTTGTTGGTTTGTTTTGCTTCTTTTTTGCATTTCACTATTTTTTTTTTAGGTTTTATTGTTGTATTGAGGGTTGTTTGAGAAAGAACTTTAAGTTTAGGTAGCTAGAAGGGGGAGGATCTAGAAAGACAGGAGAGATAAATAATAAAATAAAAATTATATTTAAATTTAGAGTTTATTTAAATAATAAAACAGTTTTCATAAAACCATGTCATTGTTATCACTTACTGAGAGACACGCACACAGTGCCATCACTTAGCTTAAAATATAATTTTAAATTTCATAAATGCTTAAATTTTCATCAAAAATAGAGAGGAAAAAGAGATAAATTTTTAAATGCCCTCAAAATGGGCATGGATTCAAATGGAAATGTAAAAGAAAACCTTTCTTTTTTACCTTCTAAGTGTTTTCTCTGGAAAATGTAGTGTTCATGCCTACAAAATGTTTCAAGATTCACTTGCCATCCAAAACATAGTAGTTTCTGTTAAATGCCTAAACCTTATATAACAGAAATGGACATGAATGGGTATTTATTAACCTTTATCCATAGTCTCTATGCTCTCTTTTTCACTTCATTGTATAGGCATTAGAGCACTTCAACTTGAGTGATTAGGATGGAACCAAAATCTTAAAGTTTAGGAAAGAGAAATGATCTGAAAAGAATCCCTATTCATTTTTCTTCAATTTTTAAATTTTCTGATGTAGTTTCTATTAAAATATATATTTAATACCTATTTATGTTTACATATATAAGTACACACATATATGGACTCAAATGCAGCACACATATAATTATATATATGTATATATTCATATATTTATACAAATATAGAGAAATATCTAGATAGAATGATTAATAGATAGGTAGAGGTATAAGATAGGTATAAACAGATTAACATAGATAGAGATAGAGATTAAAGAGCAGGAGAAAGACAGAGATAGAGATAGATAGAAACAGTACTGAATGGCATTGTCAGGATAGATGATAATAAATTGCAGCATTTTCTTATTCCCTCTACTTGAGTGTGTACAGACATTACAAATTGCTAACATAAGACAACAAAAGTGAAGCAATGTGTAGATGTAATTAAAACTTCCTTCCATTTAAATATTAGACAGAATGCCTTTATGGGACCTAACTAACTAGGTTATCCAGCCTTAGAAAAGGGGACCAAAACTGAGTTAGTCAGTTCCAATGACAGCTCTCTCTCTCTCTCTCTCTCTCTCTCTCTCTCTCTCTCTCTCTCTCTCTCTCTCTTTCTCTCTCTCTCTCTCTCTCTTTCTATCTCTCCCTCAATCTTTTCTCCACTTCTATCCCCCAATCTTTTTTCTCTTTTTTTTCTATGTGATTGTCTGAATGAATGTCTCTCCCTCTGCCTGTATGTCTTTGACTCTCTTTCTGTGTGAGTGTGTGTGTGTGTGTGTGTGTGTGTGTGTGTGTGTGTGTGTGACTTGAAGGAAAGAAATCAGCTGCCATACATTACATAGCCACAGGGTTATAAAATCCATAAAAATTCTGAAGAGCTTTGAATCAAGTATGCTTTTAATGAACTATTGAGATGGCTTCTTGGTCCAGTCAACACCTTGATTGCATTGCTAAGGTCTCGAATGATACCTCTAATCGGCCATGTCTGTACTACTCACCTGAAGAACCCCTGAGTCAGCACGTGAACCTCGTTAAGTTTAGGCAGTTCTGGTGCACCACAGATAATTAATGAAGAAGTTAGCTGAAAAATAAAGCCCCAAAGTAGCATTTGGAATGTTATCTTAATATTTTATTCTACAGATATCACATTCTGTGTGCATTCAAGGCACTTACGCCATACCAAAATAAAAAATAAAAACCGACTTAAGCACATAAGTCTAATTTTTTCTATTTTAAAAAAATTAAGTTTACTGATTTTTGAGACATGCTTCTAGAGTTAGCAGCTCATTTTGCATTAGGACTCAGATATGTTTTCTTTAAAAGATAATCTTTTTCTGTGTCCCTCTACTGATGCTCATTTAATTGTTAAAATAAGAGACAGAGTTCTGGTGGGTCTACAGAGAGAATTAGTTACTCAGTTAAGGAAGATCCTTTATAGACATACTTATTTTATTTTTATTTCTTTTTTCATTTTTATAGCCATTAAGCATTTTTGAAAGAAAGTTCTAAATGTGTTTGGCCTGAAAGGAAATAAACTTATAATGGTAAAATTTTACTTTTCTACATATTTCAGGGCCAAAATAAAACCAACACATTGCAGGTCTAGTTTGTCAGTAAGAGAATTTGCTTTCAGGCTGGCAGTGAGCCTTTCACAAAGCATGGTGTGCTAAGAATAGTGCAAATGTGGGGCAATGCTTAAAATACAGAGTAGGAGAAATACCCCATTAGTTATCATAAGCAAATTCAGTGTCTCTAATGATCTGAAGAGACGAGTGGATATGACCTAAATAAGCTCTGTGACTGAGCCTTGACTGTGCTTCTCTGATTAAGGCTCCTGCTTCACTGCAGAATAGCTCTCTTCTTATTGGGAGGAGTGGGAGACAGTTTAGAATGACGCAAGATGCAAAAACTGAGCAGTTTGTTTTTGTCACTTCTCAGAGCTTGTAAATCACTATTCACATCCCCTAACTTAAAAGAAAACTACCAACGTGGGTGTATAGTGGCACAGTAGTCCATCTTCCTTGTACACATCTTGCACGTCTACAAGGCATCCACACCGTAAGTCAAAGCGTGAAATGAGCACAGAAGACAAGGCTCTGAAATGAGGTAGAGGTGCTACTAAACGGATGCATAGAAAGAGCACTTGGATGTAGAGTTGAATTTGTAAGTCAGAATGTACCATGAAATTATGTGTGATGTAAATGACTTTGTAAGATTCTTCTTGTTTTCTGAAAATTAAAAAAAAATAAAAAATTATTTTAGAATGTTTATCCTACATATATATGTCTAATAACCACTTGTGAGTAAGTATATACCACGCATGTCTTTCTGCTTCTGGGTTACCTCACTTAAAATGATCTTTTCTAGTTCCTACCATATGCCTAATTTCATGATTTCCTTGTTTTTAATAGTTGGGTAGTAAGTGTACCACAATTGCTATATCCATTCCACCATTGAGGGGTATCTAGGTTGTTTCCAGATTTTGGCTCTTATGAATAGAGTTGCTAGAAATATGCATGGAATTTTATGAAAGAAGGGGGAGATAGAAAGACCAAGTGGGGGTAGGAGCTTCACAAGGAGAGTAGCAAAGCCAAAAATATCTGGATCCAGGGGTCCTGTAGAGAAGCTACTCCAACCAGGATCCATTCGTGGAGATTACCTAGATCCCTACTCATATGTAGCCCATAGGCAGTTCAGTCTCCTAGTGCGTTCCCTAAGAACAGGAGCAGGGGCTGTCTCTGGCATGAGCTAAGTGGCAGGCTCACTGATTACCTCTCCCTGGCAGGTGCAGACTTGACAGACCACAGAAGAAGACAATGCAGCCAGTCCTGATGAAGCCTGATAAGGTTAGGCTCAGATAGAAGGGGAAGATGACCTCACCTATCAGTGGATTAGGGGAGGGGCATAGGAGAAGAAGAGGGAGGGTATTGGAAGGAGATGAGGGAGAGGGCCACAGCTGGGATATAAATTAAATAAATTGTAATAAATGATAATAATAATAATTCAAAAATGCAAAAGAATGAAAATGTGATACACTAAAATATATTTTGTTTGATTTGGGAAAGGTTCTTACTATTTGAACCTGGCTGGTCCATAACTCAATATGTAGACCAGACTATATGTGCCAACATAAGTGGAATTTTAAAATAATTTAAGTGTTTCAAAATATTATATGAATGCTAGGTTTAATGAATACAATTAGTTGGATTGTATTATTCAACAAACTGGCACACACTTGTGACTCCAACAACTAGTGTAGCTAGATAAGAAACTTGAAAGCTGCATTTGAAAGCTAACCTTGGCAACTTCATTCCTAACACAATTAGACAAGAAGGAGGAGTCATTGTCGTCAGTCATGTGCCCATTGGTAGTATCAAAGCCATGGTCATACAGAAGACCACGATATGCTCAGAAGGTCACAAAACAAAACAAAAAGACAGAAAAGCCTTTGCAGAAAAAAAAAAAAAAGAGAACACAGGATTAGGAGGAAGATAAAATATATTTGGAGGTAAGAATAATTCAAAGGCATTGCATACACGCATGGAATTATCAAGGAACAGATTTAAATAACAAGAAAGTGTTAAAGTTGTGATGCAGCTGTAGTGTATTTTCCTAGCAGCCTCCAGGCCTTTAGTACCAGTAAACAGTAAGAGCAGCAACAAAAACTTGGGAGTTTGCATTCGGTTTTATCTCCCAAAAGATTCAGAGTTAAAAATGCCATTTGCATTTTGAATTAACATCATAACTGTAGAATGTTGCTTTTGGTAGCTCTATACAATGTTTATAGACAAAGAATACACTGAGAACTTCAGCTTTATTAAAGTCAGAGAAGCCATGAAAACACCACTTAGGCTGCCGTCCTCAGCTGTCTTTATGATGATTAAATAAAACAGATGTAGTTCGTAGTTCCACTTTTAAATCACAGAAGACCAAAGTACTGAAAATTTTATGTATATAATAAAAATGACCAATGTTAAAAGTTGTGATTCATGAGAAATAAAATAAATGAAATTACTTATCCCTTAAAGGAAGCAACCACGATGACATCATCAGTGGGAAGAATGTGGAAGATAGCAAAATATACAGTCATAGAAACCTTTTGTATTTTTGTCAGATCAGTTCCAATCTGCCATTGGTTTTGTCCGTATTATGGTCTTTAAAAACTTAAACAATAATATGTTGTTCTCCCCCATTGTTAAAGACATCAAAATATAACCAACGATACATCTGGTCAGTAACCAAACTCTTCCCTGTTTTCAAATACAAACCACCTTTCCCATACCTTCCACATTGCAATGCACAGGGTCAGCCTTTCCAGCCTCCATGCCATGTTGCAATTTACCAAAGAAGATTACTAAGCATCTTTGACCTGACCCATGACAAGTGGCTCCTGGCGAACATCATCTGTCTGTCCATTCATCTTTTGCAACCTTTGTGCTTTTGTCCTATTGATTTAATAGATTACTTCAGACACAGCAAAGTTTTGACCTTTCTCCAGAGCTAAAAAAAAAAAAATCAACTATTTTTTTGTTCAAGACTACTACCCTGATTTCCATTTTACTGATCATAAGAATATCAAGCAAGAACTATACAATATGCTACCTTATCTCATCTTAAAGCTGGCTCCTTCTTCTTTTCCAATCCTTTAATATTTGTGCATCATAGGAAGTGTCCTTATTACCTTTCAAACGTAATCTTTCCTCTTTTCAATATCTTCAGTGTCCTGTTCTTTTTATTCCTCTATAAAGGTAAATTTCCCAAATATCTACTTAATGAAAGTACTCGTAGAGCTTATGGCTCAAATCATACTCTGAATAAATCCTAGAATGACTCTGTATATGTGAGTATATGTGTGTTTACATGTGTATGTGCTTGTCCCGTACATGGACATGCATGTCTGAGAATGCACGCGATTTTATGTCCTCTCAAGCGTGGTGGGAGACCTTGCATATTTCACCCCAGGGTCTCTTATTAGCCTGCAACTCATTTATTAGGCTACGTGGGATGGCCAGTAAGTAGTGAGGATCTGCCTTTCCTTATACAACTGTGTTAGAAAAACAAGTGTGTGTGTGTGTGTGTGTGTGTGTATGTTACTCTGAAGATAGAAAAAAAAAAGCACTTTAGTGGCTAAGCTATCTTCCCAGCCCTTATTCCATTTTTATAGGAAACAAAAATAAGAAAACACAATGCCTTTGAAACTTGAGTCCACCAGCTAAATAATGTCAGGAGTCCAGCTGTGTTTCCACTGAATTTGTGTTCGTTGAAAACAGCTTGCTTCAGCTTGTGCTGCAATTCCACACCTTATCCCAGGTGCAAAGAAAGCATTGCTGCCTGACAATGGACAGAGGATGCAGAGCCCTGCCTCCTGTTCTTCCTCGGGTGTGAATAAGATATGAATTAGAAGTTGGGTTAATATTTAAAAATAAGATTTTTCTACTCAACCATAATTTAACAACCTATGACTGGAAAAAAGCACAGCTCAGAATAATGTAATCAACTTATTACTCTCATCATGTGTTTTACCAAACAATTTGTTTTTGAATCTAACTAATATACTGTGGGTTTCTTTGAAATTTTTGCATAAAATCCTGGTTGTGTCACTTGCTAAATTATAGACCTCTCTTGTCCCAGTAGTTTAGTATCCTCTTTACATGCAAAAAATATCAAGTTAATATTATATTAAGCATTTTAAACATAATATGCTCAAAATTTGTAAATTCTATTAATTCTCATTATTAGGTTTTCTGGTTTACTTTATGTTGAGGTGTTTACATGTGAGAGAATTTTAAGATCCGATATAGGATATTATACTGTTTGTGGGTGAAACATGGCAGTTGTAACTAGCTTTGCCATCACAATAGAGATCCGGCTAGCCACAAGCTTGTGATAATCCTTCTGTATGCATCCTCAGCTCTAGAATTATGGTCTATGCAGCTAAGCATTGCTTGTAACCTGTATTCTGGTCATACAATTTTTTGAGTCAGTTATTCAAAAGTGAGGAAAACTGATCTACTTTGGCTCATACATTCCACTCTCCATGTCATAACATTAGCTTTGTTAATTAAATACAAATGGTGGGAAAGTCTACACCCATCAGTTTTTTAGTGAGAAAAATTGTGGAATTTCTCAATCAGTAGTAGAACTATATTAGCAGTTCAGATATGGGATGTTAAGCTTTAATTGCTCAATATTATTTTTTATTTGATTTTATTACACTTGAGGTAAGACCTTACTTTATCAGCATATCCTTATTGATGCAAGCTACTGAAACACATTCTAAAAAATAAACACGGCAAAAAGTCCTTTAATTTTTCTCCTGTGTGTCCTTTGAAAAATTAAAATAAATGAAAGCAAGCCTCTAGAAGATTCTTCATAATCTGCTTATATCTTAGAACAAATCAGTGGTCAATAACAATTCATCCAGAAATGAGTGAAAAGGAAATGGAAACTGAAAGTCATGACTAAAGAAAAATTTACTTTTTTCCTTTGTATTATATTTTACTTTATTTTGTTTTTATTAATTACAGTTCATTCACTTTGTATAACCCCTGTAGTTCCCTCCCTCCTCCACTCCTAATCCCACTATCCCTCCCTCTTCTTCACCCATGTCCCTCCCCAAATCCACTGATAGGGGAGATCCTCCTCTCCTTCCTACTGATACTAGTCTATCAGGTCTCATCAGGAGTGGCTGCATTGTCTTCCTCTGTGGCCTGGGAAGACTGCTTCCCTTTCAGGGGAAGGTGATAAAAAACAAGCTAATCAGTTCATGTCAGAGACAGTCCCTGTTTCCATTACTATTGAACCAACTTGGGCACTGAACTGCCATGGGCTACATCTGTGCAGAGGTTCTAGGTTATCTCCATGAATGGGCCTTGGTTGGAGTATCAGTCTCAGAAAAGACCCCTGTGCCAGATTTTTTGGTTCTGTTGCTCTCCTTGTGGAGCTCCTGTCCTCTCCAGGTCTTACTATCCCCCTCTTCTTTCATAAGATTCCCTGTACAACTCCCAAATTTTAGCTATAAGTCTCAGCATCTACTCTGATACCCTGCAGGATAGAGCCTTTCAGAGGCCTTCTGGTGTAGGCTCCTGTCCTGTTCCCTGTTTTCTCCCTCTTCTTATGTACATTCTCTTTGCCTTCCTGAATGGAATTGAGCATCTTAGCCAGAGTCCTCCTTCTTGATTAGTTTGTTTAGGTGTACAGATTTTAGTATGTTTATCCTATATTATACATCTAATATCCACTTATGAGTGAGTGTTTCTTTCTGCTTCTGGGATACTTCACTTAGGATGATCTTTTCCAGTTCCCACCATTTGCCTGCAAATTTTATGATTTTCTTGTTTTTAATTGCTAAGTAATATTCCATTGTGTAGATGTACCACAATTTCTGTACCCATTTCTCAACTGAGGGGCATCTGGGTTGTTTCCAGATTCTGGCTATTGCAAATAAAGCTGCTACAAACATGGTTTTGTATACTTGGTCCTTGTTGTATACTTGAGCATCTTTTGGATATATGACTAGCAATGGTATAGCTGTATCTTGATGAAGCGCTATTTCTAATTGTCTGATGAAGCACCAGGTTGATTTCCAAAGTTGTTTTACAAGTTTACCTTCCCACCAGCAGTGGAGGAGGGTTCCCCTGTCTCCACATCCCATCTAGCATGTGTTGTCACTTGAGTTTTTGATTTTGGCCATTCTGATGGGTGTAAGGTGAAATCACAGGGTCGTTTTGATTTGCATTTCCTTTATGTTGGACATTTCTTTAAGTGTTTCTCTGCCATTCGATATTCCTCTAGAGAGAATTCTCTGTTTAGCTCTGTAAGTTCTTGCTGTTTAACTTCTTGAGTTCTTTATATATTCTGGATATTAGCCTTCTGTCAGATATAAGGTTGGTGAAGATCCTTTCCCAATATGTAGGCAGTCTTTTTGTTCTGAGGACAGTGTCCTTTGCTTTACAGAAGCTTTTCAGTTTCATGAGGTCCCATTTATTTATTGTTGCTCTTAGAGCCTGTGCTACTGGTGTTCTCTTCAGGAAGTTATGTCCTGGGCAAATGAGTTCAAGGCTTTTCCCACCTTTTCTCGTAACAGGTTTAGTGTGTCTGGTTTTATGTGGAGTTCTTTGATCCACTTGGACTTTAGTTTTGTGCAGGGTGATAACTATGGATCTATTTTCATTTTTCTACATGAAGACATCCAATTAGATCAGCACCATTTGTTGAAGCTGCTGTCTTTTTTCCATTGAATGATTTTGGCATCTTTGTCAAAAATCAGGTATGACTAAGTGTGTGGGTTTATTTCTGGGTCTTCCATTCGGTTCCATTGATCCACCATTCTGTTTCTATGCCAGTACCATGCAGTTTTTATTACTGTTGCTCTATAGTACAGCTTGAGATTAGGGATGGAGTTACCTCCAGAAGATCTTTTATTGTAGAGGAATGTTTTAGCAATTCTTGGTTTCTTGTTATTTCATATGAAGTTGAGAATTTTTCTTTCCAGGTCTGTAAAGAATTGTGTCGATAACTTGATGCATTGAATCTGTAGATCACTTTTTGTAAGATAACCATTTTTACTATGTTACTCCTGTCAAGCCATGAGCATGGGAGATCCTTCCATCTTCTTATATATTCTTTTAATTCTTTCTTCAGAGACTTGAAATTTTTTTCATACAAGTCTTTGACTTGATTGGTTATGGTCACACCAAAGTACTATGTCCTTTGTGGCTATTGTGAAGGGTGTTGTTTCCCTAATTTCTTTCTCAGGCATTTTGTTTTTTGTACACAGGAGGGCTACTGACTTTTTTGAGTTAATCTTGTATCCAGTGACTTGCTGAAGGTGTTTATCTGCTGTAGGAGTTCCCTGGTAGAATTTTTGGGGTCAGTCAGGTATACTATCATATCATCTTCAAATAGTGATAACTTGACTTCTTCCTTTCCAATTTGTATCCTCTTGATCTTGTTATACCCAGTTCGTGAGCCCCCAAAAGATCTACAGGAATCGACTCCGTTGCAAAACACATGAGGGTCTTTTTATTGTAAATTACAATTGCAGCTTGGGCCTAAATAGCCCCACTGCGGAAGCAGTGGTAGCTGAGCGCGCCGCCCCCAGGTTAGTTGGGTGATATATAGATTCTGGTCCATCCCAGCATGCCCAAGGCAGGGGCAATTCCAGCCTGGCAGGCATCTATTGGTCAAGATGCTACATTTTGAATCGATTGGCTATAGGAAGGTTCCCAGACCATTGACCATGACTAGGTGTTCCTCCCTAGGGGGAGAGTCCAGTTTCCTAGCAACTGTATCTCTAGTGGGTGGGGAAAGAACGCAGCGAGGTAGCTCTCCCCTCAGGGCATTACTAACTATTTTACCACACCTACTCTAGGTCTTAAGGATCACTGCTACTTTATCTTTTGGTCTCTCATTTCCCCCTTTCCCATGATCATTTGAAGACCCAATCTTGGGTCTTCCAGATATGACCCCTTGTATCTTATAGATTCATCTTTTTATAATGGGATCTGAGTACCATTAGTGTAATGCTCTCAAGCATTTTTTTTTTTATGAAATCCATTAAACAATTGAAAATACAAGGCCCAAAGATAAAAATCAAAATGAGTAGGGGTCCATTCAGGGTAGATAAGCCAAGGAGAATTATTATCCTTTTTCTCTCGGGTTTCTCTAGGCTTATAGCCCAGTTGCTGCAATATTAGTTTTCATTTCAGCTAAGCAAGATGCCCAAGATAATAGCTAATGCCGGGGAGCCCCTTTTGACTTAGCATTTCAGCCTGCTAGTGGGGGGATTTGGGCGAAGATCCGTCTTCTGGAGCTTCTTTGATGCTGACCGTTGGACCGTAGGCATCAGGGGCTAGGGAGGCTGAAATGCCAGTCAAAGGCTGGGCAATAGGGCAGTCCCAAGCATCTGGTTACTTGATCCACCCGAAGAGGCAGGGAGCCATCATGTCAGTTTTCAGTAAGTCCAGATTTCAGCTTGCAGTCCACAGCTGATCCCAGAACAGAGTTAAACAGGTGAAAATCTGCTGAGACAAATTTAGACTGGAGACAGAAGTTAAAATTTGTCTATTAAATGGGAAAGATCAGGGAAAATCTCATCTGCAATCCTTTTGAGCTATGCCAGATCCAGGTCACATCCTGAAAGTCATGAATTTTAGTACACAAAAGGAAATACATAGTTTTAAATACTCAGAAAAGTAACATATCTGCAAATCAAACATTTTGAGAGTAACAGGTATGTCCCCCTTTTCATTTCTGATTTGGCTGATTTGGATAGTGTCTCTCTGCCTTTTAGTTAGTTTTCTAAGGGTTTATCTATCTTGTTGATTTTCTCAAAGAACCAGCTCTTTGTTTCATTTATTCTTTGAATTGTTTTATTTGTTTCTTATTGATTGATTTCAGCCCTGATTTTGATTATTTCCAGCTGTCTATTCCTCTTTGGTATGCCTGCTTCTTTTTTCTAGGGCTTTCAGGTGAGCCTTTAAGTTGTTTGTATAAGATGTTTCAAAATTCTTCTTGAAGGCACTTAGTGCTATGAACTTTCCTCTTAGCACTGCTTTTATGGTGTCCCATAGGTTTGGGTATGTTGTGTCTTCATTTTCATTGAATTCTAGGAAGTCTTTCTTTCTTTATTACTTCTCTAACCCAGCTGTCATGAGTAGTGAGTTGTTCAGTTTCTACATGTGTGTAGGATTTTGCTATTTCTGTTGTCCTTAAGGTCCAGCTTTAGTCCATGATGGTCAGATAGGCTACAAAGGATTATTTCAATATTCTTGTATCTGTTGAGGTTCGCTTGTGACCAGCTATATGGTCTATTTCCATGAGGTTCTGAGAAGAAGGTAAATTCTTTTGTGTTTGGGCGAAAGGTTCTGTAGACATCTGTTAGGTCTGTTTGATCCTTGACCTCTGGCAGAGTCATTGTTTTTTTGTTTAATTTTTTTTTTGACCTGTCTTTATTGAAAGTGGGGTGTTGAAGTCTCCCACTATTAATGTGTAGAGATTTTTGTGTGGTTTAAGTTTTATTATTGTTTCTTTTACAAATGTGGGTGCTCTTGTATTTGGGGCATATATATTCAGAATTGTGATGTCTTCTTGGTGCAATTTTCCTTTGATGAATATGAAATGACCTTCCCCATCTCTTTTGATTAATTTTGGTTGAAAATCTATGTTATTCGATAATAGAATGGCTATTCCTGCTTGCTTCTTGGGTCCATTTGCTTGGAAAACTGTCTTACAGCCATCTGCTCCCAGGTATTGTGTATCTTTGTGACTTAGGTGTGTTTCTTGTATGCAACAGATTGTTGGGTCTTGTTTACATATCCATTTTGTTAGTCTGTGTCTTTTGATTAGAGAGTTGAGTCCATTAATGTTGATGGAGATTAATGACCAGTAGTTGTTAGATGCTTTGATTTTGCTGTTGGTTGTGGTACTGTGTTTGTGTGCTTGGCTACTTTTAGTTTTGCTGTAGTGAGGTTATTTATTTCTTTTATGTAGTTATTTTTTTCCTTTTAGCTATCTTCTGTTATGCTGGATTTGTGGGGTGTTTTCTTTCTTTTTTGTTTTTAATTTGTCTTTGTCATTGTATATCTTGTTTTCTCCATCTATGATGACTAAGAATTTTTCTGGGTACAGTAGCCTGGGCTGATATCTGTGTTCTCTTAGAGTCTGCATGATATCCATCCAAGCCCTTCTGGCCTTCATATTCTCTGTTGAGAAGTCAGTGGTGATTCTGATTGATTTGCCATTATATGTTATTTGGTCTTTTTCCCTAGCAGCTTTTAGTGTTTTTTTCTTTGTTCTCTACACTTACTGTTTTGATTATTATGTGGCTGGAGGATTTTCTTTTCTGGTCTAATTTATTGGGTGTTCTGTAGGTTTCTTGTATGTTTATAGGCCTTTCCTTTAAGTTTGGGAAATTTTCTTCTATGATTTTGTTGAAAATATTTTCTGAGCCTTGGAGGAAGGGATCTTCTTTTTCCTCTATTCCTATTATTCTTAGGTTTTGTCTTTTCATGTTGTCTTGGATTTCTTGGACGGTCTGTGTCAGGAATTTTTTAGATTTAACATTTTCTTTGACGGATATATAAATTTCTTCCATTGTATCATCCACACCTGAGATTTTTTCTTCCATCTCTTGTAGTCTGTTATGTTTATCTCTGTATTTCCTATTTTCTTCCCTAAGTTCTTTTTCTCCACATTTTCCTCCATTTGTGTTTTCTTTAATTTTTCCAATTCTATCTTCAGATCTTGAGCCATTTTGTTGATTTCTTTCACCTGTCTGACTGTATTTTCCTGTTTTTCCTTCAATTCCTTCAGCTGTTTGTTTGCACAATCCTCTGTTTCTTTTATTTCTTTCAGTGATTTAAGTACTTCTTCTCTAAAAGCTTCTTTTGACTGCATCTTCCTGTATTTCTTTACGAATGGCCATAATCTGTTTGACTTTATCTTCCTCTAATTCTGTACACATTTTATTTGTTTCCTCTATCATTCTCTTCATAAGCATAAATGTAAGGTCATCTTCTTGAATTTCATTTAATCTGGGGTGTCCAGGGGTGCTTGCCCCTGGATAACTGGGTTCTGGAGATGTCATATTGCTCTGTCTTTTGTTGGTTGAGCTTTTACACTGGCCTCTATCCATTTGGCTATCTTAGGTGTTGGCTGTTAGTTTCTGGTGCTTCCTGGTGGGGAGAATCCTCTTGGCAGGAAGATTACTTTCCCTGAAGGAGGGCTCCTCAGCTTTTTGGGTGTGGTCACTGAACAGCCAGTGTTTCTCAGGAATTGTCACAGCTCACCTCAGGTGTACAGACCTGAGTGGTAACTGTGGTCCTTATTAGTCGAGAGGGTTCTTCTCTCACCCAGAGACTCCTGGAGACAACTGCCCTGCTTCTGGGTTTCTTGCCGTAAATTTAGTGAGCTGCTGATGTAACCTGTGTGCCCTGCAGTTTGGTCAGTTTAGTTAGGGATAACTGGTTGCCCCTTTGTAACCTGTGTGCCCTGCGCCTTGGTCACTTTAGTTAGGGAATACTGGTTGTCCTTTGTAACCTGTGAGTCCCGCAGTTTGGTCAGTTTAGTTAGGGATAACTGCCCTTTGGAGCAGTATCTGAGGGCTGATCTCAGGGATCCTAGGCTTCTGTAGGTCTGAGATTGGAGCTCTGTGACCTAGTACCCAAGGGGTAATCAGTGGCAGGTGAGCACAGCTCTTGTGCTTGCATCAGGAAGCTAGAGCCTGGAGCCTGCAGATACCTAGAAACTTCTCTGGAGCTGGGTGTCCTGAGGTAGGGTCAGATGTTTCCCCCACAGTAGGGTTTTCTCCCAAAAAGGTGTCCCAGTCTGTGGTGTAAGGGGTGGTGCGTAGTGCGCTGGCTCTTTGGTGGGTGGTGGCTCTAAGCTGGTTACTGGGCAGGAACTTGGGAACTTTTCCTGAGAATTTTTCCGTGTGTGGTGGAGGGGTTGGTTGAGTGCTCTAAGCTCAGCCCTGCTGTTTCCCTTGCCATGGGGTTTTCCCCCAACAGGGAAACCCAGGCTCCCATGCCCTGGGGTGCACAGTTCTGTCTGTGATGGAGAGTCAGGCACACAGCAGGTCTCTGGGCTGGCGGTTGTGCGCCCTCTGGTCTGTGGGACCTTTTTCAGGGATAGACTGGGAGACCTGAGTCCAGTCCCATTTGCTTCCTTCCCTGTGGGGTTTCCTTATGACTGGGACTCCCAGTCTTTGGTGTTTTGGTGCCCACAGTTCAGCCTGGGCAGGTGATCAAGCCTCAGGGAGTCTGCAACAGAGTGCCTGTGGGACCTGGGATCTCTTCCGGGTTCTGGCCGGGTGACCTGAGAATTGACACAATTGATTCCCACACCGTGGAGTATCTTCTCACCTGGGAAACACGATTGCTGGTGTTTTAGGCCCAGAGTTCAGTCTCTTGGTCTCTGTATCAATACTTATCCCACTGTTCCCCCTTCTTCTCCTCCGATCCCTCTTCCCAAGATGACTGATAGGGGATGTCTTCCCCTATCATGGGACCCTATATATCACAGGAATGGCTGCATTGTCTTCTTATGTGGGCTGGTAAGACTGCGCCCTCTCAGGTGGAGGTGATCTAAGAGCTTGGCACTGAGTTCATATCACAGACAACCCCTGTTCCCCTTACTAGGGTACCCACTTGGAGACTGAGCTTCCAGGGGCCACATCTGTGCAGGGCATCTGGATTATCTCCATGCATGGTCCTTGGTTGGAGTATCAATCTCAGAAAAGACCCCTGTGCCCAGATTTTTTTGTTCTGTTATTCTCCTTGTAGAGCTACTGTCCCCTCCAGGTCTTTCTATCTCCCCTTTTTTTCATGAGATTCCCTGCACTCTGCCTAACGTTTGGTTATGAGTCTCAGCATCTGCTTCAATACCCTGCTGGGTAGAAAACCTACCACAAAGGGCTTATGGATGACTTATTTTTATTTTGATTTATTTTCATTTTGTAATATCAGATTTATTTTACAAGTTTCTTTTTTGTTAATTTATTCACTTTACATCCCTATCACAGCCCCCTTCCTCTTCTCCTCTGAGTTCCACCCTCCCAGTTTCTTCCCTGTTTCCTTCTTCCCCTTCTCCTTAGTAAAGGTGACCCCCTCAAACCAGCCGCAGCGCAACAAGTCACAACAGTTCTAAATGCATCCTCTTCCACTGAGACCTAACAAGGTAGCCCAGCTAGGGAAAATTAATTCAACAACAGGTAATAGAGTCTATTTCAGAAACAGTGTCCACTCTGATTGTTATGAGACCCTCATGAAGACCAAGCTACTCATCAACTACATATGTATAAAGGACCTAGGTCCAATTACTGAATGATTTTTGGTTGGTGGTTTAGTCTCTGTGAGCCTCCAGGGTCCTTGGTTAGTTGACTCCACTGGTCTTCTTGTGGAGTTGTTGTCCCCTTCAGGCCCCCCTTTATTCCCCCATCTCTTCCACAATACTCATGAGCTCCACCTAATGTTTGGCTGTGGGGGTCTCAGCAGCTTTTCCAATCCTCTTCCAGGTGGAGCCTCTCAGAAGGCAGTAATGTTAGGCTCCTGTCTGCAAACATAGCAGAATTCCATTAATATTGTCAGGGGTTGGCTCTCTCCCTTGGGGTGGGTCTTAGTTGGGCAAATCATTGGTTTGCCATCCCCTCTTACACTGAGCATGCATTCACAGGATTTTACATCCTACTACGGAGACACTTTCTCATCCTTGTTAATACTGCTCTGTTCACAATAGCCAGAATTTGGAAATAGCCTAGTTGTCTGATGAATGAAAAATGGAAATGTACATTTTCACCATGAAATATTATTTGGCTATTAAAAAATGAGATTTATCAGTAAATTGCATAAATCAAGAAATGATCACCCTAAGTGAGATTACATAGACCCAGAAGACATATATTGCATGTTTTCTCTTATATGTGGATATTAGCTTTTAAGGTTTAAACATGTGTGCTTCAGTTTGAATGACCATGGAAGTTATATAGCTAATAAGAGACTAAGAAAGAAGGCCCTTCCAAGAAAGGAGAAATAGAATGCTGTCTTATGAATAGATTCAAAGAGGACTAGAATAAGAGAATTAAATAGAAATGAATCACATCTTATTGAGTCATTTTTTATCAAAGTTCCATAGATACCCACAAACATCACAGACCAATGTCAAGGCTATTGGTTAATTTTCATAACCTGACAAAAACTGTGTTGCTGAAGACATAGTACATTTTTTTCATCAAATATGAAAAGTAAAATAAAAGAAAATAATCTAGTTCCCAAATAAAACCTTAAGTGCTACTGATTGTAATTCAGGATGCTAGATGTTACTTTGCTACTAAAGAACAAAAGTAATCATCAATATCACACAGCTACAAACATTCCATTCTGCAATAGTAACCTGCCTACAAGATATACTGATGTAATAGTGTCACAAATGTTCTGAGAGTAACCAACAATATCTTGGTTGGATCTAAGGCTTATTTCATGAAATGGAACCTGTATATAACATTGCTAAATTAGCTAAGATGCCTTTCCCCTAGATGTAACTGTTACTGTACTAAAATAACATACCAATTAACTCCTTGTGACATATTTCTATACTCATAGATCAAAGTATATTTCAAACTCCATTAGAGAAGCATCTTCTTGCAACAGATAGAAATTAATACATAGATCCACAACCGTAGATAAAAAAAAAAGACTGCAGAGCACTCAGTCTTATTGGACTGCTCCATTCAATATAGATCTATGTGGAAGAGGAGGAATAAAGATTGTGAGAGCCAGAGGTGGAGATAACTCCCAGGAAACAGTGTCTTCCCAATACAACAAGACTGATATATATATGAACTCACCGAATCTGTGACAGTATGCACAAGACCTCCGTATTTCAAACCATACAAAAACATACCTTCAGAAAGAGGAAATGAACATGAAATCCCATCCTTAACAAAGGATTTTCACAATTAATACCTGCTTGGAAAGGGAAAATTAGTTTGCTCAAATAGCTGGTCACTTCGAGCATCAACCACATTCTCTGCTCCATGCCCAGAAGTAGTTGGTCAAAACAGTACAGGGCCGATGGTTTGTGTGGACTTTTTTGTTTTGTTTTGATATTTTTGTCTTATTGGTTTTATTTTATTTTATTTTTTAGGTTATCTGATTTGATTTTAAGTTTTTGCTTTTGTTAGGTTTTAGTTGTTTTTCTTAGCTATTGTTTTTGAGAAAAGAAGGAGACAAGATAAAGTTTGGTAGGTCAGAAGGTTAGGAAGTTCTTGGAAGGGTTGAGGGAAGAGAAAGTATACAAGGATATCATTACAGTAACTTCCTAAAACTATAGATTATTTCCAACGCTATTGGTTATCCTAAAAGCTTGACAGTAAGACCCTATTGCTGAAAAGACACTAATCACAGAGTATGGAAAATCAGGGTAGTACTCAGCTGGACCCTCCATCCCCAATGTCTAGTTTTTATAGCTCTAAAAGGTGCTATGCTTGCCGCAGAACAGAAGGAATTGCCTCTGGCTGTAAACCCACAGAATCACAGGAGTGGCAGGGATTACATACCTCCTGGTAAAATGGTGATACATATGTCATTGCAGTACCAATTACTTTCAGATTGGATTTGAGACCTAATCCACAGGATTAAACCCATAAACCAGGCATTTTACTGGGCCAAGATCATGTGGCAAGACAAGTCATAGGCCCTAGGTGAGAAACTGTTTCTATTACCTTCGCAAATTGACATAGTATTAAACTGACTCCTAACGATCCATTGTTTTATATATAGTTAAGTGAATCAGTTAACCCTGATCAGAAACTTCTTTCTGCATTGGTGAATAACACAGAGAACTACAGCTGATCAAAGTGTAGAGAATAGGAACTGAAAGAATTCTCAACCCTCAGTGAGACTGCTATCACTATACCCTGGTCGAGGATGAGACAGAAAATTGTAAGAACCATAGGCTGTGGAAGAGTGAAAGCAAGACATGTTTCTGGACCCAGCAGGGGAGTGACACATGTAAATTAACACCAGTTGACACAGTGTATATCTGACCTCCACAGGCTCAGGGCAGATTTTTCTAGTAAAGACAGGGGAGGTAGACATGGTGGATCACACCTACTGAAGAATTATTGACAGTTGATAGATGCTGTGACGTAGAGAATCGATTTTCTTTACTAAGAGTAGGGCCTGACAGGTAGACCTACCCTCTGTAAAGGACACACATCAAGAGTGTATCGAGAGCACAGATTGTACTTGATGTGTTGGAAAAGGAAGACACAAAGCTAGGTGTGTACAGAAAAATGGATGGATTTGGGTTAAGTGGGAAGAAGGTGAAAATATGATCACGATGCATCATATGATACTAACAAAATGAGGAAAAATGAAATATTATAATAAAATTTACTTTGCTTTTGAAATACATTAAAATTATATATTTAGTATTAAGTTTCAAATAATTAAGCCATTCTTTTTTTTTAATTTTTTTATTTAACTTTTATTAAATACACTTTATTCCTTTTGTATCCCCCCATAAGTCCCTCCCTCCTCCCCTCCCGGTCCCACCCTCCCCCCCTTTCT
>REGO01000437.1:161123-180939 GCA_010120015.1 Rhombomys opimus | reverse complement strand
CCATGAGTCATACTACGCAGACTGCTCAGACCCTAAATAATTAAGCCATTCTTACAAGAGGAGAAGAAAAGGAAATTGCAGAGACTATCATTGTACCTGAGAGAAAGCTATTTAGAAATCACTCTTACTGTAAAAATGTATCTCTTGGGATATTTTAAATAGTAATATTCCAGAGAAAGATAAACCAGACAGCGTACACTCATCATATCACAGCCAGCTTGCCACCTCATCAGTTAAAACAGATATGTCAGAGATGCCAAATTAGAAGTAAATGTTAGGTCAAACAGCATAAATAATTATTTTTTAAAGTTAGACTTGTTAGACTATGTAATATTAAATAAAATAAAATAAAATAAAATAAAATAAAATAAAATAAAATAAAAAGTCCAGGGTAACATCTTACAGAGATATCAAAAAAGTAGTCAAAATGGCCATAAACCTAGTTTGAAAGGATAGATTGGACTATTTATCCTTAAAGAGCTAATTTTCTCAGAAAAAAATAAAGCCTTTACTTTCTTTCATTAAATTTGCTTCCTGGTCATGAGTTTTCACCTTGGAGAGAATGTAACTGACTTCAAAATAAAACTAAGCCCGGAATGGTGATTCTGTAAAGAAATAGAATTTAAAACTGTGTGTGAATTGAAAAGCTTATAAGGAAAGGTACATTTATCTGCCAAGATCGCAGTGTTGTGCTAAATCCCTAGCATTCAGCACTGAAGATCTCAGGGGACTATTGTAGACTTTAATCAAAAGAACACTTCACAGTTTGGTTTAAAAGGTCAAACTTACTAACTTATCCTTATGTGATGGTAGTTTAGTAATGGTCTAGTAACTTGGCTTGTGATTTGTCATGACCTAGATCATTTTGTGGCAAAAGGAAATTGATGTGAACACTTTTAGCCTTACTCAACCATTAAAAAAGAGCATTACGCAGGCTTTGGTGTCAAAACAGTGATAGCTACTCACAGGCGTTTTAAGATGTTAAAATGGAACAAATGACAGAATGTGGAAGATTTTTGCTTAATGTGTGTGTTTTCACACATGTATAGACACATATATGTGGACAGACAGATGATAGCTATGTGTGTATGTACATATTGTATAAATTGAAAGCATCAAGCAGCTTCACACAGAATAAGGAAACAAGTTACATAAAAAAACAGTATCTCAGGCTGCATTTAGCACCAATGGAACTAGGAATGCCAATTATTCAAGAATCCTTTTTTTCTGTGATGAATGAAAAGGGTAAGTCGTGTCTCTCAGTGTCACAATTCTGGCATTCACTTATCTGCCTAATGTTTCTTTTTCTGAAGTTTCTAACTTCCTTACCCCAAATGAGATATAGGCCAAGAATATTGTGGTGAAATTTATGAACAATTAATGTTTCAAGTTGTTTATTTATCAGTGCTATTATCAATTATTTTGTTATCATGTTCCATATTACTCTGTATTATACACATCTTCCATTGTCTACCTTCTTAGATCAACAATAGTAGCATGAAAACACTGATAAAACAGTCTCATTTTATTTTTAGATATTGTTAATCTCTTTCTGCTTGAAAATTCTATTTTTTATATATAAACCTATATGTTTATGAAAATGTAATATTTTTCAGTATTCTGAAGTTTCAGATATCCAATGGATTCTGTGAACATGTTCTTTGTGGATAAGAGAAAATTATCCATAATTTTAATATTCAGTTAAATCTATCAGCAGTACTTTCGATGACATTTATTATAATATATGATTAAAACATAGTTAATGAAAATGTTGGTACCCCAAAATCAAAGAAAAAAAATGATGCTTTATTTTTACTACTGAAGTGGAAAGAGAGAGGTGAATCTGGCATGTTTAGGTATAATCCACATATGAAATCAGATACAGCATCTAAGATATTTATATAAATGACCACTAGATAAATGAATGAATCAGCACAAGTTCATTAAATAATCAGAACACCATTAAATGTAACTTAGCTTAGTTGCTTGCAGTACTGAATGCAAAATCAAGATACTTAATTTTTTGTAGGCTTTTGGAATACTAAATTCGCATTAAAATTAGTTTTTATATAAATATCTGGAATATGAGCATTTATAAATTCTTCAGAAAAGATATCATTCTGGAATAAAGATGTCCACAACTCTTAAATGCTTGTTCTCTTGAAAGTATAAAGTTAGTTCTATACTTATTTAGTGTGAGTTGGATAACAGTAGATTTTTAACAATGTCTAGAGACTTAATTATGAGACAGCAGTAGGATGACTATCTGATTTAATACAAGAGTATTTTCCCCACTTTTTGATTAGAAGAAATTTTGGTGCCATATTGTGAAGTTCTACAGGTAGCTTACAGAGAAACACATGATTCAGGAAACAAATGATGAGCAAGATCCCTGTGAACTTAAGCAGAGGCTTCCCCAATGAGCCATGAGGATAGCTCAGCCCAGAACAAAGGCTTTAACAAAGGCTAACTCTCTTGAAACACTATGAGCAATAGCTGCTCAACTAAGCTGTTCTTCCCAATATAATGGAAACACTGAAAATGAGTCTGCTATAGGAATCAATGTTCTGCTCACCACAGCTTTTAAAAGGAAATAACCTAACATCTTACAACAAATGCATTGGACAACAAAAATGCAGTACACATGCACATTACAAGTATAGCCTTGCCCGAAAACTGGTCCTCCTCTATTTGGGGAAGGTCATCAAAGTGTGCAGTTTAGAGAGGATCACAAAAAAAAAAAAAGTGAGGGTGGATGGGTACACCAGCATAGCAAGCCAGCTCAGCCAAATCAACCCTGGAGATCAATGGGGTGACAGATGTCATAGCCAGTTTGCTCTCTCTTTGAAGTCTCTGCCTTTAATTCTTCAGAGTATGTACATAACATGGAGTAATTACAAAAATACATGAGTATAAAGGATTCGTAGAGGTAGAGGACTTGAGGTGGAAATAAGATGGGAATAGAAAGACATAGGTGATATGAGGCGGGGAACGAGAAAAAAAATGGAAGAGGAGTTCTAACCAGGGAGGTGGGGGAGATCAAAGCAGAAGACGTATGGAGGGGGGAAATAACCCCAAAGATGTTTGATGAAACCTCCAGGAATACTACCATGTAAAACCGTAGTCTAATACACACACACACACACACACACACACACACACACACACACACACATCTCTCCAACAAATATTGTACTAAGCATGAGAAGGCTCATTTTTCATGTTTTGTTCAGGGTAATTAAATGACTTCCAAAATAGCGTAAGCTATTGTTGTTCCCCTTGGTTGCCTCTCAGAGATTGAAAATTCCCCCTAATCTAAACACACTACATATGTAGGACAGGACCTTGAGGATTAAATATCGTTCCTGTTGTCTAGTTTATGTATCTCCAGAAATTATGATGAAGCTGCCTAGGAAAAGAACCAGTCAATAGATTTATCCATATATAAACCACAATGCCTACTATACCAAGATATGTGTGAAGGTGCATAGTGGTGCACATATTGGTGAGAGCCAAGAGCTGTATAACTAGACGTCATATCCACTCAACATGAGAGATGTAATAGCTGCTATCTGAAACCTACCTAACCATTGAGGACTAGTGAGGCCATCGATCTTAGAAAAATATCTAATAGCAGCACTTTACTAAAGCAGCATATTTTCATAACTATATTGTAAACTTTATCCTTATACCCACAGATAAATGTAGTAGGTCTTACTTTTCATCACTGAATTTTCTCTTTAAAGCAAATGGAAATCATTATAGAAAACTATAACTGTACGTGATACAAAGAACAATGGATCTCCGTGAACCCAGTCCCAATGAACACATCTACAGTGCAGCCTCATGAAACTCATAAAACCTAGGCTCAGGGATCATTCCAGAAGACAGTAGGAAAGACTATAAGACCCAGAGAGATGTGAAGTCAGCGGTGAGACTGTATCTTCTATAAATGGTTGCCTGCACAAGACCTGAATGGCAGTATCGTTTGGCATGATAATGTGGAAGGGGGAAAATCTCTTAAAGTCCTACCCCTAGACAAAGAACTTCAGGTGACTAAGGACTGCTGAGGGGAGGAGCAGCCCTCTCTTAGGGATGACTCCTTAACTGGTTAACCAATGCAACATAGTCAACCCTAAAGTTATAAACACAGAAAAGAATGGACTTAGAAGACTTTATTATATATTATATGCATAAGAGTAATAACCATGAAACAAGGGGCCATCAATTCCAGAGGGACTGAGGACAGGACATGGGAAGGCTGTCCTTGAATGGAGGTAAGGAAAGAAAGAAATGACATAGCTATATTTTATTTATTTATTTAAAACGCAAACAATAAATTTATTTATTGTATGGAGAATTAATGTTTCTATTTTTCACTGAAGGAGGCATGCATATTTCTTCTATAGTTTGGCCTAGCCTAGACATTTCTTTGAAGGTAATGAGTATTGTCTTTGCATAGCCTGTAGCATTTCAATTTGGTTCAGTTCTTTAAAAATCTTCCTATTTATGTATTTATGGAACTAAAAGATTATAGGTCAGTTTAAGAGCAGAAAACTCTAGTCTCTGTCTTCTAATTATTTTCATTTTATCTTGTAAGAATGACACTTCTGAAGTTTCTTTTTTATTTCAAAAAAAAAGGACTTGGAGATTAAGTAGCAAAGATTTTTATTTTTAACTCCAAATATTATTTGTTTTGCTTAATTTTCATTACTAAATTTAAGTAACTTCTTATAGGAAAAGAGAAGTAAAGTTCCATTATTGGCTTCTGTAGAATTGAGTTAAATTCTTTTTTTTTGTTTATTTGTTTTTTAATTTATTTTTATTAGTTACAGCTTATTCACTTTGTATCCCAGCTGTAGCCCTCTCCCAATTCTTCCCTCCCTTCCTCATCTCCTCCTTTGCCCCTACCCAAGTCCACTGATAGGGGAGGTCTTCCTCCCCTTCCTCCTTCCTTCTGATCCTAGTCTATCAGGTCTCATCAAGACTGGCTGCATTGTCTTCCTCAGTAGCCTAGTAAGGCTACTTCCCATTATTATATTTTAATTTAAAGTATTTCTATTTTAAACCACTGAGTTTTGTTGCCTTGTTATGCAAGGATGCATGACTTATGCAAATACAAGAAGGAAATCAGTTTTAAAGTAATATTGAAAAATATGTATGTTTACTTTTGTGTATGGTGGGGTGAGAAGTGTGTGTGTGTGTGTGTGTGTGTGTGTGCGCGCGCATGTGTGTGCGATTTTCAAACCACTACCTATGTGAATAAGCTGGAAACATTCAAGGGCAGTGATCAATTTTTCTTCAGTTTTATATAAAGCCAACAGAGTGTTTTCATTTCTTTAGTCTAAGCAATTTAAAGAGGTCCTTGTACATGAAAGAGATAATTTAATTAAATGGACACTAAAGGCTGATTAAATCCTAAATAAGAGAATGATCAGAGGTTTGGTACAGGGTGAGATAAATAGTTTGCTTTAATCTTTTTTCCCTCTACTTAATTTTTCTTTGCCTTTGTTTGTATGTAGTTAAGCAACCAGAGATAGGTCAAGAGCTTCTGCAAGAATGCTACGGAAATCCTGACAAAAAAAATCCAACATGCAAGAGGTTTGATGTCCAGTGAGTGACAGTGTGTGGAGACGTGCACTGGGAATTTCATGACCTCATAGAATGATTTAAAATCGCTGGTAGATCAGCAGTCACAATTTACTTGTTTATGGGAGACTATCTGGGCAGAGGGTATTACTCAGTTACGCTGTGCTCTTAAAGGATATAACTTGTGCCATGACCAGAATGTAGTAACAGCTTTCAGTGCTGTAAACTATTGGTATTGTGGTGTCCGAGCTGCAATCATGACACTTGAGGTCACTCTTAAGTATATCTTCTTGCAGTTTGATCCAGCACCCCATAGAAGGAAGCCACATATCGCCACATGTGATACATTTACACAATGGAATATTGCTCATCTTTTAAAAATAAAGACATCATGCAATTTGCTGGCAACTGGATGGAACTACAAAATATCATCCTGAGTGAGGTAACCTAGACCCAGAAAGACATGGTATCTACTAACTTATATGTAGATATTAGCCATATATAAGATAAACATGCTACAATCCACAGACCCAAAGAATCTAAGTAACAAGGAGAGCCCCAACTGGTGTGCTTGAATCTCACTCAGAAAGGGATATAAAATGACATCGGAAGCCTTAGAAGACAGAGAAAGGAGTGGTAGATGGGGTTGGGAGGTTAAGGAGGATCAGGGTCAGGAGGAGGGAAGGGGGAAGGGTTGGAGGTGAAAGGACTGGGACAGAGAAGAGAAAATGATGGGGGACATCTCAGCCAAGCTGGAGAACTGTGACAGGGTAGGCATCTGGGAGGATACTGGGGAGACTCTAAGCAAGACTCCTAGCAGTGGGGGTATTGAGGCTTGAAGTGGCCACCTCCTATAGCCAGGTGGGACTTCCAGTGGAGGAAGGGGGACACCAATGTACCCACAAAAACTTCGACCTAAATTTTATCCTGCCTTTAAGATATGCAGGGAGGGATAAAAGTAGAGCAGATATTGAAGAAATGGCCAACAATGGCTGGCCCAACTTGAGACCCACGCCATGGGAGAGAGCAAACCCCTGACACTA
The DNA here is from genome assembly GCA_010120015.1 of Rhombomys opimus. Taxonomy (NCBI): domain Eukaryota; kingdom Metazoa; phylum Chordata; class Mammalia; order Rodentia; family Muridae; genus Rhombomys; species Rhombomys opimus. The sequence goes on along the minus strand of REGO01000437.1, from coordinate 174,307 downwards.
TTAATGATACTCTGCTTTGCTTACAAACACCTAACACACACCCCGTCTGATCAGGGGATCAAAACAGATGCTGAGACCCACAGCCAAACACTAGGTGGAGCTCTGGTATTCTTGACGAAGTGTTGGGGGAAGGCTAGAGGGACCAGGAGGGTCCAGAAGAAGACCTACAGAGTAATCCAACCAGAGTCCATGGGGGCACACAGAGACTGAACCACAAACCAAAGAGCATGCATGGGCTGGACCCAGGCTCCCTACACATTTGTAGCAGATGTGCAGCTTGGTTAACGTATGAGTCTCCTTACAGTAGGAGTAGGAGCTGTCTCCGACTCTCCTGTCTGCCTCTGGATTCTCCTTCTCCTAGCTGGGCTGTCTTGGCAGGCCTCTGTGAGAGAGAATGCACGTAGTTCTGCTGAAACTTGAGGTGCCAGGGTGGGTTGACACCTTGGTATCCCTTGGAGGCCTCCCCTTCTCTGGAAGGGAGGGTGGGAAAGGGAACCTGAATGTGGGATTGGGAGGAGAAGAGTGAGCGGGCTGCTGTCAAATTGTAAAGGGTTCAAATAAATTAATTATAAAAACCGAAGATCAAGAACAACAAAAAGAGAGAGAGAAAGAGCTCTGGCATGCGAAAATAGCTCAATGTTATATACTCGTAGGAATCACACTCTGGCTCCATTACTAGACTTATCCACTCAGATTTTTCAAGGACTTTTTATATGACTGTATGTTTCCTCGCATGCTGATTCCTATACAAGTACCAAAACTGAAATCAGAAATTAGAAAATATAAATTCTATTTGTTACTGTGGAGTTCAGTGTTACTGCAGGCAGCTTGAGGTTTGCAGGTAAATCATTAAGGACGGGCAGACCTTCGCTATGAACCTGAAATGCTTCCTAAAATTGTGATTATTATGAGAATTTCCTACTGAGTTACACTTCTTAATTTTTCTACTGTTAATTTTGTTGTTCTTCTAAAGTAATGAATGCATGAAGAGCCCACGGCTTGGTTCCTGCCACTCTGTATAAAGTTCCAAGTAAGAAATTCTTTCAATTGCTCAGTAGTATCCCATCGTGTAAAGGTACCACAACATTTTTTTTTTAGTTGAAGGACATCTAGGTTGTTCCCAGATTCTGGCTATTACGAATAAAGCTGCTATGAATATGGTTGAGCAAAGGTCCTTGTTGTATTGTTAAGCATCTTTTGGATATGTGCCAGGTTGATTTCCAAAGTGGTTGCACAAGTTTACATTCACACCAGCAATGGAGGAGGGTTCCCCTTTCTCCACATCCTACCCAACATGTACTGTCACTTAAGTTTTTGGTGTTAGCCATTCTGATGGATATAAGGTGAAATCTCAGAGTCATTTTGATTTGTATTTCCCTAATAACTAAGGACTTTGAGCATTTATTTAAGTATTTGTCTGCCATTTGATATTCCTCTATTGAGAATTCTCTGTTTGGCTCTGTTCCCCAAATTTTAATTGGATTATTTAGTTCGTTCATGTTTAGGTTCTTGAGTTCTTTATATATTCTAGATAATAGCCCTCTGTCAGATATAGGTTTGGTGAAGATCCTTTCCCAGTCTGTAGGCTGTCATTTTATTCAGTTTACAGTGTCCTTTGCTTTCCAGAAGCTTTTCAGTTTCATGAGGCAAATGGATGGAACTAGAAAATATCATCCTTAGTGAGGTAACCCAGAAGCAGAAAAACACACACTTACTTAGAAGTGGATATTAACCATATAACATAGGATAAATATAATAAAATCTATAGTCCTAATGAAGCTAAACAACAAAGAGGACCCTAGAGGAGGCCAAACAGTATAGATATCAGAAGTGAGTGAAGACAAGATAAAGGGCAGGAATCCACTACAGAAAGCCTCTCCAATCTGTTAGGGATTGAAGCAAATGCTTAGACCCATAGACAAACCTTGGGCACAATGCCCAAGTTTCTTCTTATGGAAGAAAGGAGAGATAGAAAGACCTGGAGAGGACAGGAGCTCCACAGGAGATCAAAGGAGCCAAAAAGCTTGGGCCTGGGGGTCTGCAGAGACTGATGCTCCAACCAAGATCACACAGGGAGAGGACGTAGACCCCATGGCAATGTTCTTTAATCACCTTTCCCTGGGTGGGGCATCCTTGCCAGGTCACAGAGGATGACAACACCACCAGTCTGATGAGACCTGATAAGCTAGGGTCAGATAGTCGGAGAGGAGAACCTCACCTATCAGTGGACTAGGGTAGGCACTTAGGAAGAGAAGAGGGATGGAGGGTGTGACTGAGAGGAGATGAAGGAAGTGGCTACAGCTGGGAAATAAAATGAGTAAATTGTAATAACAATTAAAAAAGAAATTCTTTGGGACTACAGAGAGCCACATGGTGCATGTTTCTCATAAGGTATGTAAAAGTGGCCATACCTGTAAAACTAAACTCATAAACAGCTGTCATGACCTGCAAAGCTTTGAAATTTCCCTGGCAGGGGCAACAGGATATTTAAAAAGTAACAAACACATGCAAAAGTTCTGACATGCTCTCAGGTGGTGGTCCAATGGCAATACCCCAAATCCTGGCATTATTGGAGGTGTGGTCCTATTGGAGGAAATGTGTTTTTTGTGGTTTCAGAAGCTCAAGGTAGGTCTGGTGTCACCCTCCCTTCCTGCTGCCTATGGTCCAGATGTAGAACTCTCAGATACCTCTCAGCACCATGACTGCCAACGTGTCACCATGCTTCCTGTCATGACAACAATACCACAGTGGGCTAAACCTCTTAACTGTAAACCAGTTGAATGTTTTCTTTTATAAGGGTTGCCATGCCCGTGGTGTCTCTTCACAGCAATAGGACACCGAATAAGACAGGCTCTCTGTAGTAGTAGTCAGCCTGCTATAATCTAGAGGGAAGATTCTCTGGTAGGTAATTTCTGCACACACTGTCAACATATGCACTTGGACACAGGGAAGTCCTTGACAATCCTCCTACCATGACCTGGTGCAGGTCTTGTCATGAGTATGTTGCTTTCCTTGACATGACCATGTTCATGTCAACAAAACATATTCACTGGGCTCTATCTGTTCCCCACAAACATGTGATACTTAGAATGGCTGGCAAGGTCAGAAGCCCGTACGGAAAAATTGTAGCTCACTTTCTTTTTTCAGTTCTTACAAATACCTATCAGATATTTTCTTCCTTTTTGTTTCATAAACTTTTAGATATTTTATATTTTCATAAAGTGTTCACGTATATAACCATTATAACTTTTTAAATCTATTCCCAAATGTTCAACCACCAGAATCCACTGTGGAGTATAAATATGTATACTACCTTGAAAACACTGCTAGTTAGAGGCTTTCAGATGCGCTCAGTAGACTCCTGTCATGCGTTCAATGCACAGCCCATCTGACTTTCTAAATGAGGATTGATCATCTTACCCCATGTCCGCTCTCTTGATTATCTTTTTTAGGTGTATAGATTTCATTATGTTTATCATGGAAAGGGGCACAGTGGTGATGAGGGAAGGAGGGAGGGACTGGGAGGGAATGAGGGTTCGGGGCACGGCTGGGATACAGAATTAATAAAATGTAACTGATAAAATAATAATAATAAAATATGTATACTACCATTTTCATTTTTATTTTCTTATGTGATTAACACAGCTACAGAGCTAGTAATATGGATGTGTTAAACAATATTACCTGTGAGTCATATAATCAATAGTGCTGAAGGAATCACAAGATATTAAACAGACTAGACATTTAAAAACATATCCTAGAAAGTACTAGGTTATTAGTAAGATATATATTTTAATTACCTAATATTTCATAATATTTCATCATGATGTTGAATACTTAAGTTAAGTTTTCACAAAACAAAATTGATTAAAATATGTGGCTATATAAAGTTAAATTGTAAAGGAAAAATAATATTAATATTTCATAAAGGGATAAAATTATTATATTGAGAAAAACATATACTATATAAAGCATGCCTGAACTTTTCATTTTTGAAACATTGTTTACTGTAAGATTGTGATAATATACTTAGTGACCTGCCAAGTAAGAACACTCACACACACACACACACACACACACACACACACACACACATTCAAATACTCACAAAGTTCATATTTATATTTGTTGAGATAAGCCTTTTAAATTAAGTGGTACACAAATCAGAGAGAGTAGCTATCTGACAATATAACCATAACGGCTAGATGATTGATTGAGTTTTTGCATCTATAATAATATATTGTGCATTTATACCATCAAACCTAAAGTGCTAAAAGAATCTAAGCCAAATAAATTCAGTGCTCCTATTTGGAAAGCAACTGTTAATTCCATGTGTCACAATTATATTGTTTTGGCCTAGTCTTTGAAATGAATGTATTATTCAAACTGTATTTTATTCTTGCTTTGGATATGTGGAGACTGCATGTAACAAAATTTACACAAACATGCAAGTTATTAACATGTTCTAGTTTAATACTAAACTGCTTCCTGAAATAATTTTCTGTTTCTGTTATGTTCTTAAATGTATAATACAGAATATTCTATGAACCAACTGAAGATAAAATAAATAGATACATGCTGAATTAAATCTCAATTTAAAATTCAGTCTTTTGAGGAACAAATAGTTTAGACTTTTGACTACAGGGTTCATCTTATAATGCATTATATGTTTAAAGCACTTTGTTGATTGCAAACTTAGAATATTGAATGAATCTTCAATCTCCAATACCTAGCCACGGCAGTGTTAGTTTTCCTCATGATCTTTGCAGTGTTTCTATGAACTATGTTATCTAGAATAAGATTAAAGTCTCAAGTAGCCACTACGCCTAAAGTAGCTGGTAAGAATCCTTTCCCCTCAAAGTCCTTCGGCAAGGTCATTAAGATAACTGTGGTACCGGAGAAGAAAATAGTGTTGTTCTCTGAAACACTGCTTTGATCCATATTGCTGCTGTATTAAGTAATTTCTTACATTAAAAGGACATTTCTTAAATTTGAAGGAAACTTGGGCTAATACATGCCGCCTCCTACAGTCAGCATCCTATAAAACAAAGAATTAGAATAGTAGATTTATTTACTTGTCTCTAAAATTTGGCGTTGAAATATGTTTCTGCATATGTTTTGCATATTACAAAGAGAAATTCTTAGGTGGCCATTGAATATGATTGTTTGAATATGATTGCTTGAGCCCTGAGTGGTATATGACTGTAGCAGAAGGCCTTCTGACAGGAAGCACAGATTTATGATATTCACCACTGAGCTCCATTCAGACAGCTTGTGGGTCATCTGGACAGAAGAAAGGACCACATGGAAGTTGTTGTCCTAAAGGTTTATAACATTATAATGGCTGCATGGAAGTAGATCATGGCAGTGGTCTCCTTGACTATTGTCAGTTCCTCCTGGGTGCCCGTTATAAATATTGTATACTACTCATTTTTATTTACTTCACAGAACACAAAGTGTATACATTGGGCCCTGGGGAGTTTCTGCACTGCAGCACGGTTGTTGTATGTGAGGTGATCAGGCCTGAGGACATGATCAAATGCATACTATTTTTTAAAACATAGTCTTTCTTTTTTGACTCATGGGATTAAAATGGTAGTGATGTCATCTTCATATTTTGGCATATTCCTCCTTAGCTCTCAAGCTTAAACATAAGGTAAAAATTAAAAGAAAAAGGATGCATCTTCTTTCTTACTCTGACTCTGTTTCTCACTTATCAGTAATCCTGTCCCCTTCACATTCTGTCTCCTTGCACAAACACAAACATTGTGACGTCCATATAGAAAATCTCTGTGTATATTCTATTTCAGTGAGTTTCTGTTTGGAGGATGAAGACCACGGCAGCTCAGTACCCAACTACCCTAGCAAGGAAAACAGGGACTATTTCTGACATGAACTCAATGGCTGGGTCTTTGACCTCCTTCCCCCCAAAAGGGAGGAGCAGCTCTGCTAGGGCACATAGGAGGACATTGCAGCCAGTCCTGAAGATACCTGATAAACCAAGGTCAGACAAAAGGGAAGGAAGTCCTTCCCTATCAGTGGACCTGGAAAGGGGCAGGGAGGAGATGATGGAGGGAGGGTGGGATTGGGATGGAATGAGGGAATGGGATACAGCTGGGATACAAAGTTAATATAATTTAAGTAATATTTAAAAAATCAAAAAATAAGATAAACCTTTAAAAAAGAAAAGAACCTAGTTTACTCATGAAAAGAACATTTTAGCAAATCACCAACTATGTGAGTTTAAAAAAAGATTAAGACTAATGGAATTACAGGAGATGATAGAAATAGACACAGTGTAATGTTCCTGTGGACAGTGAATTGTGAGATTTAGGGCACAGATAGCACATATGTCTTATTGTTTTCTAAATTATTTATAGTGTTCCTTTCTTCAAATCTCCGTTCTCTGATTAGTCTATTTCCAGACGGGATAATTAAGTTTCAAAATTTCAAATATTCTACGCTTATGGTTTGGCTTGTTTTATTTATATTGTAACAGCTGATTCAAACAGCTGTTCACTCCTAAAATAGTTTTCAGTCAATAGATTTTTTTCATTTCAATCAATTCTGATCATCTGATTTAGTATAATGGAATAATTCTATGGAGCATTTTAAGAGCTTTTCTTGCATTAAAATGACAATGTTATGTGAGATTTCGCAATTTCCAAATATCTGCCTCAAACTTTCTAACATTCAATTTGTCATCATTTAAGGTATAATAGGACTTATTTAATAACTTTTAAGATGAGTAATAATACAGCTTTGCCTTTTTAAATTAAATTCAGTTAGGTTCTGTTTTTTAAATGTCCATGATCTTCTGTTATGTTATTCATTTAATTCATTTTATAATTGAAATAATCTCCCCCTTCTTTCATAAGATCCCCTGCACTCTGCCCAAAGTTTGGCTATGAGTCTCAGCTTCTGCTTCGACACCTCAATCAGTAGAGTCTTTCAGAGGCTGTCTGTGTCAGGCTACTGTCTTGTTCCCTGTCTTCTCCTGCTTCAGCTGTTTATCGTGTTTGTTCTTCTTCTGAATGAGGATTAAACATCTTCCCTAGGGTCTTCCTTATTGTTTAGCTTCTTTAGGAGTATAGATTTTAATATTTTATACTATATTATATGTCTAATCACCACATATGAATGAGTATATACCATGTGTTTCTGTAATGTAGTGGTCATCATGCTTGGTTTGACATATTAAAGGTTTTCTCTTCTTCTTCTTCTTTTTCTTTTTCTTTTTCTTCTTCTTCTTCTTCTTCTTCTTCTTCTTCTTTTTCTTCTCCTTCTTCATTTCCTTCTCTTTTTCTCCTCCTCCTCTTTTCTTTCTTCACTTCTTCTTTTAAAATGTAGCCCTAGACAGCTCAGTCTCCATGTGAGTTCCCTAGTAATTGGGGAGGAGACACTCTCTGACATGAACTCAGTTGCCTGCTTCTCGATCATTTCTCTCTGGTGGGGCAATATAGTCAACCTACAGAGAAAGAGGATCCAGACAGTTCTGATGAGACTTGATAGGTTAGGGTCAGAGAGTAGGGGAGGAGAACTTCCTCTAGCAGAGGACTAGGGGAGAGAGATAAAGAAGGAAGAGTGAGGGAGGGGAGGACCATGAGAAGATGAGAGAGGAGGCTAAAATTGGGATACAAAAAAAAAAGAAACACTTCTAGAAATCATTCCAATGGAATATTTGCCAAAACTATGTGTCTTTGTTGCCTGCTCTATCCTATCTCATCCTTTCCTGTTCCATTGCTCTTCTGACAGAATTCCTTTTAAATTAGAATTTTGTTTCATTGTGCTAGAATTGAAGAAGTATCTGGAATACCTGTGTTCTAAAATGTCACTCTAATCTAGTAAAAGTTTTCACTCCTAGAATCTTGATACCAAGTAAATTTTCTAAAATTTAAATGTGTATATTTGAGAGTTATCTTCTTTAAATTACATAATTATAATATTTAAGACCTTTAAATTGCATAAATATTCAAGAAAATAAACTTGAATATATTTAATGTTAGATGAAGTTGAATTGGTGTGAAATATAGTCCTAGCCATGATATAATAATGCTTACTAAACCACAGGCAATAGACATAATTGTTACTGTAAAGTGTAACAAATAACACCATTTCAGCTTTTGAAGTGTTGGGAAATACGTGCTTAATTGTAAGGTCTACTAGACACAAATGTATACTCCTGAATTCAAAGTTTATGTATCAGCTGTTTTATACCACGAAGAAGAAAATTTGGTGAGATCAAGAATTACTGGAGTTGACTGAATAAGTTGTATAATATAATTTTCTTTTTAAAATTCTTATTCATGAACATTCTATATAAACTTAGATCTTAAAAGCATCTACTACTTTTTTACTTGTAATATATACCTACAGATATATTAAAAAAAATGATGACAGCATTAATCTACAAAACCCAATTCCTAAACTAAACCTTTTCTGTTTTCTCATTATGTTAAGCAGTGGTTCTAAGACCTGAATATATATCAAATGCTCGAAGGACTTGTCATACTGAACTTCTGAATATTGACGCCTGAATTTTTGATTAAGTAATAATATGCAAGTTTAAAACTTACCATTTTTATTTTCTGGAAAACAAATTGTGCCAGTAGAAAATATAAATAGGATCTAAAAGTTATCCTACTCATAATGTGAAGAATCCTCAATTGAATGGATGCAGTCATGAGGGGAGTGTTGAAGTCTACAGGCCGTGCATTACTGAGAGGAGACTAATAACTATGCAAAACACAGAAAAAAAATCTGTAATAAATGTTATTCACTCTAAGTTTCTTAAATGTGTTTTGCATTCCATAGCATTCATACCCATATATTTATTTATGCACAGGTACATACACAGACTAACAGTGGAAGCACAGCAACAAAACGCATGCAACAAAAGATTATCCATTGTTCATTAGCTAAGAGATAATCGTCACTAGGCAAAAAAAAAAAAAAAAAAAGCCGTCTGTTCGGACAATTTTTAACTGTAACATTACTTCATTATTTTCTTGGGAGGAAATACCATAAGTATACTATTTATCTTATGAATCTGTTCTCACTGGAATAAGAGACAAATCTTGGCCATTGATCTCAGCTAACCAGTTATAAGCAAAATGAAGTAAAGATTTTTATATAGAACCTAAGGAGATAAAAGAAGAGAGAATGAAAGTCAGGTGTGTAAGAAGAAAGGCTAAATAAAACTTTTTATCACATAGATCCTGAAGTCCTAAAGTTTAGGTTCAACTGTGTATAATAACACTCTTTCTCTGGTGGTCATCTGTTCACTGTTCCCTTCCAAATGAGATGCACATAAGAGGAGGGTTATGCTGCTGGGCGCTCCTACCCACAGGTGCACTGTGCTATGTGATCAGAAGCTTCAGTCACAACATTGCCTTCAAACGAGCTAAGCCCAATCCACCATGCATCCAAATTGGTAATAGAGAAATGCCAGGGTGTGAAGACAAGTCCAGTAACAACTATTTTGATTCCAAAAAGATGCACTCTGTAAAAATGATGTCAATTGGGAGTGGAAATCTCAAAACTAAATGAGTCTGTGGAAAGCAAATGGAACCTTTTATAAGGCCTAGTTTTCTCTTTCTCTCGGTCTCTCTGTCTCTGTCTCTGTCTCTGTCTCTGTCTCTGTCTCTCTCTCTCTCTCTCTCTCTCTCTCTCTCTGTGTGTGTGTGTGTGTGTGTGTGTGTGTGTGTCTTTCTCTCTCTTGGAATTGTCTTTAGAAGACAGTTAGCAGTAGAAAGTCCTAGAAAGAGCTTGAGTAGAGATTGATTCTTATAATTCTTTATATCCTTTTTAGTAAATACAGTTTAGACAAAAATACAAGGCTCAGCATATGTTGCTTGGCAGTCTTTGATACCAATGATCTGGAGGCAAGAAAGAGTTCAAGTTTTAAAATTCAAAGTAAACTTTAAATAAAATAAAATATACTACCTGTATTTATTTATTTATTTATTTATATAATCTGAAATTGTTTGTTTAATCTACTTCAACTTGATTACATGTGATACTGCTTAATATATAATCTTATATATGAAGTAAAGATTAAGCATGAAAAGGTTGAATTAAAACTACAAAATCTAGTAACAGCTAGACTTGTGTGACCTAAGTTCTGAGTAATTAAGAAAGATGGAGAAAGCTTGTTTTTGCTTTTGCTTTTTCTTTCAAGAATTAATTATCAGTTACATTTTATTTATTCTGTATCCCAGCCGTGCCCCGAACCCTCATTCCCTCCCAGTCCCTCCCTCCCTCACTCATCACTACTGTGCCCCTTTCCAAGTCCACTGATAGGGGGGGACCTCCCCCCATTCATCTGATCCTGTTTTATCAGGTATCATCATTGAGTTCCTGTTAGAAATAGTCCTTGTTCCCCTCACTTGGGGAAACCAATTGGTTACTGAGCTACCACAGGCTACATCTGAGCAGAGGTTCTAGGTTATATCCATACATGGTCCTTGGTTGAATGTCAGTTTCAGAAAAGACCCTGTGCCCAGATATATTTGGTCTTCGTGGAGCTCCAATCCTTTCCCCATCAGACTAACTCCCCTTCTTTCTTATGATTCCCTGTACTCTGCCAAAGGTTTGGTCATGAGTCTTTGCTTTGAAAACACTGCTAGTTAGAGGCTTTCAAATGCGCTCAGTAGAATTAATTAATGGGAGAATGTGAAAGGAATTAAAGAAGAGTAGATGGAGAAAATTTTTGTGTTTTGTTATAATAATGATGCTGCCTTTAATCTCATCTCTCAAGCATCATATCTTAGGGAACAAAAATAAACCAGGCACTCATATGGTAATTCATCACCATATTTGTGTATGTACCCAGCACACATCAGGGCTTGTAATCTACAACATACTCTCATAGAATTTAATATTCACTATGACCTTTAGAGCAAAAAGATTATATTGAGTTCAAAGACAACATGGACTAAATAGTGAGTTCCAGATCAGCTAGGACTACATAGTGAGACTGTGTTTGAAGCAAACAAAACAAAACAAAACAAAACAAAACAAAACAAAACAATCAACATAAAAGAGTAGAGAGACAACACAGCTATAAAGAGTAAATGTTTTAAAAATCAAGTAAGCCTACATAACAAAATAATTGATGGTGTATAAGTATCAGATATGATTGCAGAGCAAAACCAGTGCAGTGTTGTCAATAATCTTTATGACTATTCATATGTACGGTAATATTCACCTCTATGTTACCAATAATCAAACATTACAACATATGAATATGCAACTAATCATATATTAATAACAGAAAGCCTATGCTGTGATTTCAGCTTGATATCTCAATGCAACATCACAATAACTGATTAAATCTGTGCACACAAAATTAATAAAATACACTGACCGTTTTTAATGCATTCAAAAATACACTGCCTTTAGGCTCTGCCCTGCAGACAATCAAAGCAGATGTTGACACTTATGGCCAAACTTTGGGCAGAATGCAGGGAATCTTATGAAAGAAGTGGAATATAATAGTTAGATCTGAAAAGGACAGGAGGTCCACAAGGAGAGCAACAGAACCAAAAATTTGAGCACATGGGTCTTTCCTGAGACTCATACTCCAACCAAGTACCATACAGGGAAATAACCTAGAACCACTGCACAGATGTAGCTCATGGCAGTTCGGTGTCCAAGTGGGTTACATAGTAATGGGAACAGGGACTGTCTCTGACATGAACTGATTGGCCTGCTTTTTGATCGCCACCCCCTGAGGTGGGAGCAGCCTTAACAGGCCACAGAGGAAGACAATGCAGCCACTCCTGATGAGATCTGATAGACTAGGATCAGAAGGAAGAAAAATAAACCCTCCCCTACCAGTGGACTTGGGGAGGGGAGTGTGTGGACAATGGGGAGGAAGGGAGGGACTGGGAGGGGAGGAGGGAGGGAACTAGAGGGGGGCATACAAAATAAATAAAGTATAATTGAAAAAAAACAAATTAAAAACAAAAGGGTTATTTGACACATATGAGGTGTTATTTATAGGATAAGGTTTAATTTCATTACTCAAAAAACTATTTTCTTAAATATGTGTATTGGTCATAGTGGAACCAAGAAAAGAGTTAATAACTACAAAATCAGAAAACATTTGGATGCTATGTGACACATTTAGATAAAACATTGTTCAAGATATGAAAGGAAAATATGTATATTTATTATATATGTATGTATTATAAACTACAATTAATGTAGAAAATGGAAAAGAAAATAAAAGGAAGTGAACAGAAAATAAATAATCCATGAAAAAAAAATCTGTAAATCTAAAGTCTAATTTCATGTGAAGATCAATCAAATTGATAATTTTCTAGCCCAATAGGAATGTTTTTAATGGAAGACAAAACTATAATAAATACTTGAAGTAATAGAAAAGAAAGTTCGGGGGGGGGGGCAAGATGGCGGCGTCGGGAGAGCACTGTGTCTGAGAAGTGGGACAGCACTCTCCGTGCAGCGACCAGGAGACTGAACTCTGGGCCCTGAAACTACAGCGATCGTGTTTCCCAGGTGAGGGGAGGCTCCCACGGCGTGGGAATCGGTCGGGTCCACTCTCGGCTGCCCAGCCAGAACCCGGAAGAGAACCCAGCAAACGTGGGCTTTGGGTCTCCAGGCTGGTGCCACAAGTCTGTGTGTCCCAATCACTTTCCCAGGCAGATTGGTGGGTACAAGGGTGCCTGAGACTGGGAGTCCCAGGCGCAAGAAAACCTCACAGGGAAGGAAAGTTGCAAGACTGATCACGGGTCACCCAGCCTTTCCCTGGAAGGTCTCTCGGGCCACAGGTACCCGCCACTATCACAACTGAGCTCCCGCCACCTGCTGAGAGCAGCTGCACGCCCAGCTCAAAATCCCTCTTGGGAGGAGGCAGGAGGCAGCCAGCAGAATCAGCCACAGACCACATTGTCTGTACCCCAACCCGAGATTGGGGCTGAGAAAACCCAATCCTTTTGGGCACTTACCCAAATGCCGCCATAACCCTGCCGCAGCAGAGCTGAAGGATAAAGAGGCGCACAGCGGCTTCACAGTGCTGGAACTCCAGTGCTGCAGGCTGCTCCTAGCAAACAAACTTGAGCTCGGGTTCTGGGACTGTGGTCATTCTACACGTCCTGAGATTCTCCTGGGTCCAGTGCAATAAGGTCTGGCAGCAAGTTCTATCACCGGTGCCCCCCCCC
>REGO01000437.1:107966-155293 GCA_010120015.1 Rhombomys opimus | reverse complement strand
TAGCTCAGTAACCAATTGGTTTCCCAAAGTGAGGTTAACAAGGACTATTTCTAACAGGAACTCAATGACTGTCTCTTTGGCCTCCCCACCTCCCAAGGGAGGAGCAGTCCTGTTAGGCCACAGAGGAGGGTTTTGCAGCCAGTACTGAAGATACCTGATAAAACAGGATCAGATGAATGGGGAGGAGGTCCCCCCCATCAGTGGACTTGGAAAGGGGCACGGTGGAGATGAGGGAGGGTAGGAGGGACTGGGAGGGAATGAGGGTTCGGGACACGGCTGGGATACAGAGTTAATAAAATGTAACTGATAAGGAAAAAATAAAATTAAAAAAAAAAGAAAAGAAAGTTGGTTAATAGCTAAAAATTTTACCTAAGGAATTTATACAATTCATGCGGCTTTAATTTTAAAGTCAACCAATAAGTTACAAAAATGCAATGGCAAGCTTCTCAATACTAAAGAAACTAAGCAAGTGGGTATCTCTAATCCATTCTTCTAGGATATCATTCTAACATCAATATAAACAAATATCCCTCATGTATCTACAGACAGGATATTAGCAGACTAAATGAGAAATATTAACACTCCATTAATTCAAAGATCACTTATCATACCAGAAATGCAAGTTTAGATACTTGAGATCAAGCTACACTAGTAAACTAAAGGACTGAGAAATAAAATGTTTTCCAAATTGCAATAAAGTATATATATATAAAACTGTCTCTATTTGTATCTGACATGATTACCTAGGGAGAAAATCACGTGTACTTGGTAAAAGGTTACTAGAAATAATAAATGAGGTCTGCAAGGTTAAGTTCAGCAATAAATAACAATGGAAGAAAACAAATTGCATTTGTAGCCTGGAGAAGAACTGAAAATTACAGCAAATATAGCTCTCTATGTAATACAAATTCTTAAAGTATTCAAGGACAAACATGGAAATAAGTATATTCACTTGAGAAAGTAAAGCAGCTCTAAATAAATGAAAAATATTTATTTATTATGAATATTAAAATAGTATTTTAAATGGTAATATTACTCAAATATTTCCCATATTGAATAATTCCCCATTAAAGCCTCAGCAAGCAATTTTTTATTTATAAATCAATATTAGGATTCATATTAAAATACAAAGGACCTACAAAAGCCAAAACAATCTTTAAATAATAGAAAAAAGTTAAACAACTAACATGTCTTCGCAGTAAAGTCTGGTACAAAAAGAAAGATAGTCAATGCAGCAGAAAAAAGACTAGAAAGTTGATTTTTGTGAATGGCTGGTCTCTAGGAAAGGGCGTTGATATAATTTACTGAAGAAAGTATGGTCATTCCATAATAGACTCTGAAATAGCATGCATTCATAAACTGTTTTTGTTTCTCCTTCTTCACAGTATTTTAAAACAGAAATTCAAAATACATCATAAATACGATTGCAAAACAATCTACCAGACAAGAAGAGTGACATCCTTCAACTTTTAGTGAGACAGTTTTTTTTATAGTTTATTTGTTTTGTATCCCCCCTCTAGTTCCCTCCCTCCTCCCCTCCCAACCCCTTCCCTCTTCCCCCTTCTCCACCCATGCCCCTCCCCAAGTCCACTGGTAGGGGAAGGTTTCTTTTTCTTCCTTCTGATCTTAATTTGTTAGGTCTCATTAGGAGTGGCTGCATTGTTTTCCTCTATGGCCTGGTAAGGCTGCTCCCCCCTCAGGGGGAGGTGATCAAAGAACAGGCCAATCAGTTCATGTCAGAGACAGTGCCTGTTCCCATTACTATGGAACCCACTTGGACACTGAACTGTCATGGGCTACATCTGTGCAGTGGTTCTAGGTTATCTCCATTCATTGTTCTTGGTTGGAGTATCAGTATCTGGGAAGACCCGTGTGCTCAAATTTTTGGTTCTGTTGCTCTCCTTGTGGACCTCCTGTCCTTTCCAAATCTAACTATTATTTCCCACTTCTTTCATAAGATTCCCTGCATTCTGCCCAAAGTTTAGCCATAAGTCTCAACATCTGCTTTGATAGTCTGCAAGGCAGAGCCTTTCAGAGACCCTCTGTGGGAGGCTCCTAACTTGTTTCCTGTTTTCTTCTTCTGGTGTCCATCCTCTTTGCCTTTCAGAGTGGGGATTGAGCATTTTAGGCAGAGTCCTCCCTTTTGATTAGTTTCTTTAGATGTACAGATTTTAGTTGGTTTATCCTATATTATATGTCTATATGAGTTAGTATATACCGTGTGTATCTTTCTGCTTCTGGGATAGCTCACTCAGGATGATGCTTTCCAGATCCCACAATTTACCTGCAATTTTCGTGATTAACTTGTTTTTCATTGCTAAGTAACATTCCATTGTGCAGATGTATACAATTTCTGTATCCATTCTTCAGTTGAGGGGCATCTGGGGTGTTTCCAGCTTCTGGCTATTACAAATAAAGCTGCTAAAATCATGGTCGAGCAAATGTCATTATTGTGTACTTGAACCTCTTTTGGATAATGCCTAGGAGTGGTATAGCTGGATTTTGAGGAAGCACTATTCCTTTTTGTCTGAGAAAGCGCCAGATTGATTTCCAGAGTGGTTGTACCAGTTTACATTCCCCCCAGCAGTGGAGGAGGGTTCCCCTTTCTCCACAACCTCTCCAGCATGTGTTGTCAGTTGAGGTTTTCATCTTGGCCTTTCTGATGGGTGTAAGGTGAAATATCAGGGTTGTTTTGATTTGCATTTCCCTGATGGCTAATGACGTTGAGCATTTCTTTAAGTGTTTCTCTGCCATTTGATATTCCTCCATTGAGAATTCTCTGTTTAGCTCTGTTCCCCATTTTTAAATTTGATTTCTTGATTTGTTGCTTTACAATTTCTTTAGTTCTTAATATATACACTGGATATTAGCCCTCTGTCAGATAGAGGGTTGATGAAGATTCTTTCCCAATCTGTAGGCAGTCGTTTTGTTTTGATGACAGTGTCCTTTGCTTTACAGAAGCTTTTCAAGTTCATGATTCCCCTTTTATTGATTGCAGATCTTAGAGTCTGTGCTGTTGGTGTTCTGTTCAGGAAGTTGTCTCCTGTACCAATTAAAGACATAAAGTACCTTGGTGTAACCTTAACCAAGCAAGTCAAAGACTTGTATGAAAAAAATTTCAAGTCTCTTAAGAAAGAATAGAAGAATATATCAAAGGATGGAAAGATCTACCATGCTCATAGCTTGGCAGGATTAACATAGTAAAAATGGCCATATTACCAAAAGCAATCTACAGATTCAATGCAATTCTCATCAAATTACCAACACAATTCTTTACAGACCTGGAAAGAAAAATTCTCAACTTCATATGGAATAACAAGAAACCCAGAATTGTTAAAACAATCTTCTACAATAAAAGATCTTCTGGAGGTATCTCCATCCTAGGTCTCAAGCTGTACTATAGAGCAACAGTAATAAAAACTGCATGGTACTGGCATAGAAACAGAATGGTGGATCAATGGAACCGAATAGAAGACCCAGAAATAAACCCACACACTTATGGATGTCTGATCTTTGACAAAGATGCCAAAACCATACAATGGAAAAAAGATATCATCCTCAACCAATGGTGCTGGTCTAACTGGATGTCTACATGTAGAAAAATGCAAATAGAACCTTATTTATCACCCTGCACAAAACTGAAGTCCAAGTGGATCAAAGACCTCAACATAAAACCAGACACATTAAATCGGTTAGAAGAAAAGGTGGGGAAGAGCCTAGAACTCATTGGTACAAGGAGACAACTTCCTGAGCAGAACACCAACAGGACAGTTTCTTATATACAACACCAAAGCCACCATCCTTTAAAAATAATAAAGTTACTTCTAGTTAAAAATATAAGTTGTCATCCTACCCAAGGTCTTCCCTCTTGCTTAGTTTTTTTAGGTGTAGAGATTTTAGTATGTTTATACAATATTATAAGTCTAATATTCACTTGTAAGTGAGTATATACCATGTGTGTCTTTCTGCTTCTGGGATACCTCACTCAGGATGATCTTTTCTAGATCCCACCATTTGCCTGCAAATTTCACCATTCATGGATATAACCTAGAACCCCTGCTCAGATATAGCCCATGGGAGTTCAGTATCCAATTGGTTTCCATAGTAAGGGGAACAGGGACTGTCTCTGACATGAAGTCAGTGGTTGGCTCTTTGATCACCTCCCCCTAAGAGGGGAGCAGCCTTGCCAGGCCACAAAGGAAGACAGTACACCCAGTCCTGATGAGACCTGATAGGGTAGGGTCAGATGGAAGGGGAGGAAGACCTCCCCATCAGTCAACTTGGAGAGGGACATGGGAGGAGATGAGGGAGGGTGGGATTAGTATGGAATGAGGGAGGGGGGTATAGGGATACAATGTGAATAAACTGTAATTAATATAAGATAATATATGTGTGTGTGTGTGTAAGTTGTCTATTCTGTGTAATGCCAGTAAAAATTATTGAAAAGAGAATTTTAGCTTCATATTGAAACACACACATGCAAACCTGAAGATAGTTAAAATGCATTGAATGACAAATGAGCTGATGGAGGTATCATCACTGACTTCTAGTTCTGCTATAGAGCTAAGATAATAAAATATTGGCACAAAAAGAGACATGTTGATCAATGAAATAAAATTGAAGACCAAGACATACTACACATCAGATAGAGTGCTAATATCAAAAAATATATAAAGAACTCAAGAAAATAAATAGCCCATTTAAAAATGATTTAGACATCTAAGCAGAATTCCTATTAGAGGAAACTCAAATGCCTGAGAAACACTTTTAAAAAATGTCCAACATCCTTAGTCATCAGGGAAAAGCAAATAAAAAATACTTTGATATTTCAACTTATATCTGTCACAATGGCTAAGATCAATACAATAAATAACAGCTTGTGATGCTGAGGATTTGAAGCAAGGCAGATATTCATCATTGTTGCTATAAACACAAATTTGTACAGCCACTGTGAAAACCAGTGTGGCAGTTCCTCACTAAAACAGGAATCAATTTACCTCAAGATCCAGCTATACCACTCTTGCACATATACTCTCAAAGAACACTTCATCTTAGTACATAGTCACTTGATCATTCATGACCTTGGAAACAACCTAGATGTCCATCAACAGAAGAATGAGTAAAGAACTGTGGTATATTTACACAAGGAAATATTTTTCAGCTTCCAAAAAATGATATCTTGAAATTTGCAAGTAAATGAATGGAACTAGAAAAGAAATCATCCAGAACTTCCCGCCAAAATATATGACATGTATTCACTTATATCTGGATATCACCTCCTATATCAAAGATAACCAAACTACAATCTGTAGATCCATGGAGGTTAGGTATAGGGTAAGGCATGTGGGCTGGGAAATGTATCTCGTTAGGAAAGGGACACAGACTGGAGAGTTATGGTTGAGTGTGGGATAGAGCAGAAAGATAAATTGTATATAGGAAGGAGAGAGAGAGATAAAGAAGTGAGTATGGAAAGAGACGGCTAAAATTATGGGCCATTTGACAGTAAAATCTTTTTAAAATAAATACATATATGAAGACATTGCAAGTGAAACTGATAAATAATAGTGGAGACAGAGCCCCCTCTGGACATCTCTTGTCCCCAAATGAAGCTTCTAGCACAGTGTTTGGGCTACATATAATTGACTCAAAGAAGTTTCACGGGAATCTCAGGCATCGCAGGCTTTTGCCAAAATTATAGACTGTTCTCCTCAAGTGGAGCCCTGGTCATCATTGCTGAGGAGAACACCTTATGTGACGCAATGAACATGAAGAGGTCAAGCTGGGGTCCATATAGAGCCTTCATCTCTAAGTTCTAGCATCTCTGATACAGAAAATTACTGTGCATATTGCCGAAAGAGAAATGAAAGACCAGATCAGCCACTAACTCTACGATCTACAACAGTGTTCTGCCTGCAAGAAATACCAGGGTAATGGTGGCACAAAGCTTTTAGGAGTAAGCAACCAATAACTGGTTTGACTTAAGCACCATTCCATAAGACAGAACCCATACCTGGCGTTTCTTAGCTAATCAGCAACCTTAGTCTAGACAACCCTTGGCCTACCCTATCTGAATAAAATGCTACTTATCTAATTTTTTTAAGTAGGAATAAAATGACTCAATGGCATTCTACTATACTCCTAGATCAATGCCTTCCTTAACCATCATCAGAGATATCTTTGTATATTATATATTACATTAATTAGATTATGTTAATATATTATGCTATATTATTATCCCTTACAAGCCATTTTTTTCCCTCTGAAATGGAGAGGAAGTGGATGTATGTGAGAGGGAAGTTGGGGAGGAATTGAGAGTAATGGATAGAGGAAAAACAATAATCAGAAAATATTATGTAAAAAAAAGAACACCTATTTTCAATAAAAGGAAAAATCAAGTTAAACTTTAATAATAAAAAGGAAAGCATAAACTGGCTAATAATATCTACAAATCCTGCATGTGATAATCTCCTTGGATACAGAATATAAAAGTTTTTCCAGCACCTAGGATAACCTGCAGACCAGCTTAAAACATCATCAGGAAAATCTACAATGAAAGCACAATATAACTGCCTGTATAGACATCATGGCATCAGAGAGAAATGACTGGCTACCCAAATTTTGTAAACATACTGAACAACGGGAATTCTTGCTTACTAACGATGGAAACGTAAATTGCCATTATCATCTGCAGTTCAGTTTGGTAGTTTTCTAAAAAGTAAACAGACACTGGAACTACTGCCGCATGAGCATGGCTAATGGTAGTCCTCAGAATCCAAAAGCCAAGAAGTCTTCTCATGAGTCTCCAAAATATTTTTTCTCATGTTTTCAGAATTCTGTTCTATAATCAAACCTACAAACCTTGGCATCCTTATTGGAGACATGAAAAATAGAAAAATAAATGACAAAAATCTGAAGCGGCAATTAAAAAAAAAAAAAACCCTGTATGCATTGGTGAAGTAGTGAGTCTGATGTCCAGAATGAGAAGAATGCCATTGACTATATATAATTTCTTACAAAAATAAATAGATACCCAGATGTGGTGGTGCATGCCTTTAATATGAACATTCAGGGAGACAGAGGCCAGCCTGATCTACAAAGTGATTCCAAGACAGCCAAGGCTACACAAAGAAACCCTGTCTTGAAAAACCAAACAAAGAAACAAACAGGGAGAAGAAGACGAAGACGAAGACGAAGAAGAAGAAAAAGAAGAAGAAGAAGAAGAAGAAGAAGAAGAAGAAGAAGAAGAAGAAGAGAAAAAATAAGTCGATGAGAATCAAGAAAAGAAAGAAATGTAGGAAGATGAGGATGGATGGATAAAGCACTGTTTTTTATTTGTTAAAAAAAAACTGGTTAAACTTATAAAAAATAGTGATTGAACACATGCACTCAAATATGATTACCTCCAAACAAGTGAAAAGTTCAATGTATGTGCAATGGAATTTATGACATATTCTTTGCACTCTGGAACTTTCAGACTCTTCAACTGCCCACAGGCGTTTACACATAAGACCCATGGAAGTGAGAAGGGATCAACAAGTTTGGCCCTCGATGAGGTTTTTATAGACAATTAAGATTTGCTGAAAAAAAAAAGAAAGAAAAAAGGAAAGGACATTTTCTTAAAGATACAGCCACTCACTACTAGCCCGTGCTCCTGCAGAGGACCCTTCACTGCCTGTAAGTGGCTTCAGTCAGGGTCATCAGCATACCAGAAGAGCCTTAGGTGAATGCGTGCTCTCCTCTGTCTGTTGAGACTCTCCTCTGAGATGAGCATGTGATTGCCTCCCCAGGCATATTTGAAAATTGTCAAACAATGACTCGCATGTTTATTCATAAACTTTTCTATTGTTGAAAACAAATTAAATAAGTCAAATGTTCACCAACAGATGATTAGAAAAATGAACTTTATATTTAAAAAAGGGGGGGGGAGGACACTCATCATTGTCCTCTATCCAGTGAAAAAAATATAAATCTATTCATACCTCAGCTTGCTCAGTATTCCCCTGAAAGAAATTTTTGCTATTTCCTGGTTGAACTAAGTACAGTTTTACCTACTATATTTCTGCTAGAAAGAAACCTGTACCCCAAACATACAATAACTTTAAATATGTGTGCATCTTTGTGAACAGATAAAATCACTGATGCGTTGTCCCTGGAAGCAACACCATAGGTCCAGCTGAGACAAGAGTGAAGCAGCACTCTGGAGCAAGAATCCAACCATGGTGGGAATTCCCTGCCCATTATCTCCTTGGTATTCCATAAAAATCCCTGAACAATCCTAACATGACATCTCCGTAAAGGTGAAGATTTGAGATGGAACATTCTCCTCCACTTTTCTCGGGCTCAGTGTTGAATAAAAATATTTTCTTCCTTCAGTTTCTGTCTCAAGTTTTTGGTCTAGTGGTGATCAATACAAAATCTTAAATTTCTGTTTCATTTGTAATGAATGTCCAAAAGAGACAAATCTATGGAGCCAGAAAACAAACTGCCAACTTTTTTTTTTCTGGATAAACACATTACTCTTCTGCCAGCCAATTCATATAAGTTGAGGAGAAACAATATCATGAAGGCCTCGCTTTAGAGTTTGGTATACCATATGAAAGGAAAAGCACTGGGGAGAGGAAGCCTCCTCTATTACAGAACCATGCAGTATGAGACCCTTTTTGTCTCTTCTTTTGCTTAGAGTAATATTTCCAGGGTTCGTCATATTGTAGCACACATCACAGTACTTTGTTCCATTTTGAAGTGAAATGATATTCCGCTTTGTTTATCCATTCATCCATTGATGGACACTTTGCCTATGTCTACTAAATGAAGCTACTGTTAATACTTGTACTTTTTTTTTAAATTTCATCTTTCAAACTGTATTTTAGGAATTCATTGATAATTTTGGGAAGGCTAATTTATCATGAATAAAGTGTGAAAATTTGTCAGAAAACAAAAATCATTTATACGTGTGTCCTCATTGCCAAGCAAGGTGCCTTGAGGTTTTGATATTTACATATTGATAAAAACGTTTCAGAAAAGCTAATTTTATTTTTTAACATGAGTAAGCTGTTTTATTAGTAAATAATGTCTTAATATATATGATAGATTTGAAGATTCAATTATACATAACTGATCAAGTTCCATAAGGAAAGAGTAGATTGTGATTTTCATCCTTAGCTTTCATATCTGGATTATGCACTTACTCTAAACTAATGTTTAGAGAATGTACACTAATGTACAGAGAAAACAATGGTACACTCTTTTCATAAGTTTTAAAAATTTACAACAAATATTCTTTTTAATACTGTTTGCCTGACTTTTGCATTATCAGCATAAATACAAAAGAAAGAAACAACCTTCAAATCAATAACTGAGAAAAGCCTACAAATGTAAACCCTGTAAATACATAGTTTGTAAAATAAAAGTATTAGAATCTTTCAGATTCCATTGAATTTGAGTTTATTTCTAAGGCAAGTTTCACACTCTTTAAAAACCTTGTAATTCTGTTTTTGAAATGCAAGTCTAAAATTTGAGTTGTTAAAAGAAGCAATGACTGGAATGCATATAACAAAGAGTTGCATGTTTCATAAACCCTGTTATAAAGCGAGAACCCCGTAATCAACCACCTTAATCTCTTACATAATATAAAATCTAAGCATACAATTTCTGGTAAGGAAAATCAATAGAAAAAGATGCTAAAAAATGGAAGTAAAAGAAACAAAAACCCAGGTTAAGAATATACTGAGCCATATCTCTAACATGCTATTAGAAAATTTAAATACTTAAAGACCTGACAGTAAAATAAAATAATTGTTATATTCATAGGTACTATTATACGTAGCATTACATCAAGAATCCAAAAGAATCCAAAAAATCATGACAGCATTTTCTAATGCAATGTAGGTCTCCAATTTCAAAATTCATTTATGCAATAACTAGAAATGTCCTAGTTTTGTTTTAAATGTGTAGCCTAGTAACAAAGGAGATGTGGGAAAGCAGAGTCATTTGATGTATATGCAACATCATTTGCAAGAAATAAAATGCAAAAAAGTGGCATTGATGTTATTCACTCCACCAATTGTCATTGTATTGGTTAATTTTGTTACTTGCAGCTTATCCAAAGAGATATATTTACTCTGACTGAAAAGCTAAAATGTGCACAATTCCAATTATAAAAACGTGGCATTAAGAGAACGAGTAATAAAAACTTATGGTACTGCCATAGAAATAAACTGCTTGATCAATGAAATCAAATAGAAGACCCAGAAATAAACTCACATATATATGGACACTTGATTTTAGACAAAAGGGCAATTCTCAACTTTATATCGAATAACAAGACACCCAGAATTGCTAAAACAATCCTCTACACTAAAAGATCTTTTGGAGGTATCTCCATCCCTGATCTCAAGCTGTACTATAGAGCAACAGTTATAAAAACTGCATGGTACTGGGATGTAAACAGAATGGTGGATCAATGGAACCGAACAGAAGACCCAGAAATAAACCCACACACTTATGGACACCTGATTTTTCACAAAGATGCCAAAACCATACAATGGAAAAAAAGGTAGCATCTTCAACAAATGGTGCTGGTCCAACTGGATGTCTACATGTAGAAAAATGAAAATAAATCCATAATTATCACCCTGCACAAAACTGAAGTCCAAGTGGATCAAAGACCTCAACATAAAACCAGACACATTAAATCAGCTAGAAAAAAAGTGGGGAATAACCTAGAACTCATTGGTACAGGAGAAAACTTCCTGAACAGAACACCAACAGCAAGGCCCTAAGAGCAACAATCAATAAATGGGACCTCATGAAACTGAAAAGCTTCTGCAAAGCAAAGGACACCATCATCAAAACAAAGCGACTCCCTACAGATTGAAAAAGAATCATCACCAACTCTTTATCTGACAGAGGACTCATATCCAGTATATATAAAGAACTAAAGAAGCTGAAAAGCAACAAATCAAGTAATCCACTTAAAAAATGGGGAACAGAGCTAAACAGAGAACTCTCTGTAGAGGAATATCGAATGGCAGAGAAGCACTTAAAGAAATGCTCAACCTCATTAGCCATTAGGGAAATGCAAATCAAAACAACCCTGAGATTTCACCTTACACCCATCAGAATGGCCAAGATGAAAAATTCAAGTGACAACACATGCTGGAGAGGTTGTGGAGAAAGCGGAACCCTTCTCCACTGCTGGTGGTAATGTAAACTTGTACAACCACTCTGGAAATCAAACTGGCACTTTTTCAGAGAACTAGGAATAGCGCTTCCTCAAGATCGAGCCACACCTCTCCTAGGCACATATCCAAAAGAGGCTCAAGTACACAAAAAAGACATTTGCTCAACCATGTTTGTAGTAGCTTTATTTGTAATAGCCAGAAGCTGGAAACAACCCAGATGCCCCTCAACTGAAGAATGGATGCAGAAACTATGGTACATCTATACAATGGAGTATTACTCAGCAACGAAAAATAAGGAAATCATGAAACTTGCAGGTAAATGGTGGGACCTGGAAAGGATCATCCTGAGTGAGTTGTCCCAAAAGCAAAAAGACACACATGGTATATTCTCACTCATATAAACATACAACATGGGATAAACCTGCTAAAATCTGTACATCTAAACAAACTAAGCAAAAGAGAGGACCCTAACTAAAATGCTCAATCCCCATCCTGAAAGGCAAAGAGGATGGACATCACAAGAAGAAGAAAACAGGAAACAACTTAGGAACCTGCCACAGAGGGCCACTGAAAGCCTCTGCCGTGCAGACTGTCAAAGCAGATGCTGAGCCTGATGGCCAACTGTCGGGCAGAAGGAATGGAATTTTATGTAAGAAGTGGGAAATAGCAAGAGCTGGAGAGCACAGAAACTCCACAAGGAGAGCAACAGAACAAGAAAATTTGAACACAGGGAACTTCCCAGAGACTCATACTCCAGCCAAGGACTATTCATGGAGATAACCTAGAACGCCTGAACAGATGTAACCATGGCAGTTCAGTGTCCAAGTGGGTTACATAGTAATGGGAAGAGGGACTGCCTCTGACATAATCTGATTGGCCTGTTCTTTGATCACCTCCCCCTGAGGGGGGAGCAGCCTTACCAGGCCACAGAAGATGACAATGCAGGCACTTCTGATGAGAACTGATTGTCTAAGATCAGAAAGAAGGAGAGGAGGACCTCCCCTATCAGTGGACTTGGGTAGGGGCATGCATGCTGAAAGGGGAGGAAGGGTGGGATCGGGAGGGGAGAAGGGAGGGGCTTATGGGGGGATACAAAATGAATAAAGTGTAATTAACAAAAGTTAAATAAAAAATTTAAAAAAAAAGAAAAAAGGAAAGCATCTTCAACAACTGGTGCTGGTCTAACTGGATGTCTACATTTAGAAAACTGCAAATATATCCCTATTTATCACCCGAAGAAAAGGAAAGTCCAAGTGGATCAAAGACCTCAATATAACACTGAATACACTATTAGAAAAGAAAGTGGGGAAGAGCCTCAAATTCATTGGTAGTAGAGGCAATTTCCTGAACAGGACACCAACAGGTCAGGATCTAAGATCAACAATTAATAAATAGAACCTCTTGGAACTGAAAGGCTGTAAGGCAAAATATACTATTAATAGAATAAAACAACAGTTTACTGTTTGGGAAAAAATCTTCAGCAATCCTACATCCAAAAAATGACTAATATCCAAATTTTATAATGAACTAGCACATTTACACAATGGAAAACTACTCAGCTATTAAAAACAAAGAAATTATGAAATTTGCAGGAGAATGGATGGAAGTAGAAAAGATCATCCTGAGTGATGTAACTCAGACCCAGAAGGACACACATGGTATAAGTGGATTTTAGCCATATAGTACAGGATAACCATACTACAATTCACAGACCCAAGGAGCATCCAAGAGAAGATGCACATATATCACTAAGAAGGGGGAGTAGAATAGACAGAGGTAGTTATTGAAGAGAGGGAACAAGGTAAAAGAGGGGACACAGAGAGTTAGGAGGGTGGAGATCAGACCTGGGGAGAACAAGGGTGAAAGGACAGACGACCTGGAGAGAAAAAAAGAAACGGGGGGGCACCTCTGGGACAAGCTGGAGTCCTAAGTCAGGCTCCTGGGAGCAGATGAAGGGGACTCAAGCAGCGACTGCTAGTAGCAGAGGCCATAGAGACTGAAGTGGACATCCTCTAGCTAGACTAGGGTGAGGAAGAACAACACACCCACACACACACACACACACACACAAAAAAAAAAAACTCCTACCCAAAATTTTCCTTGCCTACCAGATGTGAAGGGATAGTGATAGAACCGAGATTGAGGGAATATCCAACCAATGCCTGTCCCAACTAAAGACCATCCCTGTGGGAGAGTGCTAACCCCTGCAATTATTAACAATACTCTGCTAAATTTGCAGACAGGAGCCTATCAGAGTTGTGCTTTGAGAGGCTCTATCCATCAGTGCCTCAAAACAGATGCTGAGACTCACAGCCAAACATTGCGTGATGAGTAGGGAGTCTTGGAAAACTGGGAGGAAAGAGAAAAGGACCTGGAGTTAACAGAAGCTACAGAAGACCAAAAGAACCAACTGACCAGGACCGAGAGTGGCTTGCTGAGACTGAAGCATCAACCAAAGACTATGCATGGACTGGACCTAGGCCCCTACATATATTTATTAGAAGGTCAGCTTAGGCTTCATGTGAGAACTCTAGCAAGGAAAGCAGGGGCTGCGTCTGAAAAGGACTCACTTGTCAGCATTTTGATCACTTCCCCCTTGCAGAACTGACTTGACAGGCCACAGGGGAAGAGGACCTGCTCAGTCCTGATGCAAGTTATGAGCAGGGGTGAATGGAAAAGGGGGCTTCCTTTTTCTGAAGAATAGGGGAGGAGGGTGCAGAAAGAAGGGAGGGTGGGCCTGGAAGGTATGGAAGGATGGGGCTCCAACCAGGCTGTAAATTAAATAATAAACAAATGAAAGAATATGGCATTAATGTTTGTCCCAGTTCTGTTAAATCTTTCTTTATTAAAGGGTACTAATATGAGCACATAGCTGATAGTTATATGAAGGTGGAACTAAGCATTATTCATGAAATATTTAATCAAATAAGTAAAATAACCTACATTAAAAAGTATAAACAGAAGTGCCCTAAAATGTAAATATTGTTTTTATTTCTTCAGATGAAGGAAGGAGATGAGTGCTGTAAAATACAATGCTTGGCCTGGGTCCAGAGTATTTCTATCAGCCCATGCCTAGGTCTAGGACTGGAAGCTTCTAGACTCTGTTTAGTCTAATCTTATGTAAGCATGGACCTTAAAGACTTCAGCTTCCAACCTCTGTCTGCTAACCTAAGCCTAGAATGTTTTAGCCTCTGAAACTTACTGTTGAATAAGATTGCCCTTTCTAGTTCATTCTGAACTCTGGCTGGCTGGTTCAATTCAGCTGTTCTGGATCAAACTCCTCTCCAAGCCGACAGATTTAAACTGGCTTCTCTCAGCTTCTGACTGGATAGCTCTGCTTGGAAAAACTGCCTCTGAACTCCAGGAACTGAACTGCACTCGCTATGTGAACTGAAGGGAATGATACAAACTCACGTGAACTTAACTGCATTCAACTGAACTACATTGAACACAACTCCACTCCTCTCTCTCCTGGCTCTTACGTAGCCTCTCTTTCCTGTCTGTGCTTGTGAGAGACTCATTGCATCAAGTCTTTCTCTGATTTGTCACTTTGTCTGCACCTCACTTAGATGTCATTGTTTGGACTTTAAGGTGTGCACTAAAGGCAAGCTTATATTCCAGCTGAATCACACAGACATTTGGATCACACACATCTTTGGATGTGATCCCTTGACAGAGTAGCCATGTTGCTCGATTAAAAATCCTCTGCACTAAAATAAAGTATTTATGGTAAACCCAGATGACAAACTGTAATTTTAAAATGTAATCTAGGAAAATAATGAAGTGATCAGTGAGGTATCTGAGTGAGTAAGATGTTTTCTGGACAAGGATAAAAAAGCTCAGATTGAATTCCTAGTACCAACATAAATGCTGTTGTGTAGGAGTCAATTAACCCATTTGGGTAGCAGATAAAGACCTGAGTGAATATGTATTATTGACATGAGCATGGACTATATCACAGACCCCACTGCTGTGACCAATGAGAAAATAAAATGCCTTCCCCTGGTCCCAGTGCAGATGTTGACAGTGTCCAGATAATGTTAACTTTCTCCTCCGAGAGAGCTGAGCTGCAGACTAAGCTTGTTCTCCACAGACTACTAACAAGCATCCTCCTCATCCATGCTATGTGCATTAAACGATCTACTGCTGGACTGCTTCTCTCAAGGGCACAGTCTTCATTCCCAGAATTTGTGAACGTGTCACCACCATTTCTGTATTCCCTGTCACCTCAGTCAGGGCAATCCCTGAAACACTTCTGAGAAGAAAAAGGTTGAATCTGAGAGCTCTCTGGAAAGCCCATTTAGCCAAATTTATGAGTTCAAGGTTCGGTAAGAAACCTTTTCCCAAAAGTTAAGTCAGATCAAAACAGAAGAAGACATTATTCACCTATTGCCTGTATGGGCAGACACACACACACACACACACACACACACACACACACACACACACATTTAAAAATAAAAAATAAATATTTTTTAAAAAAATGATAAAACTGACATAATCTGATTGGCCTGCTCTTTGATCACCTCCCCCTGAGGGGGGAGCAGCCTTACCAGGCCACAGTAGAGGACAATGCAGCCACTTTTGATGAGAACTGATAGACTAAGATCAGATAGGAGAAGAGAACCTCCCCTATCAGTGGACTTGGGGAGGGGCATGCATGCAGAAATGGGAGGGAGGGTGGAATCGGGAGGGGAGGAGGGAGGGGCTTATGGGGGGGATACAAAATGAATAAAGTGTAATTAATAAAAAGAAAAATAAATAAAAAACAAGAAAAAAATAAAAAAGTTATTTTTAATTTTATTCACACATTTATTACAATTTATTCACTTGGTATCCTCACTGCAGCCCCCTTCCTTGTCCCCTCCCAGTCCCAACCTCCCTCCCTCTTCTCCGATGCTTTTTCCTTAGTCCCCTGACAGGGGAGGACCTCTTCCCTTTCTATCTGATCCTATCTATTCAGGTCTTTTTAAACCACTTTTCTACTCTTCTTATTTTAATAAGTAATGTAAGATTTTTGTGTACACATTTACTTTTAAGGGAATAAAATATAACTCATTTAACAATTAAAAATTCTCAATTTCATTATATAAGACTCTCACCAATATTTTGATAGGATTGTTTTCATATATCACCAGCAACCATTATTATAAGGAAACCTTGTCTCAATGATAGGTATTTACAATAAAGAATGACTACTGACAGGTACTGAGAACACATGGTTTGTCACATACAATGCTGGGGTTTTACAGTCCATTGCTTAATGTTCCTCTAGATCATATCCAGTACATACCTGCTGCGGCAGTGGGGAAGGGAATAGGGCTACCCGGGTTCACATAACATGAGAGAGATTCATGGTGAAGAATTCCTGCTCCTGAAGAAAGAGCATTGCTTCTGTGAATGTTCCTGGAATGTGATGTTTGGATGCACCTCTAGGAGTTACTGAAAATAGAGGTTGAGGCCCTGCACGGATGTCCTGTTCTGTCAGGTGGACTCAACAGAGTGCATAGAGATAGAACAGATGGTAAAAGTTCAACTTGATTTAACTGACCAGATGGAAGTAGATAGCAAACTTGAAATAGTTTGTGAGAAAGCAGCATGGAACTGAGAACACAGAATGGCAAATCACCGGGAAACAGGAAGGCTCTGTAGAAAATAAAGGGGGAAAAACCTACTAGGAGTAACAGTTCTTTCATGGAATACTTAGATGACTAAAGCATGTGTCAGCCACAATTAAGTTGAAAGACATAAAAATAATAAAAGCATGTCATAATTTGAAGGAATAAGATTACCCTCCCTGCTAAGTTTTAATGAGAAATATGATTGCTTTTTGAAGAATAGAAAGTAGTATCTGTACTGTAAAGTCTATTAAATGAATTCATGCAATTGAAGAAATTCACCAATGAAAGTGTACTATTTTAGTTACTATTAAAATGAACAGCTAAACCCTATTTAAAAAGTGATGTTGCCATTTTTGTTAGTACTAATTATAACTAGTAATATATATATATATAATTTGTAAAAGTTTGTAAAATAAAGTCTTTAGACAGTAAAAAGTTTTAAATTTGTTAATTTATCAGAATGTCTCATAAGGAACTTCTAAATTTTGTTCTAGTACTGTAATGTGTTAAATAAGTTATTCTGTCTTTTAGGATAATATAACATATTAAAAAAGCCAAATTAACAAATTTAATATGCTTTTATATTTTATTTTAACTAAAAGGAAAGGATTGTAACACTAATGTGTGTGTATGTGTGTTTGTGTGGCTTAAGTCTGTGTTCATGTTCGTATATGTGTGAATGTGTATGTACAAGCACACAAGCCAGCTCTGGAGTCCAGAAATCGATGTGGCTTTCTTTCTCAAACTCTCAAACCTTAAAGTCGAAGGATTTTATACCTGAATACAATGTGTTTTGATCAAATCTCCTACCCATTTTCATCCCCCAACCAACACTTTCCATTCTTATTTTATGTTGTTGAATTTCATCTTATTTGAAGCAACTTTTTAAGTTTGTTTGTGATCATAATATAACTACATTATTTCAAACTTTCCCTTTCCTCTCTCAAATCCTCCCGTGTGTGTGTATGTATATGTGCATATATATATATATAGATAGATAGATAGATAGATATAGATATAGATATAGATAGATAGATATAGATATAGATATAGATAGATATATATATGTATACATGTTTATACACACATGCATATGAAATTTCCAAGCATCCTTCAATTGCCTTGACTAGGGAGGAGATTTTTATGTCTCTCCTTAATCGGTGCTGGAACTAGCAACACCTTACTCAGATCTTCCTCATGTGAGTTCCTGTGTGCGCACCCCCAAAATGTCTGGCACACGCCATTTCACGGAAGTGTTCCACTAACCCCCCTCTTACAGTTTTCTGCACTCTCTTCCAGAAATCTGTGAACCTTGTGTGGAAGGAGCATGTATGACAGAGACATCCCATTTAGAGGTGAGCAGTGTCTTACACTATAACTTTTGAGACACGGTCTTTCACTGGACCTGTAGCTTACCAGTTGGCGACACTAGCTGTTCAGCAAACTCTAGGGATGGACCAGTGCTGTCACTGCAGTGCCTTGGTTTTTACATGCACACAGGCGTCTGAACTTAGCTCTTCATGCTTGTACAGCATGCCTGTCAAGTCAACCTCCTTGTCCCGACAATATTGATTTTAAGATAAATTGCTAACATTTGCATTTCAAATTTAGAAATATGAATCTTAATCCCTTCCTGATCTTTTGAAACAGCCTCACAGTATTTGAAATGAAGTTATTTTTGACTTCTTAGAAGATAACTCCTTTTCATGTGGAATGCCATATGTCCTTCACAATGCTAACTGGTCTTAAGCTTTTCTCAGACAGTGATGTCCATGCTAGCCTCAGTCTATATGGCTTTATGAAAGTACAAGGTAGAGTGGAGTATGGCTGTAGGGAGAGAAAAACAAACTCAGCTATCACTAGTTGTTGGTAAACCCTGATTCATGAAAGGTAGCCCTCTTTTCAGCAAAAAATCTGTATTCAATGTACAACACATATGTTACCCTCAGAGGAAAGTTATCGGTGGCTCTTAAAAGTACTTTCTAAGGTTATTTTCTTTACATGAAAGAATACCAATTATGTAAATATTCTTTAATATAGAAAGGATTAGTACTGAAGAACTAAGGAAAAGTTTATGGTCTAACCTGAATTAATTTATAAATAAATATTAATATTACAAAAATAAGTTCATAAAAGTAGTCAATAACTTAGAGTTGCAATTTGTAGTACAAAAATAGTTTCTAAATTATATGTCCTAATTATATGATGATTTTCTAATAATAAGATGAAAGTTATTTAATAAAGTATAAAGAAGTAATAACAAAATTATATCATGTTCTGAGTCTGAGTCTTGTCTTGTATTCTAACTCAGAATATATTTTTGTATAATTAGGAAAGTATAGTGTCATTCTATCTTATATGTAGAAAAAAGGTAAGGTGAATATTATTTTTCCATATTTATATTTTATCCATTATAAACGTTTAATATATTTTAACATGAATCTCATTATATATGAAGAAAAATTTTGTGTTAGCATAATTGTATTATACTCTCAAAAACAACACAAAAACAATCTGGAAAGCAAAGTTTCAACAGGTGAACATGGAAGTTATCTTGTTATGGAAACTGTCTGCAACAAAACTAACAGATATAAATTGAAAATCGCTGGAAGCAGACAGTCCCACATGTGTGCCAAGTCCTCATGAGCCTGGGTTGATCAGTATTTGAAACACATTTGAAAAATTTTAGCAAATTTTAGATTTGAAGATAGTCCAACAAGCTTAACTAAATATATTATCACTATGGCCAGCAATGACTACAAGTTTTGAATTTCATTGTAAATGCTCATGAGGAAAAGAAATGAGATGTTTAATAAAGTATAACAGATATCCCCTACTGATACCAAATCAAGGTGAACAACTAATTTTGAGTAGAGGTGTGTCCTAGTTACATGTTATTTCTGTTGCTATGATAAACATCAGAACCAAAAATAATTTAGTCAAGAACTGATTTGGCTTCTGTCTCCAGCTCTTCATGGGGGAGGGGGACAGGGCAGGAAGTTACGACAGAAGCTTGAATCAGAAACCAAGGAGTAATGATTTCTACCCCACTGTCAGGCTCACATTCACCTAACATCTCTTCCATAACATCTAGGCCAACCTGCCCAGGGATGGTAACACCCACAGTGAACGGAGTCTTTTGAAATCAAGAGAATATCACAGAGAGATGGACATAGGCCAATTCAGTGAAGATAATTCCTCAACTGAAGTTCTTTCTTCTTCACAATGAGTTTGTCATCATAAAAGAGTGTGTATACTGAACATTCCTCCATAAACACTTAAACATGCTGTGAAGGTTTGTTTGTGCAGTAATTTTCAGACAAACATTTTACTGTTTTCCCATGGAGAATTTCTTTGCCATAGGTCCCTGTCAGATGACCCGTTTTATTTAACAGTTTGCATGAGCGGGCACAGGCATGAGCAAACTCAGTGTTTGCTTTGGGTAGGTATGATGTGTCTATTAGTTTATTGGTTGTAGTACACATTCTGATTTAGTAAGCAGTTTAGCAAGAAGAAAAGCTATGTGTGTGAGGGGAGGAAGAATATGAAAAACTCTGAACTTTTTTCTCAACTTTGATATTAAACTTAAGCTTCTTTAAAAATAAAAATCCAGTCTTTAGGCATAGTGGGCTTGAATGTCATGTCTTATCTGCTACTGATATTGTAATTTTAATACTATATAAGATGAAAATAACTTTTTGCATTAATCCCCTTGGAATTCTGTCACTTTTCCTTCTTAGCTATGAATCATCCATATTTTATCTTCATTTTTTACTCACATATGAACATTTAAAATCTATATGCTAAATGAGTATATTTTAATTTATTCTGTTTTCTTTAGACACCATCATTAAAACTGTCAGAGGTTTTGATATATATAGACTTTTTAGTAGCTGAATTATAAGAAATTTAACCTCTGGTATGAATTATTTATTTAAAATTTGGTTCAATTCTTAGCCTTATTTCTGATTACAGGCAACATGAAATGCTTCATTTACCATTTTATCTTTTATATTTATCCCCATTAGGTTGTTTTAAATCTTCAAATTTTGCTCATGATCCACTCAGCTCTTAATTCTACACTATTATAAGTAGATAAAAAACTAAAATATTCATTTATATATTTTTCTAATAATAAAATATGATTTATCTTTTGCTTACAGCTTATTAGAGATTGTAGGTCTGTTAGAATTCATTCATGTCTTTTTAATATAGCCCTTCATTTCTATTCATTCCTTCTCTCTATGACACAGGCATGATGCTTACCACGCAGGACCTGTTTTTATAAGCATGAAAATGAAGCGATATACTAACAAAAGACAAAAATAAGTTAAAAGCAACCTGGAGCATAATACTGTAATAATCTCTTAACTACATATTATTTATCTTACCTTCATAACAGTAATAAATCCATATTTGATTAAAAAAGAAAGAAAATTATTATATTGGAAGACCCTGTGGCTTGAGGTTGCAGTCCCCCATGTGTGGAAAGCCTTCTGAGCTCAGTCTTGAATGGAGGACTCTCTGCCTGACCTCATCTGGAGAGGATCTTTAGGCATAGATGCCTTTAACCATATCTAAAATATGACCTTTGGCACACTTCCCTCCTAGTACTCCCCTCCCTGCACCTATAGAATAATTAGGTTCTGTGTTCTCATTCATATGATAGGACCTAGTGCTGCCAAATGCAAAGAAGGCATCCCTAAAATTCCTTGCCTCAACCACCTATCCTGTGAACCACCACTTACTCCCCAAGGACTATATACTCTTCATTGACCCTGAATAAAGTTGGCTGTCTCACCGAGACAGCCCAGAGGATCCCTGATGTCATTCCATCTTACTTCCTGGCCATCTGAATACTCAGTTCACTGCTTCTGCTCCTTTGTTTCTGAAGTCCAGTGGCCAATGACCCCAGAAATGAGGAAAAGCCACACTATTGATAAAATGTACCTCTATTGTGATACAAAAGCATATGACAAGTTAGGTGTGTATAATCTTTTTTTAAGTGACCACAAAGTACAACAGATTTTCTAATTAAAATTTGTAAGCCTTAGAGAAAGGGCATGGGGGAGAAGTGGGATGGTGGGTGGGACTGGGAGGAGACAAGGGAGAGTGCTGCAGTGGGCATAAAAAGTGAATAAATTGTAATAAATAAATATATATAAATAAATTAAAAAATTGTAAGATTTATGGCAACTCACTAGTTAGTTATTTTCAAAACACAATTTTTAAAAAAGAATTTTCAATCAGGGACTAGAAAATGGGCAGAAAGAGAGAAGGAAATAAGGAGAAGAGAGACACAAAATTAGACATACTGAATGCATAACACATACATCTGTGGTGTATCATGGTGAAACTATTACTATTTGTCACAAAAAAAAAATAGTGTTATACTGTAGAGAGATCTGTCACTCCCTGCCAGGAATAAATACAAGTACTGATATCATCTCCTATGCTCTTTCTTTCAAATGCTGGATATCCTAATGTTTACATAACCCTTTGGCACTAGGACGTGGCTATATTTTTTAAATATGACAGTCTTTTAAGTCTGACGGTCTTTTTCATTAAATGAGGATGTTTATCAGTTTCTATCTTATGTCATTAACAGGATATTTGCCTGTGACTCTACAATCTTATATCTAAGTGTTATTTTTAATCAGCATTGTAGTTTTATCACGATTAACTTAGTTTTCTGCTCTTATACCATGCATTTCTAACTTGTCAAAGTCTAACGACCCTCTTCAGACAATTCAGGGAATAAAGAGCTAATTTTACTTCAAAAATTTTTTTTTCATGAAATTACCTGTATAGGTAAACATGTTGCTTCCAGAGAACTGGGATATTTAATAAAAAGCACAATACAGAGCAAGGCATTGGCCATTGAGGCTGCAGGTGTCTCCAAAGCAACACAGGATGTAACGGTGGCCCTTGGATTCTTCTCATAGCCACATGGTAAGACCCTGCTGCTGTAGACATTACCCACATTTTCTTCAGAACACTGAAAGAGACATTTCCTCTCTCCTGGCTACTATTCACAATCCCTTAAGGTGCTGTTCAGGCTGCTGGGAGAGAAAACTCTCAATGTTTTTACAAAGATCTAGACCCTACATATTTCAATACCAACCTGGCAAGCAAGCTGGAACTATAGGTGCAGTACTGCCACAGCTGTTATGGGCTGACTAATGGCTTTCTGGTACTATTGGAAGCCTGCTCCAAGCAAAGTATTTTAAACTAGGTACTGTCATGCTGGATAAAAGCCTGTGATTTGAGGTCATCGTCTGCAATGAAGAAACTTATATTGTTATTTTGAGAACTAGACATACTGTCAATTTACCTTCTAAATACATGTCGAATATGGACATATGGGCAGAAGTAATTGGGGTTTGTCAGTTTTCAGAAAAAAGACATAAAATTGGTAAAGAATTTTTTGATAGCTATGGTAGAATTTGAAGGAGAAATAAGGATAGATACTATATTTTATTCTGCAAGTAAATAAAAATGTTAAGTTTTTAAAAATTGATATAAATTTAATATTAGATATATATTTAAATTTTTTATGAACTATTGTGCACTTTAATAAATATGAATACATTTTAAGTATATAAATATATGGACAAGTAACTATACATTTTCACGCAGGTGTGTGAATTTGAGTATGAGTGTGTAGGCACATGCATGCTAGAATCCATGTGAGGAAATTATAGGACAACTCACAGGAATCAGTTCTTTTTTCCACCACGTAGGTGCTGGAGGAAAAATCTAGGTGTATGTGTCCACTGCAAACACCATTAACTACTGACCCATCTTTCAAACCCAGTAAATACCTTTACCAGGGTGATTTAAACAGTATAGCTCATTTAATGAGTCTATACTATAAATATTTCCCATCATGTCAAATGAACACATGTGTTTATAACGGGAATGTACTTTTTTCTGTACAGGAATGTTTACCAAGATATTATCAAGTTGCAACTCCAAAATTTTATCAATTTTTGACATACAGGCATACCTGACCCACTCCAAAAGTTTACACTATAAATTTTATCACTATTTAATTTGTATATCTCAACTTTTCAATGATAATAAGCTTTCTGAAGGCAAATGCGATATCATATTTTCATATGTTCCCAATACCAATTTGTAAATATAATAAGCTGCATGTATAGTGTATGAAAGTGTGTATGAGTCTTTAAAGAATTATATTCTTTACATGCTTTTAAGACCAACACTTTTATAGAAAATAAATATTTTCATGTAAACTAAAAATTTACTTTCCATATATCATTATGCATAAAAAATGTGTTCCCCTTTCCTCAAATTTACACAACTACTTGTTGTCATTTTCTTTTAGACATTAGCCCTTCTGACACAGATGAATTGGAAAGGCATTTTCAATTTGTATTCCCACTATAATGAAGGATTCACTTGTAATAACTAATGTCAGAACTCTGTGTAATTTCACACCCACAATTTTTAACTGGGTCTTTAACTTTCTTGAAGTTAATTTTTTAGTGTTTCATGCATTATGGATAGCTATCTTCCATCAAATATATAACTTGTGAAGATTGTTTTCCCTCATTTTGTACAGAGGTACTAAGAGAGCTAGAAATGGCTTTACCACATGAATTAACTCTACTATTTCTGGATATACTTGAAAGGACTCTGTATCTTACTTTTGGTATACTTGTTCATCCACGTTCATGGTAGTTCCATTTATAATAGCCAAGAAATAGAAACAGTCAATGGCTATACATGAGTTATAAAACTGTAGTTCATATAGACAATGGAGTAGTTTTAAACAATGAAGAATACACTATTATTCAATTAATAAGAAAATGGGTAAAATTTGAGACATTGACTCTGAGTCAGATAACCTCGACTAGGAAGGAAAGATGTCATATATTCTTATATGGATACTTGCTATTTTAGAATCTTTAAATATGAATATTTAGATATGTTTAGGTACTGCAGTACCCACAGAGTTCAGAAAACCAGTAAGGAGTTTTAGAGATGATGGCTAGAAAAGGAGGATAAAACTGAGGTGGTAAGAAGTAGGTAAGAGGAATAATGGTTTGGGGTGAAAACTGGGAGGGCAGGATACAAGAAGATACAAGTGTGGAGAGGATAACTGATAGCAAAGATATTTTAAAATTCCTTCTGGAAACTAGTGCTATAAATGGGGTTTAAATGAAATTACCTTGTAGTAAGGGAAGAACTTATATACCCTTTGATACCATGGGCTATTATATCAGATAGCCAGTGCCAGGTTAGAGTTATCTTTTTTTCAGCTGTTTGTTCGGGCAGTACTACCCTGTACAAGTATAGATTTCATCAAACATTACAAGCTATTGTCATTGATGAAGGCTCTCCTGATGACGATACTACATCCTACCTGAGTTATAGGATATGAAAAAATACACCTACAAACTCCAGCCATAGATCAATTGACTTACACTGCTTGAAGATTCTATGCAACAGCCTTACCCAATTCCCAGTGTTGGAATTTACAACAAAAGTTGACCTAGCAAGATATGCAGAATGGTACAAAAGTGACAGGAACACTAGAGAAGTGACCAACCACATTCTGATTTGATTCTAGCCTGCTCCATAAGATGGACCCAATGCCTGGTGTTATCAGCTTGGCCTGATCCTGTGGCTGCCTAAATTAGAACATAAATGCACAAACACATAGAGACACACATACACATAGATAAAAATAAATCTCAAAAATTTATCAAAACTAAGGCTGTAGTTCAGCTTGTAGTAGACTTGTCTGCCAAATTCAAAACTCTAGTTTCAAACTTTAGAACCAGATAAATCAGGTAGGACAGTTCATTTTTCCTATCCTAGAACCCAAGAAATGAAGGCAAGAATGTCAGAAGCTCAGGTCAGTATCTTCAGCTATAGAGCTCTAGTCTAGCCTAGGCTACAAAAGTCTCTACAATAGAGATACCAATAAGAAATAAAAAGAAAAATAAAGTGATCAAATTCTTGACATATACTGGTGATAAGCAAGAGATACAGTGTGAGAGGATCTAGGAAAAGATCAAAGCAAGGCTGCATTTTTATTGATGTATCATCTGTCACAGAAGTTTAGGCCACTAGTAACAGGGGATATAATAAAAGATTAAAGCAATGCTGTGTTCTCATTGATGTATTTTCTGTCATTGGAAGTTTAGGCTATTGTTTTTCCAACACCTCAAGTGGGAAAATAAATGCCTTCTAGACATATAAGAAGTTACTTTTGGCCAAGGCAATTTAGTATCTGTTCCAGTAGATGACATAGACAATTTTTCATCCTTTCTGAGACCACCTGAACAGCTGTCCTTGTGTGCTTAAATGATTATTGAAATAGCTCTTTGGAAGTGTTTACCTGAGGGCTATAGAAAAAGTGAGATGTCTTCTCAATTCCAAAGAAATTCGATTTTGTAAAGTTGATTTTAAGCTCTATTACACCTCAAGTCTATTTTCTCCTTTTATTTTATTTTATTTTTTTTTTCAGATGGAAAGAGGGCTCTGTTATAAATGAGATCTCTGGTGTCAAAAGACAGTGTTTGGATTCCCGTTAACAGAAAAGTGAAAATAACTCATGGGTAATCTTTTAAAGCCATCTTAGGACAAATAAACAAACAAATATTCAAAAGATTTTTTAAAAACAGATGAAATACCAACATACCTAGATACTGGCTAAACATTTGACAGAAGTTCTGTTTTGTTTTGTTTTTTTTTTTTACAAATGTGAAATATTTACCTTTTCCAAGAAATCTATGGCAGTCTCCCTCATCTTCAAACTTCCTCTTTCCACATTCTTCCACTGAAGACTGTCCATCCCACTGCTCTATTTCACATTCTTCTATTTTTGAGTGATTCCTCTACTTTTCAACCCTTGCACACTGGGTGGTTTCCTTCTACAGTGTTACTGTCTGGTTCCTCTGTGAAGAATGAATGTAAATTCTGCCTGGGCACATCTTGCATACACTATGGTTAGTTAAATAACTGATAATTATATAAATATTTAATTTTCATTCATTATGCCCCATTTCTATTTGCAAGAAATACAGAAGATATATTTTCTCTACCTTCATGTAGGAAGCTTTGTAGTCTGGAATGACTACTAGTGTGGGATAAATATGTATAATTACATGAAATAACGAAAGATTACAGTAAAACATCTGGAGCTCCATAGAAGTTCAACGAAAAATGTATGTTCTACCAGATGTGTAACATGTTTTAAGACAGTATGAAGCAAGATCATTTTGGCCACTGTAGACACTAACATCTCTGCTGGCCTGTAGAGTTTTGACACTTTACTCAGTATTCATTTTCTCGAAAGCTTAGTCTCATTTGTGTGTAATACATTTTCTTCCAAACAATGAGGTCAGTGTGTTGGGTACCAGAAAAAGTTAAGATTCACAAATGGGTGACGAGTGACTATTAAAAACACAATAACAGCAAATCCTTCATTTGACATACAAGTAAAAAAGAGATTAAAAATAGTTCTTTTCCATCTCTTAACTTTGCGAACTTTATCAACCAACAACTATTTATAGAACTAAACTGGGTTAAACTTGATATATAAATAAAAGAAATGATCAATTTTCTTAATTAAGAATTTTTTTTATTTCCCCATGTTGTTGAAGTAGATTATCTGTGAGAAAAGAATAAACGGGGAAGAAATTGTTAAATCTTGGTTGACTGTGTGGATTCCTATCAGATGTTTCCCTGTTTAAGCATCTCCCTTTCCTCATGGAGAGCATCAAGTTCTAAGAGTGAAAGTTTACTAAGAGGAAAAGAAAGTCACCCTCAGAACTCTTGGCCATCACAGGAGTTTCATGGTAATAAATGAGGCCAAGCAGCCTGTAAATTCTTCCTGACCCACTCAAGAAGTCTTGACCCCAGCTTATCTAGCTCTCATACCCACAGATAATTGTTCTGGATGAACATTAGCCACCACGGACAAATATTTGTGTGAGAACTAGAATTAATATTACCTATCACATGATCTTTAACATACAGCTTTCATGAAAGATGTATCCTGAAATAAATATGCTATATCATCAATTATTTCTCTATTCTATCTCTCTGCCTGTCCCTGCCTTTTAAGGAAAATAACTAAAATTATGAAGACATGTGAAAAGATGGTTCGGTGGTTAAGAATCCTTGCTATTCTTGTAGAGGTCTGGAGTTCAGTCCCTAGCAAACATGTCAGGCTGCTCATAACCGCATGCCTGGCAACAGGCGTCCGTGGGAACCTACCACTCACACTCACAAACCCACACACAGACACACTTATATTCATGAGTTACAAAAAAGCTTAAATCAATAAAAGCTATTAATTTTTATTTTGTTTTTTTTCAAACATTTCTCTGTATTTAAAAGTAATGTCATTTTTGTAAACTACAAGGCCATTTGTTCTAGTTTATGGAAAATAGTGTAGACTGATTATGTAGTTGAAAATAAATCTAATTGTGGCATTTAGAATACTAATGAATACACATGCTCTTCGTGTAGCAGTTCACTTTTTTTTTACTGATTGTTAAGCATGGTCAAATCATTATATGTATGAAATATATTGTGCCCAAGGTAGTCATTTTTAGAAAGACTTATTAACATTCTATACTTTATTTTCCTTAAACGATTTGTGCTTGTAGCCTAAGCCAGGAGTTACTGACTTGGCTACTTTAATTTTTAAATTGTTTGCATATAACTAGCTATGGTCTTTGTCATTCTCACCAGCTGCATGCCAAAACAGCTACAGCTCCCCTTTTTGCAAAGTGATTTCTAGGGAGTTATATTTAAAGGGGAGTGAAATACTGCCGCTAATCATAGCTGCAATCTGTCCCACAGCAGTTATTCTACTGGCACTCCCTTCTGCGTTTTGCCAATAGTTTTACCCTGGCTTCCACTTCTTTAATTTTTGTTTTAAACCCATAAGACTGCTGGTTAACTGAATTAATTTTTGAGTATGTCATTCTAGCATATTTTCCCCTAGAGCAAATGTGATTGTTTATACTGATTGTTAACATCAACTTTGAGTTATTTCTCCAAATCTCAGTAAGGTGAATTGTTGAGAAGACAACTAGGGACTATGAGTCCCTAGTGCAGCTGTTGATACCACCATCTTACTGTAAATAAGAAGATGTGGAAAAAATCCCAAAATTCACATCAGCACAGAAGGATTTTCCCATGCTTAGACCCAGGCTTTCTGCACATTTTTACAAAATACACATCACAAAATCTCAGCATCTTGCTGCACTTAACAGATGTGACATAAGACCTATAAATTTGCAATAATGTATGTGCCCAAAAGTTGACAAAAGTCATTTTGTGATTGAATAATTTTGGATTTCAATTTGATTGGATGTATGATTAGCAGCCAAGGATGACCATTCTCTAAAGAAAAAGAAAAGCAACTTTATGCACTTTATGGTATGAGCCTACATGGTGGTGACCTAAAAATGTTAATGCAAAAAATCAATTTCTTCCATTTAATATATAGAAATGTAATATCAAAACTACAAAAAGTTATGGTCCAAGCATATTTTATGAACAATTTTGCATCTAGAATTATCATTTTAACTTTATGATTGCTGAAAACATATTTTGTACCATGTCTAGTCATTTTTTCTTTTTTTAAAATATATATATATATATATATATATATATATATATATATATATATATATATATATATATTTCAATTTATTCACTTTGTACACCCACTGCAGCACCTTCCCTCATCTTTCCTGGTCCCACCCTCCCTCCTTCTTCTCCCTCTATGCCCTTTCCCTAGTCCCCTGATAGGGGAGGACCTCCTCCCCTTCTATCTGACCCTAGCTTATCAGGTCTTATCAAGGCTGGCTGCATCATCTTCCTCTGTGACCTGGCAAGGCTGCACCCTCCATGGAGAGGTGATTAAAGAGCCAGCCACTGAGTTCATTTCAGAGACAGCCCCTGTTCCCCTTACTAGGGTTCCCAACTTGGAAATTGAGCAGCCAACGGGCTTCCTTTGGAGAGAGCATCTCTGTCCTCTTTATGCATGGTCCTTGGTTGGAGTGTAGGTCTTTGCAGGCCCCCGCCTGACCCAGGTACTTTGGTTCTGTTGTTCTCCTTGTGGAGTTTCTGCTCCCTCCTTGTCTTTCTGTCTCCATCTTCTTCCATAAGGATTCTGGCACTCTGAC
Source organism: Rhombomys opimus (assembly GCA_010120015.1). Classification (NCBI taxonomy): domain Eukaryota; kingdom Metazoa; phylum Chordata; class Mammalia; order Rodentia; family Muridae; genus Rhombomys; species Rhombomys opimus. The sequence continues at coordinate 125,308 of REGO01000437.1, read as the reverse complement.
CAAAGTTTGGCTATGAGTCTCAGCATCTCCTTCGATACCCTGGTGGGCAGAGTCTTTCAGAGTTCCTCTGTGGAAGGCTCTTGTGCTGTTCCTTTTCTTCTCCTACTTCCAATGTCTATCCTGTTTGCCCTTCTGAATGAGAATTAAGCATCATCCAAAGGGTCCTCCTTCTTGCTTAGCTTCTTTAGGAGTGTAGACTTTAGTATGTATATCCTATATTATATGGCTAATATCCACTTACAAGTGATTATATGTCATGTGTGTTTTCTGCATCTGGGATACCTCACTCAGGATGATCTTTTCTAGTTCCCACCATTTGCCTGCAAGTTTCATAATTTCCTTGTTTTTACTTGCTGAGTAGTATTCCACTGTGTAAATGTACCACAATTTCTGCATCCATTCTTCAGTCGAGGGACATCTAGGTTGTACCCAGATGTTGCTATTACGAATAAAGCTGCTATGAACATTGTTGAGAAAATGCCCTTGTTGCAAGGCAGAGCAACTTTTGGTATATGCTCAGGAAGGGTATAGCTGGGTGTTGAGGTAGAACTATTCCCAATTTACTGAGAAAGAGCCAGATTGATTTCTAGAGAGGTTTTACCAGTTTGCACTCCCACCTGAAAAGGAAAAGTGTTGTCCTTTCTCCACATCTTTGCCAGCATGTGATGTCATTTGAGTTTTTTATCTTAGCCATTCTGACTGGTATAAGATGGAGTCATTTTGATTTGCATTTCTTTGATGGCTAAGAACATTGAGTATTTCTTTAAGTGCTTCTCAGCCTTTAAGATTCCTCTCTTGTGAAATTTTGGCGTAGCTCTGTACCCCATTTTTTAAATTGGATTATTTGATTTGTTGATGGTTAACTTCTTAAGTTCTTTGTATATGTTGTATATTACCCCTCTGTCTGGTGGAGGGTTGGTGAATATATTATTCCAATCTGTAGGCCACTATTTTTTCTATTAATTGTGTCCTGTGACTAACATAAGCTTTTCTATTATTTTTATTTTTTATATTATTTATAGATTAATTACTTTGTATCCCAGCTGTATTTCCCCCATTTCCTCCCAATTCCACCCTCCTTCCTCATCTCCTCCCTGCCCCTCTCTAAGACCAGTGATAGGGGAGGAGCTCCTCCCCTTCCATCTGACCCTAGTTTATCAGGTCTCACCAGGACTAGCTGCAATGTCCTTCCCTGTGGCCTAGCTAGGCTGCTCTGCCCATGGGGGTGGGGAGGTCAAAGAGCCAGCCATTGAGTTCATGTCAGAGATAGTCCTTGTTCCCCTTACTAGGGAATTCACTTGGATACTGAGCTGCCATGGGCTATGTCTGAGCAGAGGTTCTTGGTTATATCCATACATGGTCCTTGTAAGTTTCATGACATCCCATTAATTAATTGTTGATCTTAGAAAGTGTGCAGTTGGTGTTCTGTTCAGGAAATTGTTTCCTACGACACTGAGTTCCAGGTTTTTCCTCACTTTATCTTCTCTTAGATTTAGTGTCTCTGGTTTTATGTCAAGGTTTTGATCCACTTGGACTTGAGTTTTGTGCATGGAAATAATAATGGGTCTATGTGCATTTTTCAACATGCAGATATTCATTTACACCAACACCATTTGTTGAAGATGCTTTCTTTATTGTATATTTTGGCTTTTTTGTCAAAAATCAAGTGATGATAGGAGGGTGGAAATTTGATGGGAATTACATTGACTCTGTAGATGGCTTTTGTTAGGATGTCCATTTTTACTCTGCTAATCATACCGATCCACAAGCATGGGATTTTTTTTCCCATGTTCTAATATCTTCTTCAGTTTCTTTCTTCAGAGACTTGAAGTTCTTGTTCTACAGGTCTTTCACTTGTTTGGTTAGAGTTACACCAAGACATTTTATATTACTTAAGGCTTTTGTTGAGGCTGTTGTTTTCCAAAATTCTTTCCCTTTTGTTGCTTGTTTAAAGGAGGGCTACTAACTTCGTTTGAGTTAATTTTGTATCCAGACACTTTGCTGAAGGTGTTTATCAGTCATAGCAGTTCTCTAGTAGAATGTTGGAAGTCAGTTATGTATACTATCATACCATCTGCCTATAACAATGCTTTGAAGTCTTCCCTTTGAATTTGTTTCCCATTGATTTCTTTTACTTTTCTTATTGCTCCAGCTAGGACTTTGAGTACTATATTGAAGAGATGTGGTGAGAGTGCATGGCCTTTTCTTCTTCCTGATTTTAGTGAGATCACTTCAAGTTTCTCTACATTTAAATTGATGTTGGTTATTGACTTGCTGTATATTGTCTTTATTGTGTTTAGGTCTGTGCCTTGTATCCCTTATCTTCACAAGACTTTTAAAATGAAGGGGTGTTGGATTTTGTAAAAGGCCTTTTCAGCATCCAATGAGATGATCATGTCTTTTTTTTTTCTTTCAGTTTGTTTATATGGTGGATTACATTGATGGATTTTTCATATGCTGAACTTTTTCTGCATTCATGAGACGAAGCCTACTTGATCATGGTGGATAATATTTTTGATGTGTTCCTGTTTGGTTTGCCTGCATTTTAATGATTTTTTTTTTTGCATCAGTGGTCATAAGTGAGATAAGTCTGAAATTCTCTTTCTTTGTTGGGTCTTTGGGTGGTTTAAGTATCAGTGTGAATGTGGCCTAATATAATGAGTTTGGCAATGTTCCTTCTGTTTCCGTTTCGTGGAATAATTTGAGGTGTATAGGAATTAATTTTTCTTTGAAAGTCTTGTAGAATTCCGTGTTACTTGAGCTTTGTTCTTGTGTCTGTTTGTTTGGAAAACCCCTTTCCAGCCTTTTGATTTGAGGTAATATCTCTCATTGCTGCTGAGAAATGTTCCTTTCTTTCTTTCTTTCTTTCTTTCTTTCTTTCTTTCTTTCTTTCTTTCTTTCTTTCTTTCTCTCTCTCTCTCTCTCTTCTTTCTTTTTTGTGGCCCTGCATCTTCTTATTTTTAACTATTTTTATTTTTTATATTAATTATAGTTTATTCAGTGAGGTGTATTTCTTGTATGCAACATAATATGTCCTGTTTGAGCATCCATTCTGTTAGATTGTGTCTTTTTATTGAAGAGTTGAGGCCATTGATGTTGAAAGATATTAATGGTCAGTGGTTGTTAATTCCTGTTATTTTGATGGTGGTGATGTATGTGTGTGTGTATATGTACATGTGGGCATGTTCACGCACACGTGTGTTCGTATGTGTTTGTGTGTCTGTGGGGTACTTCCTTTTTTGTTTTGTTTTGCTGTTGAGAGGTTATTTATTTCCTGTGTTTCTCTGAGTATGATTAGCCTCTTGGGGTTGGAGTTTTCCCTCTAATATCTTCTGTAAGGCTGGGTAGGTGGGTAGGTATTGTTTAAATTTGTTTTTATCATGGAATATATTGTTTTCTACATATATGGAGATTAAAAGATTTTCTGGATGTAGTAGTCATTGTTGACATCTGTGTTATTTTAGTGTCTGTAAGATATCTGCCTAAGCCCTTCTTGTTTTTAGTTACTGGTGACTTCAGGTGTAGTTCTGATACATCTGCCTTTATATGTTACCTGGCCTTTTTCCCTTACAGCCTTTTATATTCTTTCTTTGTTCTGTACAGTTAGTGTTTTGATTATTATTTGAAGGGAGGATTTTCTTTTCTTTTAGAATCTATTTGGTGTTCTGTAGGCTTCTTGTATGTTTTTAGGTATCTCTTCGTTTAGGGTGGGGAAGCTTTCTTCGGTGCTTTGTTGAAAATAGTTTCTGGGCCTTGGAGCTTGAAGTCTTTTCATCTTTTATTCCTATTGTCCTTCAGTTTGGCCTTTGCATATACTATCAGATTTCTTGCATGTTTTGTGTCAGGAACACTTGAGATTTAACATTTTCTTTGATTTATCAATTGTTGAATTGTATCTTCTGTACCAGAGATTCCTCCATCTCTTGTATTCTGTTGATGATGCTTTTGTCTGTGATCATTATCTTCCTTTGGTTTTCCATCTCAAGGATTGTCTCTAGTTGTGTTCTCATTATTGCTTCTATTTCCATTTTTAGGTATGTTTATTCATTTCTTTCACCTGTTTGGTTATATTTTCTTGTATTTCTTTAAGGTGTTTATTCAGTTCCTTTAAATCTTTAGTTATATTTTCCCATATTTCTTTAACGGATTTATTCAATCCCTTTACTTGTTTGATTGTATTGTCCTGCATTTCTTTGAGGGAGTTTAAGGTATTGTGTTTAAGGTCTTGTGTTTCTGCTCTGTTACAGCCATGTTCTCAGGACTTCCTGTTGGGTTCGGAAGCTTTAGTGGAGACATAATGTCCTCAACTTTAGTGATTTTGTTTTCACACTGGTGGCTACACATCAGGGTTTTAGAATATTGTAATTTTAGCTGCCGGTATCTGCTCTTGATTTGTTGAATGGATATTTTGTTTCTTATTTTCTATTCCTCTCCCTGAATTTTAGGAAAGTTTAGTGTGTTTGTGTTGCTTGGTAGAAAATTCTGGGCTTCTGATAGGTGTGGCCACTGGGAGTTCTGGGTATAATGTTGTGCTAGGTATCCTGAGCTGATACTTATAAATGGGGACATGCTGAGGGGAATTACTGACAGGCTCCATGACAGGGAGGAAATCAGGGTGTTCCAACAAGACCTGTTTAATCCCCTCAAAATGTAGGCAGAGAGTGAGAATGGTCTGCAATAGGTAGTCCGCTAATGAGCTGGTGTTGAGGCATGGGGATCGGATAGTGAGGAGTGAAGATCTGAAAGCTGGCCTACCAGTTTCACTGGCCTGCTTGCTTCTCTGTCAGCCTTGGCTTGTGGGTTCCTAGAGAAAGCCTCCTGAACTTGAGCCTGGAATAACTCAGAGGGTGGAGAGGAATGTTGGAAGAGAAGAACTGCCATGTAATCTACTGGAGACAGGGACAGACAGGTGGAGGAGGATGCAACAAAGGGTGGTACACAGATGTCAGTGAGACTGGGGAATTAGAGATGTAGGAAAAAAGGGAGTGGTGAAGACCTGCATTTAGGCTTCTTCCTTGGCTACAGTGGCTGCGGGTTCAGAGAAACTGTCTGCTGTGGTTAGAAACTGAAATAATGGGATGAGTTGAAGGAAAGAAATTAAAGATGTTTACATGTGCTGATTAGTTGGTGGTGGGGGTCAGAGAGGGAATGGAGACCGAAATAGATTTTTTTTTTTTTTTTTTATCTCAGAGCTGGGCGTGAGACTGGACAATTGAGGAAAAGGGGAAGAGGTGAAGATATGCAATTTGCCTACCAGATTCCCTGGCCAGAGTAGACTCTGGGTTACCAGAAAATTTCTCCTGGAGTTAGAGGCTGGCATAAAGCAATTTGCCGGGGAAGAGACATTTGGGGGTGAAGGTCTGTGTCTTCTAATGAAGATGAGGAAAGGCAGGGGGAAAGGGAGGCTGCAGAGAGTGGTCTGCTGCAAACCTGGAGATGAGAATTATGAGATTGGATTTGGAGGACGGAAGGTTAGGTGAAGACCTGCAGTTAACCTTCTTGCTTCAGTAGCTGGATACTTCCTTTCGAATATCATTTTATTGTGGTTTACTCTTGACTGTCTGTCCTGGAGTCTTATTTAATTGTTATGACTAAAGTATTGAATCAATTATTTTGATTTTCTGTGTAGAGAATCAACCTACTCAGAACAATAAACTCATAACTGCTCTCTTCTCATTTATTTTTCTAATCATGTTTCTCGCTAGTCACAGAACAAGAACATGACATTTCAACTGTTTTGGCTTGGCCCGCTATTGTTACAGAGTACTCTCAGTGTTTTAGTTTTAATTTTTGTTTCTGGCTTGAGACAGTACTCTCAAGTGTCTCCCTGCTCAGTTTGTGCCCACGTGCAGAAGAAATTGGTGTGAAACCGTGGTGTATACAAGGACACCTTACTATTCTTTTCAAATGTACTGTCCTGAAACGGTGACATTTCATCTTTTATTCAGCCTTCTCTTTCTAAGATATACCTACCATGACACACTATTACAGAAGCTGGGAATTCTGTTCTGAATCTGTGTTCAGTTTAGTAAGGACGCGTTTCTTCACCGAGTAAGGTGCAGTCTTATTCATCATTTTTCATTTTCCTCAAATTTATGCCTTATGCAAATTCTAGATCCCCATTAGCCTAAAAATCATGATGTTATATTCCTTTGTGTGGTCAGAATCAGACTTAATTATGAGTAACAGCAAAGATTTTGAAACCAAAGGACAGTGTTATATACCTAGTTAGGCTCACTCTTAAATATTTACAGGAACAAGAATAAAAGGAATGTAAATAAGAAATAAAATAGAAGACTAGTATCTTTTAGTGTGCCTGTATATGTCCACATACACAAGTACATACATATTAATCCATGCAAATAAAATACCTATCAATATACAATATTAATATTAATTCTGTGGACCATGAATTCTAAGTCATTTTACATACCAAAAAAGAGGTATAGACATCTCTTCATTTATAAATAAAACATTCTACTCTGTTTCTCTCAACATAAATATTAAGTAAAGTATAAAGAAAGACCTGTTTCTTTTGCTAAGTGTAATAATTTGATTTCTCAAGAAGTGCCCTTAAAAAAAAACTTAGCTATTTCTTTTCACCATATATGTGAAAACAAACATAATGTTTTCTACTGAGCACTTATGTTCACTGTAGTTTTATTCTTCATTTAATTAACCAACAGGAGTTCTTCAAGATGCATGTTCACAATCATGTGTACATGTATATTCATGTGTGTGAATTCATGCATATATGTGTGCATACAAGTGTGTGGCTGTATTATGAATCTGTATGGATGCCTGTGTGTCTGTGTGTGTACATACACATGCTTGTGTAGATGTGTATGCTTGTGTGTGTGTATATGCTCACCAGACAATTTCATACCAACCATTCATTTCACAAATTTTCATTGAGTAAAATTTTTAAAAGTTATTTTAAGAAGGAATATTCTTTACCCCTGACTCTTATTCTGTGCTGTAAAACTGAAAATGAGTCTATGGATATGATAAGAAATAATTTTTTAAAACTTGACAGGAATGAATTTATTCACAGAAGGCCTACGGCAGAAGTCTGTAGAGATAAACTGGAGAAATATAGTAAGTGAGCGAATTCATCAACACGAGCGTACCACATCTCTCCCTCTGCTTGATGGCAATGCTGTACTTCCCTGCAAGCAGCAGGACTATAAAAACAGGGTTATAAAACAGAAGCACCTGGTAGGGCAGGAGACCATACTTTCCGCTCAACAAGAGATCCTGACAACTAACAACTAACAACCGTTTGCCCAAGACAGAGCTCAAGTCTTTACATACATCAAATCCCTTTCTTCGCTGCCAGCTTCATCATCAGGTGGCACCTCTAATATCTTAGCTGTAAATGAGAGTGTTACGTAGAGCTTGCCTTGTGGGCAATTATCAGATATAGCTCTAAAACTTTCTAGATAAAGATAATTCACATTAGCTAATGAGACTAATAAGATACTTATTTGAGGTCATGATCTATTTTGGGAAGGAGAAAAGATAAAATTAAGATTTCAAAAAATGCAACCCTAGAGTAACGTTCTTTATGTCACCATTCTGAAATAACTATTGTTAAAGCAAAACTAAAACAAACTAAGTCAAATGGATAAATGTGTAGTTTAGAAACATGTGACCGCATTGGTTATAAAAGTTAAATGTTCTTACCTCCACCCCCAAGAAGTTAGCAGCCATTTGTATTTCATAATGAATCCTCATTTTTGTTGTTGTTGTTGCTGCTGAAAGAGAGACAGAGAGGGAGGGAGACAAACAGATAGGCAAAGAGAGACGAATAGAGAGAGAGAGAGAGAGAGAGGGAAAGAGAGAGATTCCAAATCTTTGGGATAGCAGCCCAAGTTTCCCCCAAAATTCTGTACCTCTGTACCAGCTACCATTCTCATATGGAGAGTAAAAAGGTGTCCATGGCTTCATTAGTACTGGCTCTAAGTAACAGAAGTATGCAGCCATGTGTGAAGGTGATCCAAGCATAGAGTACATCTGGGATCCCCAAAATGGACATGTTTGGCTTCACTGCAGAGTTTCACCTCTATGTAATTAAAACTTGATCCTTTCCAGCTGCAATGGTGCAGACTGTTTTAAGGGAAACTCAATCTATAATTAAAAATCTCATTAATCATTTCCAAAATTATTTGTTGCAATATAAAATGGAAGCTTAAACCATTCCTGCTGTGAAAATGGTTACAATATTAATAACAGTGGCTGTGACAGATGTCAACAGCAAAGGGACCTTCATATTCTGTTTATTTTGTTCCATTTTTATGCTTCTAGCTGGTGCAAGAAACTCAGTGTTCAAGCATTTTTTAATCAAGTATGTTTTCTGCTCAAAGAAGAAGAATTTTCTTTATCATTTTCAACATGGCATAAAATACTATGCAGCTGTGGTTGCAGATTCCATTTATTAAAAACAACTCCACATACTTAAATACCACTGGACAGGACTAAAAGTTAGAATAAATTTTCTTTGGATACTTATCCCTCCAGATGTTTACTCTGAATATATTTAGCTATCAGTGCTTCTTTCTGTCTAAAACTTTAATCTTTGCAACACTGGGGGATTAGAAAGACTAAGAAACTCACATCTTATAATGGAGAAAATCAGCAGAATTGTGGAGACAGTTTTAAATGTAGGTCTATAGTAAAGAATTTCTCAGTAACAAGGGTGTTAAAATGCTGGTTTCTCAACAGATTACCATATGTATTGCTGGTAGCTATACTTATCTGTGTATATAAGGATATGATTTAAAATGTAGTTAGGAATTATGTTGTCTACCAAAGTGGTTGTAGTATATTATTTTCTGATGTCTATGTCCTCACTAGCCCTGGGAAGTTGGATAGGATTTTTGTACCAGGCATGATTTTTCAACCTTCAAGTCCAAATTAGACCACCAACGTATGAGTGTCACTTACTGAATCTTTTCATATATATTGCCATGTTGGTCACTTTTGTGGATCATATGTAACACTGCTGGGAACGACTTTTAATTGCTTTTCTCCCTTGACAGCTTGCATGATATTTCCTAGTACCATATAAGCTTATAGCAGGAAGGAGCCTTTCAGTTTAGATCCAACTTGAATGACTCATGTCTTATATCCTCAGTATGCTGTGTCCTCAGTAATCAAGATTCATCTTCAACATCTGAGAGGCAACCAAGGCCAACAGCAATCAACAGATTATATTGTTTTGGGAATCACTTGGGATAACATGATCAACAATTCAAAAGAGGTTTGTCTTGCCTAGTCCTGGGTAGTTTAGGTGGTTTATGGCTCTTGTTGAGGTCATTATCAGTTAGGAAACATAACTTCCTAAACACACACAAACATACACACACACACACATACACATTCACACACACTAACACATATGCATGCACACATACACACATTTATATTGTTAAAAATTTAAGTTAAATATAAAATCATACTAGTTCTTCAGCCTTTTGCAAATGACCTCTCCACTGTTTATTGAAAGTCTCCCCTCCTTTTTATTTTTATTTCCAACATTATAATCAAGAGGAAGATCATCTGTATCCTCCTCTTTGCCTCTCAAGTATCATTCTCCACATACCATGGTCTCTTTATATTTTCTTGATTTCTACAGTTAATCCATGCTGTACATGGACATCTGAAGTTCTAAATCTAAAACTTCAAGATGAATCAAAAGTAATTCACCATTGTTCTTGGCAACTATTTAAAGATATTAATATAGCAAAGAGGAATAGGTAAATTAGGGAACGCTGTAAAATTCTGTTGACTACCTTTAATTTCTTATTGACTATCTAAATTATTGATATGTACATTAGAAAAAAACAAGCATAATACTATTGTTATTTTTGTTCAAATTCAGTTCCATATCATTAATTTTTAAGATGATTTTTTATTTTAATTTTTATTAATCACACTTTATTCACTTTGTAGCCCCCCATAAACCCCTCCCTCCTTCCCTCCTAATCCCACCTTCCCTCCCCCTTGTCCACGCATGCCCCTCCCTAAGTCTGCTGATAGGGGAGGCCTTCCTCTCCTTCCTTCTGATCTTAGTCTATCAGATCTCATCAGGAGTGGCTGCACTGTCATCTTCTGTGGCCTGGAAAGGCTGCTCCTGCCTCAAGGGGATGATCAAAGAGCAGGCCAATCCATTCATGTCAGAGGCAGTCCTCTTCCCATTACTGTGGAAACCATTTGGACACTGAATGGCCTTGGGCTACATTTGTGCAGGAGTTCTAGGTTTTCTCCATGCATGGTACTTGGTTGGAGTATGAGTCTCTGGAAAGACCCCTGTGTTCAAATTATTTGATTCTGTTGCTCTCCTTATGGAGCTCCTGTCCTCTCTAGATCTTACCATTTCCCACTTTTTTCATAAGATTCCATGCACACTGCCCAACAGTTGGCCATAAATCTCAGAATCTGCTTTGATAGTCTGCAAGGCAGAGCCTTTCAGAGGCCCTCTGTGGCAGGCTCCTCACTTGTTTCCTGTTTTCTTCCGCTGATGTCTATTCTCTTTGCCTTTCAGGATGGGGATTGAGCATTTTAGCCAGAGTCCTCCATATAATATAGGATAAACCTACTAAAATATGTACACCTAAAGAAACTAATCAAGAGGGAGGACTCTGGCATATCATTAATATTTTACATGGTAGTTTCATATTATTAAAAAGATACAATAACAAGTATTTAAGTATTCATTAAATCAGAAATTTAATTATGAATAACTCTACTTTATCTCCTTTAAGAGAGCTGACATTATAAATGCACATTTTAAATCTCTACAAAACATATATGTACTTTAACTGTTCTGATGTTAGCACAGTTGAGCCCAAGAAATTCGACTATTATCAATAGGACACTTATTGAAACGGGAAGTGTGATCACTAATGAAGGGTTCCAGCCCCTGTAACTTCATAGAGTGTACACATCACCCAAAGAAAACAATGTTTCACTCAATCCAAGATTGCTTTCAACCATTTCCTTCCTCCATATTCACCTTAGGTGTTCTTATGTTCTGTGAAAAGTTAAACAGTAAGCAATTTATGGCTATACTTGAAAAATCTCTAAGATTGGTTATTGGTAATGCCAACAGGTATTTCAAGAGACATTCATGTGGGAAGGGCCCCTGAAGGGAGGAAGGTGATTTACAGGGCAAGGGCAATAGGGAGATAAAAGTTAGGGATGAGAGTAGTCAGAACACTTATGTATACAGAGAAAAATGTGAAATGCCAACTTATAAAAGTTTAAAAGCCAGTTGAGTTATGATAAAACTTGAGCTTTCATCCAATTTATTGATCAAAGTGAAGAACATCATTCTGTCAAAAATTAATCAAATATTACTCTGAATGCTATTATAGTTATTATTAGCTATCCTATCCCACTCTCTGAACTACATGCTGCAGCTACCATCACACACACACTCACACACACTCACACACATACATATACACATACACTAACACACACTCACACATATTGAAAATTCGTAATGTAACTTTTGAAAAAAAAACAAGAAATATTAGCATAGTATTATGTGCCTTTCTACTTAGTATTTTAGAAATAAGTGTCCCCAGATAAACTTGCCTACCTAAAGTTCTGAGAGTATTGTGATACATATATATATGTGTATATATATATACATATATATATATGTATATACAAGAGTTGACATTGATCAAAGACAGAAATTTCTGAGAAAACCTCACTTTTTGGAAGCAGTCAGATTTTGAAACTTTTAGAAATAAAACATGATTTAAAAACTAATGCAATGACATTGTCTCTGTGTAAATATTTATCTAAAGACATCAGGTATCACAGAGAAAAAGACAGTGCCATAAATATTTAAACTACAGTACAGAATGGATAACAAATACAATTTTATTCTAATTTTATTTTTCACCAGTGTGTTTCTTAACATTCTAAGCATCAAAGTACTATAATCTGTATGTAAGGTACAACTGAATATGCCAGTCACAAACAATGAAGAAACATGCAACTCAACTGCTATGATATCATGTCAATGTTGCTAAAAATAGTAAAATTATAACTTTAATATTAGAAACAACTTGCTTTTATCTTAGAGATGCACACTGTGGAAAATGATTAAAGTACATAAAAGTGCAACAAAAATAATCATTCTGCTTTCTTTTATATAATAAATATACAGAAATTATTTTGAAATTTTAATTTAACATACATGTCCCAAGCTTAGACAATGAATTACAGTTAGCATGTTAGTCACATAAGTCAATGTTCTTCGTTGTAATTAAATGAATCCAGTTGCATATTAAAATATTATTCCAGATTAGAAAAAATAGAATCAAAACAAATCTTCTAGAATAAAGTTTCCAAGAGATTTTAGGAAATTTCTAAAATATTATTTTATAAAGAATGAATTAATGAAAAAAATAAATGTATTTTTAAATTTTTAGATAACAGTGCAGCAAGAAGTCCTTACAACAATGCTTGACTAATGTAAATCATCAAATTCGTGCTCATCTTTGTTGGTGTAACGCAGTCTTCAGTTTTTACCATTCTTAGCTCAAATTGGAGTGTTAGCAAGCTATAATCTCTGTGCTGAGTGTCAGAGGTCCAGGTATCTTTCACCACAGCTCTGCAATATCAGAAGTCTCAGAACTCTTCCTTTGTCTCTTCAACATTCAGTGAGGAAAAAGGCTCTCAACCAGGCTGGCTCTAGGACCAGGCTAACAAAGTCCCTATTTTTTTTCATGTATCTCCAGCAAGGGCTAAAATCATGACACTACCAAAACAAAAAGAGGCCTGGAAATATAGGACAGCATTTATTTAAATAAATGACATACAGAAATTGTTGAACAATTCATAAATTATGCTGTACTTAACTAACAGGGAGTACTTATTCACTGATTATTAAGTTATCAAGCCATTTACAACTTAATAAAATGGTGTCTATTCCAAGAGCATAATAATGATAAGAAAAGCCAATATGAAGTATCCAATAAATTCTATATGGAGAGACTGAACTGGGGTACCTGAAGCAACACAGCAGCATGTGTCCCAACAAAGAAGCAGAAGATCCCACTCTGAACTCAGGTCCCCAGAAAACAGAAAAAAAAGGCCACTGTGGTTTTACAACTTCTACAAATTTTCTGAAAATTTTGTGATATGATAATTGTGGGACACTCTTGCAGTTGTGGAGTAATCTTACTTTTTCCTATTCTTAGTCCTGTTAACCTCCATCCTGTGCTATCGTTGAAGTTTGGCCTAGCATTCTTGCAACAATTACATAATTCTGTGTGGATTATATTAATAATGCATAGCTTCTACCAGCCACAAAGAAAAATGTCATCACATAGAATCTGGAACCAACGGCAGAGATTACCTTCCCTTTCTACAGTCTGCATACCTAAAGTGCATATAAATGTACACTAATAGTGTCTTGATTTACCAGCCCCCTTTGTTCTATTGCTGCAAGTCCTTATGCTATTCTTACTATAATGATATATGGAGTTGAGGGATACCTGGATTTATGTGCTCCTGGACCATGATCAGTCATATTTCACTCAAGAATAAACAATCACTCATTCTTTTTGAGGAACGATGTGTGTTTTGAGTCCACAGTGGCAAGAAAGTTCAAGGGCCATCAACAAAGAAAGCCTTGGCAGCCTGCAGGAGTGCTACGTCATTCCCAGCTGTAAGCAAGTAACACACACGCAAAGGTACATTTGCCACAGCCGCATGTACCACAAGATGCTCATGAGGGCAGAGAATTCCATCTCTTTTCACTGGCAGTGAGAACAGCACCGGGACATGGCTGTGGAACTCCACCAACCTGCTAGAACTGAGTAGCAGCTTGCAAGAGAGCAGATAATTTTCTTTCATTCTATTTTCCATTTATTTTTCTCCCTGATAGAGTATCTCATTTTCATCATAGTCAACAATTTGCATCTATACTGTAAAAATGATCTTTTCAGAAACCAATTTTTTTCTTTAGGGCCAAAAAGTCATTTTCAGTTTTCAAGAATCAAACACATGTACAGACTCCATTCTGGGACATATTAGATCCTCAGCTGGATGATCCAATTTACAAATTCTGCCTGGGTCAGTTATTTGAGATTTTTATTATAGTACCAAGAGCTGATCAAAACAATGTTCACATGAGTAATAAAATACCTTGAAACATCTCTAGTATTATAGAGATAAATGCATCATGATTTATATAGAAAATAAATTTTAAGGTGAAATTAATAATTCAACATTTTGATAAAATCATTTCATTATAAACATAGAAAGACAAGAAGAACAAACACACTGACTTCACCTCACTAGTAGCAGTCCACTTATCATCACAGTACAGCACTGCTAATAGGAAAGAAGGGGAGTTAGTCTGATGGGGAAAGGATAGGAGCTCCACAAGGACCAAATATGTCCGGGCACAGGGTCTTTTCTGAGACTGACACTCCACCAAGGACCATGTATGGATATAACCTAGAACCTCCGCTCAGATGTAGCCCGTGGTAGCTCAGTAACCAATTGGTTTCCCATAGTAAGAGGAACAGGGACTATTTCTGACAGGAACTCAATGGCAGGCTCTTTGACCTCCCCGCCCCCCAAGGGAGGAGCAGTCCTGTTAGGCCACAGAGGAGGACTTTGCATCCAGTCCTGAAGATACCTGATAAAACAGGGTCAGATGAAAGGGGAGAAGGTCCTCCCTATCAGTGGACTTGTAGAGGGGCAGGGTGGAGAGGAGGGAGGGAGGGTGGGAGTGGGAGGGAATGAGGGAGCAAGATACAGCTGGGATACAGAGTTAATGAAATGTAACTGATAAGAAAAAATAAAAATTAAAAAAAAAGATCGTAGTCATTTTAGGTTCATGTATGATAATACTCAATTTTAGAGTTTTTTTTCATAAGACATACCTTCATTAAATGTCAAAGTGTTTTATAGACTACAATATCTGTTCGCCTCATTTGGGTTTACTAAATGGATGTAATTATTTTCTATACTGTAAGAAGCTTATTTTTTTCTTTCATGCTAAACTAATTGAATTACTGAGATTTTTATCCGGTACTTTTATATAAAGCTTAGATCAAATTATCATTTAACTTAAGTATTCCTTTATATTTGGTCAAATTACTGTAAGCTTAATAATGTTGGACCTTTTGGACTGGCTAAAACATTGACCTACTTGTTGCTAGCCTACTTTTCTGTCTTTGACCAGATTGTGAGTAAAATCATGCCATAAAGCTTTGTAAATAACCATTAAATTATAAAAATTTTTTATCTCAGTTTCAGAGGATCTTTTGTAGGCAAATCCAAGACTGGAATAAAGTTTCTTACCTTTGTGCAATGAGGAGTTTTTTAAAGTGATAAATTATCAAGAGTTATTTATATTTACTATACCTTTGTACATTTATATGTTTGTGTGTATTGTACTGTAAACATTTGTACCATAGGCTTATCACATATTTAATTCATCTTTCTAATGTTCATTTTTCAGGTTTTTAATGTTTTATATTTTTCTATATGGCTTTCATTCTCCTTGTTAGCAAAAGCAACATGATTAAGAGGAAAAGAAGCAAAATGATGTTAAAACAGTAGGGTCCTCTGCACAAAAAAAAACTTTAAATAGTGGCATAAGTTACTCATAAGTGTATTTTATTTCTCTCTTGAACATTACTCATGAATGAGATACTGAAGTCTCTTATGGAGTACAGCATTTTGAATTGAATTTACACTAAATTTTCATGATGTTTCCCTCCTGATTCTAATGATTTCCATGGTACTTTGGCTAACTGCCTCAAGAACTCAAGGGAATTATATTGTATTCTCTCTTTGTATGATGTATTTATGGAAATATTAAACTAATAGCTTCACTCAATTGGCCATTTTGTAGCTTCTTAATTTTGTGATGTTGCTGGTGGACAAAGGATACATTAGGGTACCTGTGTTGTGAATATGCTTTCATGCTGACAGATCACAGTATGCTTTAAATGCAGCTGAAGGCAATTAATTTGAGAAATAAGACATGTTGTTACCACAGAAGAGCTTCTCATTAATAGAATAGGATGTGCTGAAGACACTGCACTGTGTCTTTCAATTACTTTGTTTCAATTATAAATTAGTATAGTATTTAAATATATGCTTGTTAGGATCCATCAATCTGTGTATTCTTGCAAACTACAAAACTGAATGTCATATGGAGTTTTTAAACTGATGGAATGAAATACAAAATAAGAAGGACTTTAAACATCTGAATGAATTGACAGCTTACTGTAGCTAAGTTTCCTTTAATATTTTCTCATCAAAATCTTGAATAAACTTTTCAACATAAAATAAAATCACTATTTCTTACATCAAATTTATTTCATTTTTAACCAGAATTAAAATATTTACAATATAATATTATATTACTAGAAAATCCATTAAAATAACAAAATAACTTGATAATATCAATGTGCATTCCATGACTTCACTGCGTGAATTGAATTTGAATTACATTTAAATAGAATAGGTTGCTATTTCTACCTTTAAAAGCATATCATCCTACCCAGTGCACTTCAGCAGATATACTGTTGCTGTCAGGGTTCATAAAAGTCCCTGATTGTCTGGCTCTTAAAATGTCTTCCCTTCTTCTGCAACGTTCGCTGAGCCTTAGTCACAGGAGTGTTTTGTAGATCTATCATTTGGGACTGGGATCCACAACATTTAATTTTGCTTAATTGTCTTTTTTCTTTAATGGTCTTCATCTATTTCAAGAAGTTTCCTAGATGAGGAATGAAGACTACATTTATCTGTGGATATCAGGGTAAATATGTAGAATGTAGTTAGGGATTATGTTGGTTTTGTAAAGTGGTTAGTAGAGGGTCCTCTGCCAAAATTTATGCTTTTAGCCCTAGGCAATTGGCCAGTTTCCAGAACCAGGCATGGTTCCCCTCAAGTTCAGTGGGTATTATTAAAATAATTGAGCATAGTCTTTCTAATGTTTTTTTCTAGTTTTGATCACAATAAAAAATAAATGTATAAATGTAAGATCTATAGAAAATATGAGAACTCAACTTAAATCTTAGAAAAGGATTAAAAATTATTCATACTTCAAACAAATGAAAATGGAAATTGACACCAGTGAGGCATCAGCAAATAAAAGCACCTGAGGAACTGAGTTTAATCCTGTGGACTCACTCGGTAGTTAAAGACTGACGCCTGCTCATGTGCCATTAACATACAGTTTTTATTACTGTTGCTCTACAGTACAGCTTGAGATCTGGGATCGAGGTACCTGCAGAAGATCTTTTATTGTACAAGATTCTGGGCTTCCTGTTATTCCATATGAAGTTGAAAAT
>REGO01000437.1:91373-107710 GCA_010120015.1 Rhombomys opimus | reverse complement strand
AAGGAGAGAAGAGGGAGGGTGGGTGGGACTGGGAGAGAATGAGGGAGTGGACTGCACTGGGGGTCGAAAGTGAATAAATTGTAATAAATAAAATCATGTAAAATATAATTATATAAAATTAAATTTCAAAAATACTGACTCCTGAAAGTTATTCTCTAACCACTACCAACAACAACCACCACCGCATACTCTACACATGTACACACACCACAATGCACACTACAGCAGCATGCGTGCTTGCAAAGAAATGTCGCAGCTCTTTTAAGACCCAAGGTGCTGAAAACCTGAGGAGGTGGCTCATCAGTGGAGTGCAGTGGCAGCTCTTCCGGAGAACTCAGGCTTTACTCCAAGCACACACATGCCAGCTCCCAATTGTGTCTCCATTCAAAGGCGTTGGATTTCCTCTCCTGGGGTCTGTGGGCACTACATGCATGTTGTGCATAAACATACATGCAGGTAAAACACCCATACAAATATAAAGAAACAATTATTACAGAAAAATTAATGCACTCATAATGAAATTCGTGGTCCATGTGCTAGGGATGACGTGTCCGTAGTCAAGAAATATGCTGAACTCAAAACATTATTAGAGAAATGTGCAGTGATTTTTTTTTTGTAATTCAACTTCCTGAATTAAAACTTTATTGTAAATTATATTCAGCACATATGGTAATATTATAACAAAATATTAAATGCCTAGAGTAATGCATGGAGTTTAAATCTTATGAAAAGTTGTAAAGTGTGTAGTTTTTAATAAATAAACATTTCCATATTTTTAAATGAAAACACTACTGGACTATGCAGCTGAGGTATATAGACTTCTTATAGTGTATATGTGTGCTGAATATAATTTACAATAAAGTTTTAATTCAGGAAGTTGAATTACAAAAAAAATCACTGCACATTTCGCTAATAATAATTTTATTTTCATTAATTGTACATATTAAAATCTAAAATAATGGCTTTTATAATGTTTTGAGTTCAGCGTATTTCTTGACTACGGACACGTCATCCCTATCACACGGACCACGGATTTCATTACGAGTGGAGAAGCTACAGAAGTCCTCGTTCATTTAACCTTCTTGCAGTCTGAGGAGCAAAAGATGAGCATCCAGGAAAAGGAAGCCTTTGCCATTCCATCTTGGGATGGAAGGTTGAGACTGAGTACACAAGGGCTTTCGAGAAGAGGGAATACAAAGAGAAGTATGGAAATCTTATGGGGACAAATTTTGACACGGGTCTTTGTTGTCAACTCAGTTCAGATATTCATTTTTTCTTTCTTAATTTTTTAATGTTTTTAATTAATTGAATGTATTCACTTTGTATCCAGCTGTAGCCCCCTCCCTTACTCCCTCCCATACCTACCCTACCTCCCTCATCTCCCCCATGCCCCTCCCCCGGTCCACTGATAGGGGAGTCCTCCTCCCTAGCTTATCAGGTCTCATCAGGACAGGCTGCATGTCTTCCTCTGTGTCCTGGCAAGGCTGCTCCCACATCAGGGGGAGGTGATCAAAGACCCAGCCACTGAGCTCATGTCAGAGACAGTCCCTGTTCCTCTTACTAGGGTACCCACTTGGAGACTGAACTGACATGGTTTACATCTGTGCAGGCTTTCTAGGTTATCTGCATGCATGGTCCTTGGTTAGAGTATCAGTCTCTAAAAAGACCTCTGTGCCCAGATATTTTGGTTCTGTTGCTCTCCTTGTGGAGCTACTGTCCTCTCCAGGTCTTACTATCTCCCACTTCTTTAATAGGGTTCCCTGCACTCTGCCCAAAGTTTGGCTAAGAGTCTCAGCATCTACTTTGATACCCTGCTGGGTAGAGTCTTTCAAAGGCCCTATGTGGTAGACTCCTGTCCTGTTCCCTGTTTTCTCTCTAATCTGATAGCCATCCCTTTTGCCTTTCTGCATGAGGATTGATTATCATATCCAAGGTCCTTCTTCTTGCTTAGGGTCTTTAGGTACACAGATTTCAGTATGTTTATCCTATATTATATGTCTAATATCCACTTATGAGTGAGTATATACCCTTTTTGTCTTTCTGCTTCATCTCAGGATGATCTTTTCCAGTTCCCACAATTTCATGATTTCCTTATTTTTATTTGCTGAGTAGTATTCCATTGTGTAAATGTAACACAATTTCTGCATCCATTCCTTCATTGAGGGACATCTGGGTTGTGTTTCCTTATTTTGGCTATTACAAATAATTGTGCTATGAACATGGTTGAGCAACTGTCCTTGATGTGTACTTCTGTATATTTTGGGTATATGTCCAGGAGTGCTATAGCTGGGTTTTGAGGAAGCACTATTCCTAATTTTCTGAGATAGCTCCAGATTGATTTCCAAAGTGGTTGTACAAGTTTACATTCCCACCAGCAATGGAGGAGGATTTCCCTTTCTCCACGACCTCTCCAGCATGTGTTGTCACTTGAGTTTTTGATCTTGGCCGTTCTGATGGGTGTAAGGTGAAATCTCAGGGTCATTTTGATTTGCATTTCCCTGGTGACTAAGGACATTGAGCATTTCTTTAATTCTACAGAGAATTCTGTTTAGCTCTGCACCCCATTTTTTAATTGGATTACTTGACTTTTTGATTTGTTACTTTGATTTGTTGCTCTAGACATCTGCTTATCTGTAACATTCGCTGTTTGTTCTTAGAGTTGGTAGTTTAGACTGGTTCCATCTGTCTCTGGTGTCTGGAGTATTCTTCAGGAAGATGAGAGAGGGTCACTGTTTTGAGATTGGATGTTTGTGTTTCAGCCATAGCTAAGGGAGGAAGGTCACAGCACATGTGAGCAAGCACAGGCGTGTGCGTGGAAGTGTGCCTAAAAAGATAGGGTGCTGGAGCTTGTAGATGCCTGGAATGTGGAGCTTAAGTGTAGGAGGCTGTTCAGGTGCTGACACTGTTCAGGGAGCAGTGCACCTGCACAAGGGCCCTGGATACCTCCGTGGTCTACAGTCCTGCCATACTGTCCTCCTGGTATTCTGCTCTGTCTGGGCTCCAGGAATTGTTTGCCTGGACTCCACTGGTAAACCCACAAAATAGGGGTTTCAATGTTGAGAACGCTGTCCCAAGGATCCCTATGTTGCCCACAATAAGAGTGTGGGTGGGAAGGATCCAATGTCTGGCTGCTAGCTTGGAGGGACCCTGGATCTTGGGCTTTACAAGCATTTGCTTGAAGGTGCACTCACGAGCTTGCAGGCCTAATTGGAAAGCGCAGGGGTTCCCTCTATTTCCTACTCTCAGATTTGGGTCTACGGGGTCAAATAGAGTGTAGATCAGCCAGCTCAGTGGTGTCCACTATTTGGCCGCTGGGCAGGGAGACCTGTACTTGTGGTAGCCACCTCTGCTATCTCAGTCACAGAGCATGGAGGCTCCTGCTTGGCCTAGCCACCACCCTGCCGCCACTGCAGACCTGGGAGGCGGTACAGCTGCCTGCTGCAACAGACCTGTGTGGCCAGCCTCTGCTATCTCAGTCGCCAAGGAGGCTTGTGTTTCTGGTAATCAATGTGCCTCTGCCCAGAAGGGAGGCCCATGTTTGGGGCAGTGGCCACTGCCTGCAGCTTCTGCTAAGCAGGGAAACATATGGTTGGGTCAAAGGGGAGTGCAGGGGGAGTTGAATATTTGCCACTCTCAGTCCCCGGATTTACCACATGTGACCTGGATCCAAACTGTCTCAGCTCATGGGGTGTCCCCTCTCGTCCAGGAAGTCTCAATATTGATGTTCTGACTTCAGCTGCCCCTCCACTCACCAATTTCAAAAGAGTTTTGGATCTTGAGTCCCACAGATACAGTGAGTGCTGGTCGCTGCCATCTTGAACTCTCCAGTTCAGAGATTCTTGACTCACCGGCCTTAAAACTGTGAAACTAACTGAAACCTTTAACTGTGTGCCGAAAATCTTTCCAATGTCCAATGTATTTCAGATGTCATCATTTGGAAAATAAAGTAGCAAATATGACAGGATTTCTTGTGTGGTATGGTCAGGTTTACAATCCACCCCATAACTAAATTAGTTTCTTCATTTATTTGTCATTCATGACTATAAATGATTACCCCTCCTATCTTTTCTTTATGCAATGGTGTCAAGCTAATATACTGTATTTTATTTTAAATTTATATTAAGAACTTCACAAAACAAACTGGGTAAAATGAAAAACACTCATAATTTCATCAATAAATAAAGACCAGTAGTTGTGATTGCTTTCAGAAACTTTTTTTTTAACATAAAAGTTGGGATACTGAGTTTAATTTATTTTGCAATTATTCTATGGATACTATTTCATAAGCTTTATTTTCTGTAATCTTCTTTTCTCGTAAAATCTCTGGTTTCGAGTTACTCTGTATCTGATTTCTACAGAGTCCTTAGTGGCCTCAGAATATTCTGTCTCATGTGTACCTACTTAACATGCCACCTCCTGATGGACTTTAGAATTTCAGTTTTCATTATTATAAAATTAATTATCAATGCCATTTCATGAAAACAAAAGACAAATAGTATGTCATTTGATATTTACAGAAATATGTATTTAGGAAATACATTACCACATTATTTTTGTCTCAGAAATTCATGAGAGTCCTGCTTCTACGTGATCTTGTATTTAGTCTTAAAATAATTTGTACTTGTGCATATAAAACAATTGCATACATACTATATCACATAATACCTATATCTTTGTTGTTTTTTGTCTTTTGTTTTTGAGACATGGTTTCTCTGTGCTGCCTTGGCTGTTCTGGAATGTCTCTGTTTACCAGGCTGGCTTGGAAGTCACAGAGATATGCCTGCTTATGCTTCCCCAAGTGCTGGGATTGCAGGAATGTGCCACTGCACCTAGCTATATGTGTTTTTCTCGTGAAACTATGGTCACTGTTTTCCTAGAACTAGCATTTGCCTTGTTAGAGGTATAGATCAAGAAGGCATGTCGTGTGTGTGTGTGTGTGTGTGTGTGTGTGTGTGTGTGTGTTTTATGTTTGTTTTTTGTGAGACTTACTGTTTGGCTCTGAATGGCCAAAATTCACAATGCAGACCATGATGTCCTCAAGCACACAAAAGTCTCCCTGCCTCCGTCTCTCCAGTATTAGGATTATAAGTGTATACCACAATTCCTAGCTTGATCCTAATTTTAATTAGTACAATCTGTCCTTGGCTATTTTCCATTTAAGTAAAGAAAGCTTTCATCCTGGTAGCTAGAAGTTATAAAATGGCAATTAGTATATGAAATTGAAATACATACAGGAGAGTCTAATTTTTGTCAGGGTTTTATCTGAGAAAATGACTATATATAATGTTTCTGAATCTGATCTTCATCAGTCTCTTTAACATGTAAGAAAGTAAATGTTGGTTGGATTTTCTCAGCATCACCCGCTCATAGTATATGTTCTGAAGACCATCTGTCCTGTTGGACTGTGTCAGAGCAGTTTCAGAGTGAGATAAATGCTGAAGCCAGATGGATGAACACACAATTTAGAAAGTAAAATCAGGGAGGATAAAGCATTTTTTTCTTGAAACTTCTATTTCTAAAGTTTGAGAGAGAGAGATTGTCTAGATATTGATTAACAATGAGGATTATTTTTCATTTTCACATTTCCTTTTTTTTCTTATTTTCTTTATTGTAAAAATTCAGCAAATAGAAATGTGTGCTATTGCCATGTTCTTAAAAGTTATGCTCCGGATGTTATGTTGAAGCCCCACTTTCCAGCTAGGTAGTCCTATGTTTGCAAGTGGCATATTTAGGAAATCATTTGATGTAGATGTAATTATTATGTAGCTATTGTTGAAAACCAGTATCTTTACAGGCAGAGAGAAAGGGCTGTGCCGCCTTTATGTATTTTTTTGTGAGATCTCCAGAAATGATGGGTTTTTTGCAAGTGAAGATGAGCTACTCAGCTCTGAACCTGTCTACAATTTTATTATACTCTTCTACAGGCCTCTAGAACCTCATGTGTGAACTAAAAATTAAGTGTCTTTCATTTACAAAAAGAGTTTTTTAACATCTTATAATTGTATTTCATATCACTAACACAGCCAGTAACTGTGCAAACTTGTAGATCTCTACCTTCTGAGAGTGAGATGGCAGTTATAGAGGGATGAGAACAATAAAAACCAGTAAAAGAAGCTTGTAGAATGGGCAGTGATAGTGCATGCCTGTAATTTTAGCACTTGGGAAGCAAAGGTAGGTGCCTCTCTGTGAGTTTAAGGCCAGTCTGGTCTGCAAAGTAAGTCCAGGATAGCCTGGAGAAACCCTTTACTGAAAAAAACATACAGTAGAAGAGGAAGAGGAAGAAGACGAAGAAGCATGTAGATTATTCTCGATTATTCTTAAGCTGAAGAAGTAGAAAAAACTGGAGAGAAAAAAAGTAGGTAGTTGCAGAGTTTATAAGTGATAGCCTCATTTAATTCATAACAGGAGGCAATGCCATCTGCCCAAGGAATGTTTAAAAGGAGGAAACATGAGATGGAGGCTTCACTGACTACTGTACTAATTAGAAATGAAATCCTGAGCAGATGAGAAATATTTATAATCATTTGAGATTTTATTTAATGAGAGAAATAGCAAGCTAGAGAATAATTTGTTGCATAGGAGTCTCCAGTTGAATGTTGAGACACAACGCACATCAAGGCTTGATCATGGCTTGACAAGGTACAAAGTATGTGAAGTCTTGGTCATGGTTTGTGGAGGCACAATGCATGTAGAGCCTATTAGTAAATCCTGAGAGTATAAACAAATAAAATGGATGTCATGGGGAGATACTTTTTTCTGATGGTAGAGCATAGTAACATTTTTAAAAGGGGTGACAGAGATGAGGGTGTATGCAGCTAAGGAACGGTGTGCTTTTCTGTGCACTCTCTCCTTTTGTAGAGTTCAAGGCTGGAAAATGTGATTAAATGCTGGGAAATTTATAATTAAAACAGCGATTATATAATAAAAAAACAATGAAGCTTTTGGGAAATATTTGTCAGGAAAAAAGTAAAAGTATTGCATTTAGGGGAAATCAGAAAATATTGGTATTTTCGCATTAAGTATAGAAAAGTACAGAAATTTCAGGATAGAGCTTCAAAGAGCAAGGTATAGATATGAAATGGAGGTCCAAGTAATTAAGACAGGATGCTTTTCAATTTGTGGGATGAAAGAAAAGATGACAAGGACTGTTTAAAACCAAGTGTAAAAACAAAAGAAAACTCCAGCTACCTTCATGTCTTGTCATTTGTTAGGTGACTCACAGGCAATAACTTGAAGGGTACAGAAATATTTTATTTGCCTGGACACGAACATTTTAAATGAATTCATTGCATGTTTACCTACACTGAAAGGTTTTGATTAGTTCCAAATATATTGAATCAATTCTTCAGGATATGATTAAGGTAACCTTGAAAATTACATACTGAAATAAAAGAGGAAAAAAAAAGAAGTTGACAAGAAGAAAGGCAGGGAAGAGCAATTACCAAGGATTTTCTTGGCTGAACTGTGTCTGAACTAAAAAGAAACTGAAGACCAATTCTTTCCTATCTGTGAATGTGACCTTATCAGAAACATGGCATTCTCCTCACATAATTCAGTAAGGCCATCCAACTGGGCTAGAATAGGCTACATATTAAGTACAAGAACTACAGCCCTGTTATAAAGCAAGTCAATTTAAATGAAAGAAATAAAGAAAGAAATAAAGAAAGAAAGAAAGAAAGAAAGAAAGAAAGAGAGAGAGAAAGAGAGAGAGAGAAAGAAAGAAAAGAAAGAAAGAAAGAAAGAAAGAAAGAAAGAAAGAAAGAAAGAAAGAAAGAAAGAAAGAAAAGACAGGTAAATGAGTGAATGAATGGTTGAATGAATGAATACATGAGGAATCAAATTTTTTAAATTAATGATTTTTTGATTAATTACAATTTGTTCATTTTGTATAACATTTTAGCCCCCTACCATGTCCCCTCCCAATCCCATCCATCCTCAATCTTTTCTTCACATGACTCTCCCCAAGTTCACTGATAGAGGTGATCCTCCTCCCCATCAATCTGACACTAGCCTATCAGGTCTCATCAGGACGGGGTGCATTGACTTCCTCTGTGGCCTGGCAAGGCTGCTCCCTTCTCAAGGGGAGGTGATCAAAGAGGCAGCCACTGAGTTCATGTGAGAGACAGTCCCTGTTCACCTTACTATGGTACCCACTTGGATACTGAGCTGCCACGGGCTACATCTGTGCAAAGGTTCTAGATTATCTCCATGCATGGTCCTTGGTTGGCGTATCAGTCTCAGAAAAGACCCATTTGCCCAGATATTTTGGTTCTGTTGCTTTCCTTGTGGAACTCCTGTCCCCTCCAAGTCTTATATCTCCCCCTTCTTTCATAAGATTGTCTGCACTCTGCCAAAGTTTGGCTCTAAGTCTCAGCATCTGCCTTAAAATCCTGATGAGTAGAGTCTTTCAGAGCCCCTCTGTGGTAGACTCCACACCTGTTCCCTATTTTCTTCCCCTTCTGATAGCGATCCCTTTTGTCTTTCTGCATGAGGATTGATCATCACATCCAGGGTCCTACTTCTTGCTGGGGGTTTTTAGGTGTACAGATTTTACTGTTTATCCTATATTACATGTCAAATATCCACGTATAAATGACTATTTACCATGTGTGGTTTTTTTTGCTTCTGGGATACATCATTCAGAATGATCGTTTCCAATTCCCATCATTTGCCTGCAAATTTCATGATTTCCTTGTTTTTAATTGCTGAGTAGTATTCCACTGTGTAAATGTACCACAATTTCTGCATCCATTCCTCCATTGAGGGGCATCTGGGTTGTTACCAGATTCTGGTTATTACTAATAAAGCTGCTACAAATATGGTTGAGCAACTGTCCTTGTTGTATAGTGGAGCATATTTCAGATATATGCCTAGGAGTGGTACAGCTGGATCCAGAGCTAGCACTATTCCTAATTTTCTGAGAAAGCTCCAGATTGATTTCTAAAGTGGTTGTACAAGTTTACATTCCCACCGTTAATGGAGGAGTGTTTCCCTTTCTCCAAATCTTCGGTAGCATGTGTTGTCACTTGAGTCTTTGATCTTAGCCATTTTGATGGGTGGAAGGTGAATTCTCAGGGTCATTTTGATTTGCATTTCCCTGATGACTTATTTCTTTTTTTTTCCTCTGTTTTTCTTATGTGTAATGATTTTATTGTGTTTTTCTTATTTTTTTAATATTAGTTACAGTTTGTTAACTTTGTATCGCTGCTGTATCCCACTCCCTCTTTCCCTCCCAACCCCACCCTCAACTCCTCCCTGCCCCAATACAAGTCCACTGATAAGGGAGAACCTCCTCCCCTTACATCTGGTACTGGTTTATCAGGTGTCTTCAGGACTGGCTGCAAAGTCCTCCTCTGTGGACCAGCAAGGCTGCTCCTCCCTGGGGGGTCGGGGTGAGGGTCAAAGAGCCTGCCATCGAGTTCATGTCAGAAACAGTCTCTGTTGCCCTTATTAGGGTACCCACTTGGATACTGAGCTACCAAGGGCTACATCTGAGCAGGGGCGCTAGGTTGCATCCATACATGGTCCTTGTTTGGAGAAACAGTCTCATAGAAGACCCCTGTGCCCAGATATATTTGGTCCTTGTGAAACTCCTGTCCTTTCCAGGTCATATTAACTTCCCCCCCCCTTTTTTTTTTGATTCCCTGCACTCTGCCAAAGGTTTGGTTATGAATGTCAGCATCTGCTTTGATACACTGCTAGGTAGAGTCTTTCAGAGGCCCTCTGTGGTAGGCTCCTGTCCTGTTACTTGTTTGCTCCTACATCCAATGTCCATCCTGTTTGTCTTTCTAAGTGAGGTTTGATCATCTTACCCCGGGGCCTCTTTCTTGTTTATCTTCTTTAAGTGGATAGATTTCAGTATGTTTATCCTATCTCATAGGTCTATATAAGTGAGTATATACCATGTGTGTCTTTCTGCTTTTGGGATACCTCACTCAGGATGATCATTTCTAGGTCCCAAAAGATTTATTTCTGTAAGTGTTTCTCGGCAACTTGATATTCCTCTATTGAGAATTGTTTGTTTAGCTCTGTACCCCATTTTTAATTGGATTACTTGGTTTGTTGCTGTTTAACTTCTTTAGTTCTTTATATATTTTGGATATTAGCCCTCTGTCAAATATAGGGTTAGTATAGATCCTTTCCCAGTCTGTAGGTTGTCATTTTGTTTTGATGAAAGTATCCTTTACTTTACAGAAGCTTTTCAGTTTCATGAGGTCCCATTTATTGATTGTTGATATTAGAGCCTGTGCTTTTGGTGTTACGTTCAGGACATTGTCTCCTGTGCCAGTGAGTTCAAGGCTTTTCCACAATATTTCTTCTAAGAGGTTTAGTGTGTCTGTTTTTATATTGAAGTCTTTGATCCATTTGGACTTTAGTGTAGGGTGATAATTATGGATGTATTTACAGTTTCTTCATGTAGACATCCAGGTCGACCAGCATCATTTGTTGAAGATGTGTGGTTTTGCCTTTTTTGTCAAAAATTAAATTTCCATAGGTTTATTTTCATGGTTGATGTGAAACATTCAGAAAACATAGCTGTCTTTCTGAATCTGGCTTATTTTACATAAGATATTGATTTCTAGCACATTCAGTATTACTGCTACTGGAAGGATCCCATCTTTATGTTTGAATAATATTAATTCATTTCTATAGAATGGCATAGAGTTACTGTAACCTCAGCACAGTAAAAATAGTTGTCTTTCCTGTTCTCTGTAAATATTATCAATGAACTCCATACTCAGGTAACTTGTTCTAACTGTTAACATGTGCTGGAGAAATAATTTCACAGACATTATGATTAAACAGAGTTGTTCTGGACCATCTGTCTTTATTTACTAACTAGGTTTGATCAAAGCACAATTTTCTCCAACACTGAGGACAGAAAAGTAACTTATAATATGGAGCATGTTACTGAAGGATGATACCTTCCTAGCTTTTAACAGATAACTGGGGAGAGGACAGACAGCTCCCACCTATATTTATTTGTCAAAGAAGTAATTCCTAGATTAATTAGAACATTTCATTAGATCACAAAACTGGAATAAGGCATTTTTTATAGATTTGTGGGTACACACACACACACAAAATGTTGATGAAAATTTTCAATTGCAATATAAATTTTGTCAACTCTGTTGGTAGTAAGACCCTGTCTAAAATTTGGTACTCTGAAGAATGCTAAAGCCATCATAACTCTCCTTTTTAAAAGGACAACAACTTAAATAACTTAAATTGTGTTTATTTACTGAGAGATGTGCTTTCTATATTCATTGTTTAAAGTTGCATAATCATATATAGGTGAAAATTGAATGTTTTGCTTACAATCTTTCATATAAGATCATTTATCTAAACAAATTCTCAAGGAAATTATTAAGTCAAAGTCTAGTTTGAGGCCTACATGGATATGTCTTTCAGAAATGTGTAATATAAATATCACATAGAAGGTGCTATGAGAATTTAATAATTGTAGCATATGTAGACTGATGTGGCTTAAATGAGAATCGCTTCGCTGGGTCTTTTGATTAAATATTTAGTCTCCAGGTGGTGGGGCTACTTGCTAAGGATTAAGAGGCACAGTCTTAAGTCACACTGGGTATATACTCTCACATAAGTGGATATTTGACATATACTCTACGATAAACATACTAACATCTGTACACCTAAAGAAGCTAATCAAGAAGGAGGACTCTGGGTAAGATGCACAATCCTAAATCAGAAAGGCAAAGAGGATAGACATCAGAAAGGGAGAAAACAGGAAACAGGACAGGAGCCTACCACCGAGGACCTCTGAAAGACTCTACCCTGCAAGGTATCAAAGCAGATGCTGAGACTTATAGCCAAACTTTGGGCAGAGTGGGAGATAATAAGACCCGGAGAGAACAGGAGCTCCACAAGAAGAGCAACAGAACCAAAAAATCTGGACACAGAGTCTTTTCTGAGACTGATACTCCAACCAAGGACCATTCATGGAGATAACCTAGAAACCCTGCAGGGACATAGCCCATGTCAGCTCAGTGTCCACATGGTTTCCCTAGTAATGGGAATACAGAATGCCTCTGACATGAACTGATTGGCCTGCTCTTTGATCACTTCATCCTCAGTAGGGTGTAGCCTTACCAGGCCACAGAGAAAGGCAATGCAGCCGCTCCCAATTAGATCTGATAGACTAGGATCAGAAGGAAGGGGAGGAGGACCTCCCCTACTAGTGGAACAGGGGAGGGGCCTGGGTAGAGAAGAGGGAAGGAAGGTGGGAAGGAGGGAAAGAAGGAGGGAGCTACAAGTGGGATTTAAAGTGAATAAACTGTAATTAATAATTATAAAAAAAGAGGCATGATGTTGTTGGAGGAGGTGTGTCACTGAGCAGGCTTTGAGGTTTCTAAATTGCAGGTTTCTAAAGCCAGTTTATGTTTGAATAATATTGCTCTATCTCTGGCTCCTGGATTAGGATGTAAACTCCTATCTACTGTTGTAGCTCTGTGATTGTCCACCTGCTGTTAAGTTCATCATCATCATGAGCTCGAGTCTCTGGAATTGTGAGCCTCCCAAATCAATTTATTATGTAAGTTTCCTTGGTATTGATGTCTCTTTACAACAATTGACAAGTAGCTGTTGCTTATTAAATAACTTATTAAATAAAGTTGTTCTTCCAAGATATCAGTTTGTAAAATGTAAAATTTCCAATTCATTACATCAAATGTCTCAATATTTATTAACATAATTGAGATTAAACATGCAAATTTAAAAACATTATGAGAAAAAATAGCAATGGTTTCTTTTGTGATGTGTTCAAACTCAAAAGTATTGTTTGGTTACATGTTACTAGGTCCAGAATTTTAAATTATCTTGAATAAATTGGAAGGAACAGATAGACATAGATATACAGATAAGTAAAAGACGAATAGTATTATCTTTTGATAAATTAAGCCACTCAGTAGTTGTGGCTCTACATACTGATCATTAGAAATTAAGTTTATTGGGAATCTATTATATTTTAGGTACTGGGCTCAAGGCTTCACAATCCCTGCATTCTTTAAACTCATTCATTGTTACAGAATATGATTAGCTATTTTTTATGATTATCACATGATAGCATAAGACAGTGGTATATAATAATGTATTTCTAGATCATTGTAGCCTGTGAAAACATGTACCATTTACAAACATAAAGATACAAACATAGTCACAGACACATACTTGCTTTCATATGCATGAGCACTTACGTATCCACAAATATCACCCACTGAGTATTCTAGGTTTACTTCTCATACATTTTTAAACTCTACTATTTTATAACCTATCCTAAAATTGGCATTATAAGATGGAAAAAAATTTAAAAGATCAAACACACAATATCTCCACACTCTTGTAAAGATGAAGAAGACTGTAATATGCAGAAGTTGACCAAACCAGACATATAAGGCTAGAGCAAACATGACACATACAGGTCATTTCAACCGCTTTTTTATGTAAAAATCTACAAAAGCCCAGGTATATAGGTATGTAAAAACAGATATAAAAAAACTTTACAAAAACTAATTGTATATAAATTTTATCTTATGTAAGAATTTAATCTTGGATGAATATTTGGTACTGAAGAGCACAAATCATTTTAATTTTTTTCACTTGATTGATACTTGATTTTTAAATCACCAATTCTGAGATTTTCTTGCATAAATATATACATTTAAATGGTAAATATGTATTTATGGCCAAGTCAAACTATCCTCAAAAACTAACGTTCTACTATTATTTTCCTGTACTATTATTCAGCTGTTTCTCTATTTCTATCTACTTTATCTGATCTATTTATGATATATTATAGTTTTTTAATTATAATATTATATAGTGAAGAATCCATACAATGGTTTATAACATGTAAAGAATTGGACCCATGGGAATATTTTCCTAAAATATTAGTATTACTATTTTGTATAAAAAGTCATAATTTCATATATGTATTTATAAATCACTATTGCCTTCAGATAGTGTTTTCTAATAAGAAATTTATGGTCTAAAGTTCTATAAAAGTGTTAGCCTTGAGCATCTGTGCTGGTTAAGGATTGGATAAAGCATTCAGTTCAAAGCTTACTAGTGTTGAAATCCTAGAAATCACCACCATAATTTTCTCAAGAAAACTTCTACCCTTCTCTACAAAAGTGGGTCAATGAGGACCTAATTTTATTTGCTTACTTTTGCTTCTTTAGATTTCAAGAAAAAGTTTAAATTTCAGCATCATGGTTTTCTTATGGTGTTAAAAGCATGTAAATGTGTGACTTACAACTGCTATTTTCATAAAGCAAGTAAGTGCCTGCTGTGAAATTTAGTTTCTGATAAACTAATGTATAGCATCAGAATAAATGATTGGATGACACCATCTTAGCTCCTGTTCTGAATAGAGGGCTCTAAGAACGAGCTACCCATACTTTCCAGTTCCAGGAGCTCTAAATAGTCTACAGACAAGATGAAGCTACATGCATACCTTAAATTTACCCCCATCAACCACTCTAAAAGTTGGACTACAATTATTTTTATTAGTGTTTTTGTCAAATAAGATTAAATTGATTATGCCCCAGTTTTGTGAGGATTGAGAAATATCAATTATTTACTTCCATTTTTGCAGTTGCAAACTGGTGAAACAGTCCATTAGTGAGATGAACTGGAGGTTACTAATTACAGTAGCACCCCATTAGTGACTTCTAGTTGTCAGACATCTTTGCAAATTAAATTATCTGGATGAGGTGATAAATATGTGGCCTAGAATATTCACGAATAGATTATTTTCCTTTTTATTTTGTCACCTGAAATCTTTTTAAAAATACATCTGTCTATTCTTTGTCTATGTCAGCAGTAGTACCCACTGAGGCTTGAGCAAAGGACTTGCAGCAATCTAGTCCATGGTCTAATTTACCCTTTACCTTTCACTAAAATTTTCTCTTTCATTTATAAGAACTCACCTTGATGACATACAAATGGATCTATTGATGAATATAATAAATATCTGAATAACTACGTATTGCAGTGTCTCAAACTTGAATCCCATATAGTAAGCACTAACACGCTGGTTTTTTATCACTGTTTTCACTGGCATACTTCTGGTCCTATTCCATGTGACTTGCATGAATTGCATAATGTATGTCATTTATAAAAATGATTGTCAAATTAAATAGTATAGGATTGTGCAGACATAATTATTGGAGGAGTGGCTGGGAAAAACTGTAGTTCTTTCTTAGAGCATATTTGTTTTGATGCTGCAAGTGGACATATAGACCATTAAAACCAGTTATAAAATAGGGACAATCAAAGCGACTCAGGTAACTACACTATCTCCTAAGTTTCTTCTCCATCATTTCCCTAAAGTCAGTTTCACCAGGGCATGTGTGATTTTTATAAACTTTTTCCTTTTTATTTTTTTATTTATTATAATTTATTCACTTTGTATTTCAGCTATAGCCTCCTCCCTCCTCCCCCCCCAATTCCACCCTACCTCTCTCTTTTTCTCCCATGCTCCTCCCCAAGTTCACTGATATTGAAGATCCTCCTCCCCTTCCATCTGACCATAGCCTATCAGGTCTCATCAGGACTGGCTCCATTGTCTTCCTCTATGCCACTGCCCAAGTCTACTGATAGGGGAGGCCTCTTACCCTTCTATTTTACCCTAGCTTATCAGGTCTAATCAGGACTGGCTTCATTGTCTTCCTCTGTGGTCTGGCAAGGCTGCGCCCCTCAGGTGGAGGTGATCAGAGAGCCTGCCAGAGTTCAGATAAGAGACAGACCCTGTTCCCCTTACTAGGACACCCAAATGGACTGAGCTGCCTACAATTTTCTAAGGGCAATTGAGTAAAAATTGTCTGTTTTCAGGGTAGGCATTTTAGTAAACCTATCCATTAAATGTAATATACTTTTACATTCCCAATAATACAGTGAATAGTTAATTAGATCCACTTTCTTTTTTTCATGGGTTGCCTTTCTTGAAGATCTTATGTGCCTAGAACATTTCTGTAAGTCTGATAACAAGAGTTCTGATGAATATTGCTTCAGTGTTATTTCTCTGTGTTCTTTCAGATTTCCTACTGGCATGTGTGCAAAGTAAATAAAAGTATCGTACTTAAAAATATCTACGAAGACATTTGTATTTTTTGGGGGGGGAGGGAAGGTTTTTTTTCTTTTTTTTTTTATTTAACTTTTATTAATTACACTTTATTCATTTTGTATCCCCCCATAAGCCCTTCCCTTCTCCCCTCCCGATCCCACCCTCCCTCCCCTTTCTGCATGCATGACCCTCCCCAAATCCACTGATACGGGAGGTCCTCCACTCCTTCTTTCTGATCTTAGTCTATCAG
>REGO01000437.1:78296-90633 GCA_010120015.1 Rhombomys opimus | reverse complement strand
GGCCATTCTGATGGGTGTAAGGTGAAATCTCAGGGTTGTTTTGATTTGCATTTCCCTAATGGCTAATGAGGTTGAGCATTTCTTTAAGTGCTTCTCTGCCATTCGATATTCCTCTACAGAGAGTTCTCTGTTTAGCTCTGTTCCCCATTTTTTAAGTGGATTACTTGGTTTGCTGCTTTTCAGCTTCTTTAGTTCTTTATATATACTGGATATGAGTCTTCTGACAAATGGTGCTGGTCCAACTGGATGTCTACATTAGAAAAATGAAAATAGATCCATACTTATCACCCTGCACAAAGCTGAAGTCCAAGTGGATCAAAGACCTCAACATAAAACCAGACACATTAAATAGGCTTGAAAAAAAAGTGGGGAATACCCTAGAACTCATTGGTACAGGAGAAAACTTCCTGAACAGAACACCAACAGCACAGGCTCTAAGAGCAACAATCAATAAATGGGACCTCATGAAATTGAAAAGTTTTGTAAAGCAAAGGACACAGTCATCAAAACAAAGTGACTGCCTACAGAGTGGGAAAGAATCATCATCAACCCTTTATCTGACAGAGGACTCATATCCAGTATATATAAAGACATTTGTATTTTTAATTGAAAAATATTGAAAAGAACAGTGACAATTTGGGAAATACTTTCTTCCTTTAAACTTAAAAAATAATAAAGTAATTATATTTGTTGTTTTATTTTTTCTTTTTATTGAAAATAGATTATTTTCTCATAAAATACATCCTGACTACAGTTTCCTCTTTCTCTATTCCTCCCAGTATCTCCTCACCACCCTTCTTATACAGATCCACCCCCTTTTAGTATTTCAATGGAACAGGATAGTCTTCTAAGACAAAACAACCAAACAAAAAACATGTAATAAGATAAAATGAAAAACATCACATCAAAGTTAAACAAGAAAAACCAACAGATGGGGGAAAAAGCTCCAAGAATATGCAGAAGAATCAAAGACCCTCTGATTCACAGACCCAGGAGTGCCACAAAAAATACTTAACAAAGGCTATCATATATATGCAGGGCACCTGATACAGACCCGTATAAGTACTATGCTTTATGCTTTAGTCTCTGTGAGTCCGTATGAGCTTTTTTCGGTTGACCCACAGGGCCTTGTTCTCATGGTGTATTCCGTACCGTCTGACTCTTGACATTTTTTTATACCTCAGGGTTACCTGAGCTCCCACATTTACTGATGTGTGTTCCAAATTTTGTTTCTCTGAGTAATGTCTGGCTGTATGTCTCTGTATTTGTTTCCATCTGCTGCAGAAGGAAGGTTCTCTGATAACGGCTGAATAAGCCACCAATAGATGAGTATACCAGAATATCTTTAGGAGTCTGTTTATTTTTACTTCTTTTTAGACCAGGAGTATTTGGTTTTGCCCTAGGTTTTCGAGGTTTCTAGGCTCTGAATCTTGGTAACCTGGGCAGGTTCCATCTTTTGCAGTGGGTTGTAAGTCAAATCAGATATTGGCTGGTTATTCCCATAAGCTTTGTTCCATTATTGCCCTAGCACATTTTGCAGTCAGGACAGATTGTAAAACAAAGGTTTTGTGGCTGGGTTGGTGTTTTGTGTTTCTTTTGATAGCCTACAGAGTACCTTCTCATACCAATGACACTAGGACACAGCCTTGAAGGTTCTAAGTAGGCACCAACTCACCTTCTTCACGTTCAATGAGTTGTTTAGCTGTTGCCTTCAGCAACGAGGGCCTTGTTTTCAGTTTGCAGAGAGCAACCTATTGTCTTGAAAACAACCTGCATTGTTTGGGGATTTCCATGGGACTCCTTTACAACTACTTTACTCCAACAACACAAGTGGATATAACCCAGTCACAGTACTGGAAGCTTCATTTGTGACAAGAGATTTCCAGCTGTTGCTCTATGTCATTCACCATTTGAAGACTTCATTAGGTTCACCATCATATATTTTAGGAGATTTTCCACTGCACTGTTTCAGTACCATTTCTCAAATGTCCCTCAATCCCAGCTACCTTTACATGTATTTCATCTCTCAACCACATCTTCCTTTCCCCTCTCCAGTCTGATCTTCCTACTACCTTCCCACAAATCCCCAGTCCACACAGAAAATCTATTATGTTTGTCCTTCCAAGAAAGATCCATCTGTTCCTCCCTTGTCTCTTCTTCTCTACCTAACCTTTCTGAGCCGACAGATAATAGCTCAATTGTCCTTTATTTAATAGCTACTAT
This sequence comes from Rhombomys opimus, assembly GCA_010120015.1. Lineage (NCBI taxonomy): Eukaryota > Metazoa > Chordata > Mammalia > Rodentia > Muridae > Rhombomys > Rhombomys opimus. The sequence continues at coordinate 88,410 of REGO01000437.1, read as the reverse complement.
CCAAATATAAGCAAATGTATACCATTTTTATTTTTCTGGGTTTGGGTTATCTCACTCAGGATGATTTTATCTAGTTCCATTTATTTGCATGCAAATTTCATGATGTAATTGTTTTTAACAGCTGAGTAATACCTCATTGTCTAAGTGTACTACATTTTCTTCATCCAATCTTCTGTTGAGAGAAATTAAGTTGTTTCCAATTTCTGGCTATTATGAAAAGAGCAGCAATGAACATGATTGTCCAAGTGTCCTTGTGATAGGATGAAGTGTACCTTTGGTATATTCATGAGAGTTTTGTAGCTGGAACTTTAAATGGATCAGTTCCATCTTTCAGAGGAACTTTCATACTGACTTGCACAGCGGCTGTACTTGTCTCCACTCCCCCTGGCAATGGATTAGTGTCCCATTTATTCCACATTCTTGCCAGCATGAACTGCCATTTGTGCTATTATACTTATCCATTCAGACAGGTATAAGATCGGATCTCAGTGTAGTTTTGATTTGCTTTTTCCTGATAACTGAGGATGTTGAACATTTTTAAATAGTTTCTCAACCATTTGAGTTTCAACTATGGAGGATTCTCTGTTTAGATCTGCACTCCAATTTTGATTAGGTTATTTTTTTAAGATCTAGTTTATTGAGTTCTTTATATATTTTGGATATTAGCCTTCTAGTAGATGTGGAGTTGGTAAAATATTTTTTTTTTTTAATTCTGTAGGCTGTCACTTTGTCTAAATGATTCTGTCCTTTGCCTTGGAGAAGCTTTTCAGGTCCATGAGGTCCCATTTATTAATTGTTGCCATTAGTGCCTAAGCTATTGGTATTCTGTTTTTGAAGTTGTCCCCTGTGCCAGCAAGATCAAGACTCTCTTGGTGAATACTATCAAAGGGAAAGTTTTGAAAGGAAATTACTGAAAGCATACTGTCAGAGTGGGACCACCTTACATCTATAGAAAATCTGATTTATTTAAAATCTCTCTTTGGAGGAAATATAAAATCCAATAGAAATTTGTACCCTGGGTAAATGTGAAGATAAAATTACAGAATGCAGTAGAATCTCTATTTTGTTTCCCATAGTATGAAAAAGTAAAAACAAGGTCATAGCTTCTAGGTATTAAGTGGCTAAGGAAAGAAATCATCTTAAACATCCATCAACCCAACTGTAAATGAAGGATTCACTAGAGAAATTTTAGCTTGTCAAACTTGAAATGCTTTAAGAACTAGCATAGCCTATTTGTCTGAAAATAGAGATGAAAGTTTGCACTTATAGCTAATAGTGATCTTTCCGAAGGGGAAACGCCTTCAACTTTGAGAAACGGAGAGTGGTGCTTATATGTCAAGAAACAAGCATCTGATGTGCCGGTCTTTGAACTATGGTAGTTTTAACACCCTAACTAACTGATAGAAACTAATATTGCTTTGAAATATATTATGCACAAAGTCCAAATGCAGATCCCCGAAGTTAGAGTTTTCTTCCCCTAGAAAGGGAGGAATTTGTATATTCCCCCATATTCGTGTACTTTGTGAAATTTCAGAGAAGTTCTTGCCTTGTCTAATGTGCAGATAAATTCAGAAAAAAAAAGCAGGAAAATAAGCTATTGCATAGAAAGCAACACTAATGAAATAGTGTTGGGGATTTTATTAATGTTAAGAGACACCATAACAGCAACAACTCTTATAAAGTAAAACACATAATGTGGAATTGCTCATAGGTTTAGAGGCTTAGTCCACTGTCATGGGTAAGAACATGATGACAGTTACAGCAACATAATGCTGAGAGCTACATCTTGATATACAAGCACAGACAGAGAGAGAATGAGACTGGGCCTAGAATGGGTTTTTGAAATCTCAAAGCTCACTCTCACTGATACACTGCCGCCAAGATAGCCACACACACTCCAACTAAGACACATTTCCTAATCCTTCTCAAATAGTTCTAGTTCCTGATTACTTAGAATCCAAACATATAAGCCAAGGGGGCCTTTCTTATTCAAGCCATCACACAAAGGTATTTAGAATTACCACCACATACTTTAACAGTACCAACAGTGGAAAACAACAACAACAAAAAAGACTGATTATGGTTCTTATATAAGCAAGAATATATTTACCTAATGACTCTATAGAAAATGTATATACCAGTGTTACTAAGAAAATAAGTCACATGCAATTTAAAAAAAGGCAATGAAGAGAGAGTTCTGAGATACAATCAGTAATATTATTTGTAACAGAAAAAAAATGTCCTTTTTCCTATTTTCTTTGTTCTACGCACTAGTTTCATTTTGAATGAAAATTATACTGTATAAAAGATGAGAAAGAAACACAAGAATTGAAAATAAAGAGCTCTTTAGTGTTAGAACTGAATTGCAGATATTTTAATAAAATTATTAGCCCTGTTGGAGCTTAGTCACAATAGATTCATCTACAAAACACTCCCACATCTAAGTCTCAGGAAACATTGCAGAATAGGGAGGAAAGACTAGAAGAGCTAAAGGGTCAGGAACATTGCTCTGAGATTGTGTCTCCTAGTAACATGAGAAGTTATAGCTGAAAAGTCTCACCAAGATGACCATCCAAACATAAACTGAACAAACATAGGAGAAATGAACTTAAAACTCAGTCTAGGGAAAGCTCGAGGGGCCTCAAGCCTACACAAGGAATTACAGGGAACTGAATAAAGTCCTGAAAAACAGAAGTGATCCTTCATAAGGAACAGTAGAGCCAACTAGTTGTACAGGGCCAAACATTTAGCACTGAACACATAGATAATAGTATTACCATTATCTATGGATGTATCAAGATATATTTAAGAAATCTATGCATATACTCATAAATAAATACATACAGTAAAAACTAGTGGAAAAAAAGAGGTCTTGAATTTGAAGGAGATTCAGGAGAGGTATGAGGTAGGGTTTGGATAAGGAAAGGAAAAGGAGAAATTTTAAAATTAAATGACAATTTCCACCCCTATAAGCATATACAAGCAAAGATATACATAGTGAACAGGTTATATTTAGGAATATACATGAACATTAAAATACATAAATACATGTAATAAAAATTAATGAAAAAAAGGCCATGTATTAGAATGAGATTAGGTTGAGGCATATGGGAGAGTGGGGAGGGAAGATGGGAGGGAAGAAATTAGTATTATATTACATAAATTATATTATAATCTAAAAACTAAAATCACATAAAAAAATAAAAGAAATGAATCTACAAATTTACCTTCTATGAAAGCTTCTCCAGACTTGTAATTTCCAAGAACAAAGATTAAATTTATTCTATTCTTTGACCCTGTTCTCTAGAACTGTTATTCTACTCAGAGTTTTCCTTTCAGAGAAATGGCTGATTTCACATTGGAAGCAGAGATATACAGATTAAACCTTGAGCAGCCGGTTGAGTCAAAAAGAAACACAGCTTTGAAATGTCAAGGAGATTATGCTAAATACATGGAAAATCAATAAAGTAAGTTGTGAACATTTGAGAATAAAAAGAATGGTTACCACTTACAGAATGGGCAAAAAATCTTGTCAGTGCTATATTGGCAGAACATTGGTATCTACAGTATGCTAGGAACTCTGCAATCAAATACCAAGAAAACAAACAACCCAATTAAAATCTGGACTATGGAACTGAAGAGCCAGTTCTCAGAAGATGAAATAGAAATGACTAAGATTACTAAGACTTTTTTTTCTTTTTTAATTTTTGACACAAGGCTTCTTTATGTACCCTTTGCTGTCCTAGACTCACTTTATTCCAGGCTGGCCTTGAACACACAGTGATCCATCTGCCTCTGCCTCCCTGGATGCTGGGATTAAAGGTGTGTACCACCATTCCCAGCTAAAAATTATGCTCTAAAGTATTCACCAATCTTAGCCCTCAGAAATGCAAATTATAACTACTTTGAGGTTTCATGTTTTTTTCTTTTATTTGACATTTATTTGATTTTTGAGCAACTATTATGAAATATTTATTATATATACCTTTAAATTTTAGACTGAGTTCATATCATGTTAAAGATGTATATTTCAACTGTTAACAGGGCATGAGAGGAGAAGAGAAAGAAGGATGAGATTGGGAGGGGATGGGGGAAGGGGCTACAGCTGAGATACAAAGTGAATAAATGGAAATAAATAAATAAATAAATTTTAAAAAGGGAATTTGTTAACAGTTGAGATTTCATCTTATCCAGTCAGAATAGCTAAAATTAAAAGTCATAAGCTGCAGTCATGACTGTTGAGTATGAACCTACAGGAACAACAATAGACATGCTAATTTAGACAGGGGAACACTTACTAGGCTTCAACCTTACACAAAATAAATTATAGACACCTAAAAACTTCTGGGAGCAGGAGACATAATCTCCCCTAATATCAATATCTGCTTCATTCACTATAACAAGAGCAGGGAAACAGTATCAATGGGCACAAACTGATGAGAGGATGATAAAAATGTACTATACACAGTAAAATATTATTTAACTTTAAAGAAAAATGAAATTTGCAACTACAATTATTCTGTGAAATAAACTAGAACCTGAAAGATAAATGTCGCATGTTCTCACTCACATTTTTACTTCAAACGTTAGGATTTGTGTTTAATTCATGTTTCTATAGAACACAGGAAGCTCTAAAGGCATAAGTGGTGGAGAGGCTGAAAAGCATCTTAAGACAGGGAAAACAGTAGATCACAGGTTACATGGAGAAGGGACAGCAATGGGGAAATAGGATGGGAGGTTCGGATGAGAGGGAGACCAATTACAGGGATATCCGAAAATCCATATGTAAGCAGTGCTCTATAGTGTTATATGTATAATTAGATTTGCCCCACAGGTTGGATTATACTTATCCCACAAGCTAAAGTTTTCTAAAAACAAAAACAAACAAACAAACAAAACATGCTAGTTATTTAATACCTTCCAACAAATTGTTGGTCAGAGGTGACCCAGAGATTTCCAAAACAATGCAGACTATTATCATTGCCCTGTTTTTCCATCAGAACTTGAAGGAAAGAATCTGTTGCTGAAGGTACCGTACACATGTGTCATAAGACATGGAGAAAGTAAGTTACTACTAACAAGGACATTTCTTTCCTTTGCCTTTCTTTCCTAGTACCAGAAGATCCAATATAGACTGCCTGCAGAGGTAGTCATCAATAATCTTAGCCAGCTAGGAACCCTATGAATTACAGTAATAATTGGCATGGCAAGATATGCTATTAGTGTAAAAGTGGTGCAAATGTTATGGAAACAAACAAGTGCTTTCTGGGTGATCTTCAGACCAGCTTCACAGAAGAAAACTCAAACCTAATATTGCAATTCTATCCAAGAACCCATGACTGGGAAGCTCATAAGCTCATAAGTATACCTAATATGATTGATTTGCTGAATGGACATAATATCAAACTGCTCATTAAATGCATATTATTCTACCCTGGTTACTGAAGCTCAAGGATCTCATCACAGAGATTTCTTGTGTGGTTAATGGTAATCAAAGCAGAAACGTACAATTTGTTAGTGCTGGAAAAAACTTATTATGAGATACTCATCTGCAAATGAGGTAACTTTATCAGAGTCACTCCTCCATCTCAGGGACCATCAATTGTAGAATAGGGAATAGAAAAATTGTAGAGCCAGATGTTAAGGAAGATCAGAGATAAAATGCCTCTTCTGGAGCTTATAGGACTGCTGAATTGATAAACTAATAGGAGTTATGGCTAAGTGTCCAATACCTGTGAAAAAAACATCTATCCAGTCACCTTTCTAACGTGGCATGAGAAGGAGTACAGAGCCCTACACCTAACCATGGAGCCATAGACTGTCGATGGCTTCTGAGGAAGGGAGAGTCACTTTTCTTTAAGACCATGGCTCCCAGGCATTGGTATACTCTAGTGGACAGATCCATTCCCAGAAAAATATGGACAGCTAATTTGAAGTAGATAGGTTATTAAATAAAACCATATTCAGAAAATGCAAACTTAGGCAGAGCAATAGTTGGGGAATGGATCTGGGAGAACTTGTAATTGAATATGATCAAAATACATAGTATGAAATTGTGAAAGAATTAATAAAATACTCATGAAATTTTCTATTTCATCATAATTTCATAGAATTATATCATGAAATAAGATTAAATCCACAACCAGTTTCCTTTCTGACTCACATCTGTCTCTGCCAACCCTTTACCTACCCTTTGCTTCTATCTTCATTTTCAATAAAGTTACAAATTTCACATATTTAAAACAGAAAATAGTGACTAAAATCACTTAAAACTTTGAAAAGTTCATTAAAAATACAGAAAAGATAAATTAGCATGTATATTATAAAAGAGAAATAAGGAAAGTTTTTTTTTGGAACTTTTTATTATCATGGTATTTCCATGCATGTGTTATCAATATACAATCTGTAAATTAGAATACAATGCAAAGAAAAGCAGAGGAATTCTTACTAAAGCAAGAAACATCCAGTAATTGAAGAGTTTAATTTAGCCTGGGTGACTCCATTTTGAAAGGAGGAGCCATCTTGACTGGGAGATGAACTCAGGTACAAGGAAATATCATAAAATATGCATCTGGCAGAAAAAGAAGCAACGGACTCCAGGAAATATCACAGAAAAAATGTTTAGTAAAAACTAGAGACAATCTCCCTGACAATTGTGATTATGTACATGGTCACTTATCCCCTATGGCTTTCATCCAATCCTGTAATATCAAGGCATGAGTCCCCCTGCTTGCTGTCATGGAAACCCCCTGCTTGCAGTTTTTCACCTTAAAAACCCTGCTCACTCAGGGCTCGGATCACACTTCTCTACGGCTGTGTCAGTGAGACTTGGGTCCCAAGTTAGATTGCTCTCTTAATAAAGCTCTCTTGCTCTTGCATAGAGTCGTCTCCTGGTGGTCTCTGAGGATCCCGTGATCCTGGTATTTCATAATCATATGCTTTAATGTCTGAGAAACCATTGAAATATTTTTAAATAAGTTGATTGTGATGTAATTAACTTTCACTGTTCCATGAATCTAAGAAATATAAAAGATTTTAAGAATCTGTCAAATCAAAATTCTCTAATTTGAATCTCTTAAAGCTAATATCCTTAATTAAGCTCAAATGATTTTGGAGTTAGGAGGATATTAATGTAATTTACTTCATTGACTAAAGGACTTAAAACATTCTATTAATACAAATATGAATTAATATATGTAGTTTCAATTTAAACACTTACCACAGTGATCAGGTGCCTGCTCCAGCAATGAGTTCTTGATGTAACCACTAATTTGGCCTGAAGTATCCATGCAATTACTATACTTACTCTAAATCCTTGACAGCAAATGAGATATTACTATGGCTTCCATATCTGCTTCATTTCCAAAGCTGAGAAGAATTTAGAATAAGAAGAGTTCATGTAAATTAAACCTATAGTATTAGTAGTTTTATATTGAATGCAGAGTTTACTACAGTTATTAATTCATGTGTTTGTAGTTCAAAAACTTTTGTATGTTTATAATTGTACAATAGCAGCTTCCCATAATTTTGGAAATATAATTGTATAATTAAACTTTTAAAAATTAATTGGAATCTTACTAATTTACACTCACTGTTGAAAAATATTTAACTAGGCCAATAAGCAATAGAAAGTGGTAAATGTTTAAATACAGAAAAAGGAAACAAATAAAAGTTTAACTTCACATACAAAGACCTAGCTCTGTGTGATCTGTCTGGAATGCAGACACACAACTTTAAGCCCTCTGGCTTAAATAAGCAATTTTAATCTGCCTGGAATTTTCTATACACCTTTAATACAATACAATGACATCTAATTGAGAAACATAAAGTGAGGACCCAGAGAAAGAATTCATGGAATGAGTCAGAGGTGGGATACTCCTAACTCTCCTGAGAACAAACAGGTAAAAGGAAGCTACTTAAGAGCAGATCAGAGAAAGAATGAGAGTTTGTGCAGTCTGTACAGTATAGTTCAGTGCAGTTCAGTTGAGAGCAATTGAGTTGGTGCAGTTCAGAGGCAGTTTTTCCAAGGGGACCAGTTCAGTCAGAAGCCAAGAGAAGCCACTTTGAATCTGTCATCTTGGAGAGGATTTTTAAGTCAGAACAGCTGCCAGGCCAGAGCTCAGAAAGATCTAGAAAGGGTGAGTTTATTCAGCAGTAAGTCTCAGAGGCTGAAAACATTATAGGCCAAGGTTAGTAGAGTCTGGAAGCTTAAGCCTTCAAGGTCCAGACTTGCAGAAGAGTAAACTGTATGGAGGCTAGAAGATCCCAGGACTAGAACTAGGGATAGTTAGATAGAAATGTTCTGGGCTCAGTCCAAGCCCTGTATTTGGATATGGCTCTTATCTCATCCCCTCATCTGAGGAAATAACAATTACATTTATACCTATCATGTTGATGTTAGTGTTCTTTGAAAAACACCAACAGTGTTTGGCACTTGGCTATACTAATACCGTCATCTCACAATTTCATACTACAGAATCATGAGAAAAGTGGATTTCCGTTGTATAGATCAAACAATGTATGGTATTGTGTTATGACAACTTGAGCTATTTAAGATTCACAAAAGGATGGTGTGAGGTCTCAGGCAATAATAGTACAGGTATAGAAAAGTTAGTGCAATTAAAGCTAAAGTAGGAGTAATGAAGAAAAGAGGGAAATTATAAAATACAAAGGGGATGTGGAATTGTAGGGTTTCATGAACAGTTGTGATACGAGCATGGGGCTAACTAAGCCAGATCTCAGCAATCACTTCTAAGTGTATACTTTATATGGTTGGGTGTGTCATGTTATTTTTTAATGAGAGAGGGAATATCAAGAATAAATCTAGAGAGACTGTATTTAATGAAGGACCTATGAATGAGCTAATTAGAAATATTAAATAAGAGTTGAATATAGGCATTGCTCTCAGAGAGTCTTGAGTGAGAACTTTATGCACAAAATTGCAGACAAACATGAGTTTTGGTCAATGAGACCATTTTAAATACAGCGTAGAAAAATAAGAGAGCCAATAATAAAGATTCAGCAACCCATAATATTTCTTAACAGATTAAAGTTAAATAAATGACCTATAATTTATACACAATACCTATTAACGTATGCCTAGACACCCTAATATAAGCTTAGATATGGATATAGTAATAGATGTACACACATATGGATAAAGATTATATAGATATAGATAGATATAAACATAGATATAGAGAGATATAGATAGTACAGATTACATAGTTATAGGTATCAATACATATGATATATATGCAGATATAGATAGATATAGATAATCCTAAAAGGAAGTTAAGCCAGTGACCATAGACTAACAAAAACACTAACACCGGGCACAGGAAACTTTTCAAACTATGGGTTACTGAACAAACAATGGAATTTAAAGATGTGAAACCAGCACAGTTACTAATGAGTACTTTAGGATTAGTTTCTCTTTGACTCTTTTTGCTAATACATATTTGTTTATCTGAACAGGGCCTTATGTTCTTGTTCATATAATTTCATAATGTGAGATAATTTAGTGACTAATTGAAATAAATTTAAGTAGTTATATATGTCTATATTACAGTAATATATTACAAAGACTGTACGACATAAGTTAGTTGTTTAAACCAGTGTGGTGATGAGTGGCTATTATCCAGATGTGGCAGGGTGAAGCCCCATAAAATCTGAAGCTCACAGTCATTCTCAGCTACAGAGTAAATTAGAAGCCAGCCTTGGCCAAGTGAAACCCTCTATCAAAAAAAGAACATTTTTACTCTGGGAAGCATTAACTTAAAAGCCTCCCAGTTCCATACTCAACAAAGGACAAAATCTCTAAGATTTGCTCTATAGATTATTTTTTTTATTATTTTTTATCAGTTACATTTTATTAATTCTGTATCCTAGCCGTGCCCCGAACCCTAGTTCCCTCCCAGTCCCTCCCTCCCTCATCACTACTGTGCCCCTTTCCAAGTCCACTGATAGGGGGGGACCTCCCCCCATTCATCTGATCTTGTTTTATCAGGTATCTTCATTGAGTTCCTGTTAGAAATAGTCCTTGTTCCCCTCACTTTGGGAAACCAATTGGTTACTGAGCTACCACAGGCTACATCTTAGCAGAGGTTCTAGG
>REGO01000437.1:24117-77718 GCA_010120015.1 Rhombomys opimus | reverse complement strand
ACATTCGTAATTGAAACATTATTAAAGCTTAAATCATACATCGATCCTAATACCTTAATGGTGGGAGACTTCAACACTCCACTCTCACCAGGGGACAGATCAACTAGACAGACACCAAATAGGGAAATAAAAGAACTCACAGAATCCCTATAGATTATTTTTTATCTTTCTTTTAGAAATAATCCATGAAATACTGTTGTGAAGAGAACTAACTTTCAAACACTTTTTAAATTCACTTAAAAGTTACAGTGATTAAACATCTGTTCAAATGATGAATGTGATTTTTACAAAGTTGAGAAGGTTTACAAGCAGTTGTATATAGTCAAATGAATTACTATGCAATATTGAGTTTTGTATGTGAACTTTTCATATAAAAGGCCCATGTGTTAAAGCTTGATTCTTAACTTGTGATGCTATTGAGAAGTGACTGGATGACGAGGGCTTTAGGGTAGGAAGCTAATCTTAAAAAAAGGATATTGGAGGAATTATCTTTGTAACACACATCTTGTCCCAGAACTATCCTTGTCTGTGCCTCTCCCTTTCCTCATGAGATGGTCACTCTCCTCTGCCCATTCCCCCTTCTCTTGGCTTGCCTCTCCTGGTCTATAGCAGTGGGGCCAGCAAACTGCACTCAAGTCTCTGAAACAATAAGCTAAAATGACTCATTCTACAATTAAGTTCATGTTCCTAGATGTTTTGTGATAAAAGACAATGAATACATGTAAGTTATTGACTATATAATTTATTTGAATTCATTCCATTGCACAGCATTTCACATATATATCCTTATACTTTAAATAAAAATACACTGACTATATTTAATAAAGTGTAGTTCTCATCCGTTAAAGTTTAATTCACAATTGTATAAGAATCCATAGTGTTTTAAGATGAACGTACAGATGAAAACATGATATGAATTTGATTCTTCCCACTTGGTATTTAAGGTTTTTTGTTGGTTTAGGAACATAGTTTTTGAATGGCATTTTATAATAAGCTTTGCATATAGATTGGGGAGATTAATCAGCAGGTAGGAGAACTTGCTGCTCTGGCAGGCAATTTGGGTTTAGTCCTCAGCAACCACATGCTGGCACCTAGCCATCTGCAATTCCACTTAGCGAGCATTTGATCCCTTCTACTGATTTGTGTGGATCCTGGGCAAGCATGCAGTTGGTGAACACATATACATGCAGGAAAATATGTAAACACATAAGAAAATGAAGCAATATAAAACAATTGTAAGAGCTATATATGTGTGTGTGTTCAGAGGAGTGAATATGAGCTTGTATGCGTCTCATCACATGTGTGGAGGACATGGCACATCCTTGAGTGTTAGCCCACACCTTCCACCTCTTTTGAACTACATCTGTTTTCCTATATGACGTCATATACCAAGCTGGTCAGCCTGAAAGTTTCTGGAGAGTCTCTTATCTCAAGCTTCCATCTCACACTTGGAATGGTGGATTGCAGCTTTACTTCAAATTGGGGCAATTGGAGCTCAGATCCCTTTTTATTTTTTATTACTATTTATTACAATTTATTCAATATGTATTCGAGCTATGGCCTCCTCCCTCCTCTTCTCTCAATCTCCCCTCCCTCCTTCTTCTCCCCATAAGCCCTCTCCCTTAGTCTACTGATAGGGAGGTCCTCCTCCCCTTCCATCTGACCCTAGCCTATTAGCTCTCATCAGGACTGGCTGCATTGTCTTCCTCAGTGGCCTGGGAAGGCTCCACCCCTCAGGGGGAGGTCATCAAAGAGCTTGTCACTGAGTTGTTGCCAGAGAAAGCTCCTGCTCCCCTTACTAGGGACCCCACTTGGATACTGACTCTCCGATTCTTATTCAATTGTGGTAAGTGCTTTGTTCCCTGTGACAACTCCCAAGCCCTTTTACAAACACTGTTTATTTAAATATAGATTGTAAACACAGATGTTAATAGGAAGAAAGAATCTCATGAAAAGAAAAAGATGCATCCAAACATGGGTATAATCTTCCTAAGGTAGAGTTGATGGCTTTTCATTTTTAGCCAACAAATTATTTTCTTTTATCCCAAATTCTTTTTTATTTTTATATTGAAATGTATTATTTCCTCGTCATCCTGCATTATATGAATCTTAGATAACAGCATTCTTATTATTGTTGGTTTTGATTCCAATTTTTGTTGTTTATTTTCTATCTACTGTGTCAGTACCTCTATATTTATTACTTTGAAGCTAAGAGAAGGGATAGTCTTTCCTTGTGATACTTTGTCTCATTTCTTTCCCAACACCCCACAGAATTAATGTTCACATGACTTTTTCAGTTGTGGACTGTTCACAGTATGTGATATAAGTCATACCATAGATTTTCTGGCCTTGGAAATATTCACCAATCTCATTAGCCAAGGTTTCACAGAAGCTTACTGGACATCGAAATGCATAGGAACTGATCATCCACGTTACAAGAAGCTGGGGTTGACTGAGTGGCAAGAGCAGCAAACTTTCTCTTCAGAGCCTTCTACTTGTTCGTTACACACCTAGAAATTACAAAGCATATGAGAATTACAGTTCCACCAAGAAAGACAGTGTAGCTCTGTGGTGCAGTCATCTAAGCTTCCCATCCCATAGAATCCAGTCGTCACTGAGCATCTTTATCCAGCGTTGCTATTGGCCTAAAACAGAACCATAAAAAAGGTCTTTACTATCAAGAAAAGTATGTGTTAGCTTCAACAAACAGGCAATAACTTTTTACATAAATGATGAAAATGCCTTCCATTTTCCACAAGAGGGTAATGAGAAGAAAAATGATGCAAAATGATTAAAAGCGACTGGTACACAGAACTGCACTGCATTCACTAAGTGCATAGGGGAAACCTTCAGGAAAGTGATACCAAAGCTAACACCTACCTGAGAAAGCGGGAAGCAAGGGAAGATCTGGGAAAAGATGACCCACACGGAAGGATAACCAAGAGTCAGCGTACAGGGATGCAGACCAACCCGCAAATAATGTCTGGAGAACAAGCAAAGGCCAACGGAAATTTACATATATTTTAATGCACAGGTTCTGCTTTATATTCACTTCAGAATCCATATCTATGTAACTCTTTGAGTACTTAGAATTAGGTCACATCATATGGCATAAGTCAGACAATCGACTGTCTTCTCTTTTTTAAGATGTTTTTATTGTTATCATTTATTACAATTTATTCAATTTGTATCCTAGCTGTGTCTCTCCACTTATCTCCTCCCAATTCCATCTTTCCTCTCTCTTCTCCCACTATGCCCCTCCCCTAGTCCACTGTCTTCTCTTTTAAAAGAGCTTCACACAGTCCCAACTTATCTTCTTTATTACAGTACTAAGTGACAAAAGTTGACATTTGGGAATAGAGGAAAGGGCATGGTTTTATTAAATGGCCATTCTGTTTGGAGTACACCTTTTGAGGCCTTACAAGACCAAAGGTTTCCATTCAGTATGATCTGGGGAAATATTATCAAAGATGAAAGTAGGAAAATTTATTTATCTGTTCTTGGCCCCCATTTTACAATGGCCGGGTCTGCTCAAATATTAACCCAAACTTCAAATAACAGTAGATGATATCTCAATCAGTGTAGAGGAATGCAATAATGCTACATTTTAAAAAAGAGTTGTTAATTATAGCCAGAGTTCAAATACATGAAATATTAAGATCATTTCTTCCAGGATACTAGCAAGTCAATGAACACCTCCATCATTGCATCCATTGATTACGTGTTGTGGTATACCCACACTTGTCCAGTCTTAGCACTGAAACATCTTGGTTATTCAAACATGTCAAGCTAGCGGGTTAGGCATTATACTATGTTGTTAATTGCCATCAGACTAGAAACTCAGCAAAGCTCTTCCTTAAGAAACACTCTAGAAGAAGATTGATAGACTGTAGTTTCTGTGCTAATATGTTCTCAGAAATTGGACACATTTTATGAATAGAGGTATCATAGCTCTTAAGATATGCTCCAAGGAAAGGTGTTCTGTTTGTATGCAATAATTGAGTACGTGTAAAGCATTAATGTATATGCTGTGCCTTATTTGTTACTCATGATTATACCAAAGATATTTGTCAGAAATTCTGAAAAATGAGAACTGAGTTCATAGTTTCAACTGATGTAATGAAGTCACAAAACACATTAAGATGGTCCACAACATTAAGATTTTCTGTTTAAAAGTTTGAGAACAATAATTTGCAAATCGAAATCTTTCTGTTCAATATTTTGACTTTTAAATGAAAATGCAAATATTAGTTTTTAATTTTAATAAAAGTTAAAATATTATTTGACTCCTCTTCATAATTTGCAATAAAATCAAGGTAGAAATCAAGATACAGAGTTAAAAGCTTAAATGTTAATTATAAGCCTGGCCAATGGGCAATTACGATGTACTTATTAAGTGGTTCCATTAAGATGAATTATCCTAATACAGCTCTTAAATTAGCTCCAAATTTGCATAATAAGTAATAATTATAAATATTAAAGGTCCTATCTCCTATTTCATTAACAACAGCTCCTTTGCACATAGTTATGGAGGTTAGGAGGGCATGTTCAAAATATAATACTCATTCAAATTTTCTCCCTGGCAAGCTAATCTTTTCTACTAAAGTACAAAGCTAGAGACACAAATCTACATTTATTACAAATAATTATTGCTTTTACGCTTTTATTTTAACATTAAACTTTTCTTCTAAATAGTTGAGAAAATGCCTAGGGACAGAATCCAGCATCGTAATTAAATTTAGTCTAACAAACCACACAAAAGCCCACATTTCAATCATGAAGTGAACCCTAGAAAATAATTTTCTACTGTGTATTTAAACTTAGTATAATTAAGGAAATCCAGACTAAGAAAATTCTGACCAGTTTTCACTGAACTGTAACAAGAATCACCAATGTATAAAGGTCCATAAGGCATTACATTACATTATTTGCTGTACGTTTATTACCAAATTTCATTTATAAAATGGACAGGCAGGAAAATTAAAAAGAAAGACAGATGTGGAAAGACTAAACATTATTCCTGTTCATTTCAAGTCAAGAAAGATAAAATCAAGTCATGGTTTTATTAGTTCTGTGACATCCCCAAAAATGATATTTAATGCGAGCTTTTATTTTAATTTAGAGTCTGGAGAGAGACATAAGATATATCATAAAAGTAATCAACTGTACAGTAGGGTTATGGGAAAGAAACTTGCATGTTATTTTTTACAACTATTTGTCAGACAGTTAATTGTTGTTACATGTGTTTGACGTTAGTGTTTTTAGAATAAGTGATGGACAGTTGAGGACAGGATGGAAATGGGAACCTGAGGGAAAGAGATCATGTAAGTGTGGTGTATATGAACACGCAACCAAATGTGTACTACAATAGGCCTTGCTCACTTTTCAAGTCTATATACATCCAAAGTCAAAGCCAAAGGGAAAAACGTACTTCAGAGGCATCAGTAAGAACATAATGTTGATCTGTGAATATAACAAAGAGTTTTCCTTATGGGAAATTTTGATGGCTTCTAGACACCCTTTACCTTGAAATTTGGGAGAATAACTGCAGAATTCACTGGTCCAAATTAGTACATCCTCTGGGTTCCAATTATGAATTATCTGTGCTTTCCAGGAACATGATTTTAGCTAATGGAGAAGGAATGCTGCAGTCTTTTGTGTTTTAATACCTTCCATTTTATGTTAAAATGGTTAATAAGCACTAGAATTTGCTGAAATATGAATAATAAATACCAATAAATTTGGGAACAGGTGGCTTTTTGTTCAAGCAAGATTATTTATTAAGGAATTAAAAGTCTATCATTTATTGTTCAAAGTTCATATATGGATTCTTGCCAGATATGCATTAAAATCTTTCATAAGTGGCTCTTGACTCCAAATTAAAATTCACAGAATGGCTTTTGACCCCAATATATCCATGTGGGTCTTCAGTTTATAGCTGGGATGGTAGTCAGAGGGCATGAAGATAATCCAGGCCTTTGAAAAAGAAAAACAAACTGGTTAAAAGACAAAATTATTAAATACCCAATTCCTCAAGTTCATCTTTTATTCACTCTAGTATTACAGGAATTTTGAGTTCCTGTGCAACAATGATTTATAGTAAGAATTACTACTTATGATTATTATATAATTTTAATGTGACTAAAACAAAATACCATAATTTCTGGACATATTGGATTAAGTTCAAAGAAAATTTAAGAAAAAGAACTTTTTGAAAAAATAATTAGGAACATAACTATCCTTCATATGTTGGGATTATTAAATGTGATAGAAAATTAGCTCTATTATAGAACTTGTCTTATGTTCTGGAGAGTTCTAGAAACATGCAACATTGTTTCAACTTTATAATGGAACAAGACTTTGTATTGCTAGCATTGTAACAGATATATAAATAATAATAGCAATGTTAAATTATAATTCTTTTTTGGACTTTTAGTACTCAGAGCCAAATTTTATATTCCTTTTCACTAATTAGATGTAACCTATGAAACAATCTAACAAAAATGATTAATCAGAAACTGAAGTTGTGTGTTAATTATGATCCATTGAAACATTTTATATTGCAGCATAAGCTTTTTATATTATCTTCAGCTTGCAAAGCTAATGTTAATTACTGTATGGATTAATAGCTTTCAAGTGTGTCCTACTTTCAGTATAAATGAATATAAATTAGGTTCATATTTTGGCAATAAATATAGTACATTACTTTTCAAATTCCTTTAACTCCTATTTGCACATATCCTTAAAGAATTCAGAATAGCAATGACATGGTTGTCTAAAAGAAAAATCATTCTAAATTCTAAAGTTGGAAGGAATAACCTTGGCTCTGTTTCTTCCTCTGAGTAACTGAGCTTGTTGACCAGGCAAACTGTGGGAATGACACTCTGGTCTGTGCCTTCTGGAGAATGAGCCAGGCCTAACGCGGTGACCTGAACTGCTCTCATCAAGAACCTTTATGCCATTTTACTTTAACAGACTGCTTTGCTCATTAAAAATTATAGGCATTAAAGCATTTTCTTTTTCCTATTAGTTGTTCATCATTTAAATGGTTTTGTTTTTGTTTTTGTTTTTGTTTTTTGCTTAAGACTAAAGCAAGTAAACCTCGAAAGTTTAACACAGATTCCTAAGGATGTTGATCATTTCTGTTTTCCTCTTTTTCAGATTCTTTCTTTTTAAACTTCTTCCTCTATCTTCTTTTTTCCTTAATTACATAGATTTGTTTTACTTTATATGCATAAATATTTGAGTGCATGTATTCATGTAATTCACATGTGTATACACCAGGCATCTCTGCAAGCCAGAAAAAGAGAGTCATATGCTGAGAAACTGGAGTTATAGATGGTTGTGAGCCACCATTTGGTGCTGAGAAGCTAAATTGGATTATTTTAAAAACAGCATTTGCTAGTAAGCATGGAGCTATCTCATAAGGTTCAAAAACAATTGTTTTACTTGGAATTATAGGCATATTATGCTGTTCCTGAAAAACGTTGAAAAAATATTTATTGAAGAAAGGTGTAAGATTCCAGCAAGGGTATCATAAAATGAAATATTGAATAACATAAAATAAGAAGCTTATTCAAGTTGGGAGTATCAAATCACTAAAGAAGGCTCAATCACCAATCTAGAAAAAGATTCTTCATAGGATTATGTTAATCTCTAAATCAGAGGAAACCACCCTAAAAGAACTTCACATTTTACTTCTAAATATTCATTAAAGCCAATAACATTCCTGAATTAATCTTTTAGTTTGACAGTTCAAAGCTTCCTCTACCTTTCATCTGCTTTCTATGACACATTACGATCCATTGACCCAACAGTGTAAATTGGTAGTCTCTAAAAATTGAGTGCCTATAGTTTATAGTAGACTACCGCTCTATTAACAGTCTACAAAAACATTGATGTTCCATTAACGTTGATAAACTATAATTTTTTTGTTTATTTTGTGGCTATGTGTGCACTTGTAAACATGCTTGCCATACCATACCTGTTGTGGTCTGAAGACAGCTTAGGGGGTTGTTTTTCTCCTTTCACCATGGAGTCCTGAGGATTATCAAGGGGTTCAGGCTTAGCAGAATGCAGTTTTACCAACCAACCTATTTCCCTGGACCATCAATGTGTTGCAATAATCCAGTGCTCAAGTCCTGAATGTCAGTGTCTCTTTGCTCTCATTGATCTCATAGTACATTTCCAGAGAAGTATTTTGTTTATTATTATTATTACTGCTACTATGTAATTGTTACTATTGTTGTTATAATACAGGGTCTTATGTGTTCAAGTTGGTAATGTAGCCAAAGATAACGTGTAAGTTCTATTCCTCCTGCCTTCATGCATTGAGTGCTGAGACTACAAGTGCACTAAACCCACCCAGTTCACCCTGTTCTAGTAATTAGAGCTAGGATTCCATAAGCTCTGAACAAGTAATACTTCAATGAAGCTACATGCTGAAACCTGTTATATATTTGTTTAAAAGTATGTTGATGCCAGTCACTGTTCTTGTTTTCCTTATTAGTTTAATAATAAAAAAAGAAACCATGTCATATTATTTAACAACTCAATATCACTTCTAACCATTTTTGTACTCTTAGTCTGTCAGTCTAGCTCTGTCATCTACCACATCACTCTTCTTTGGTTCAAGAAGCTTTTCTTGCTCTTGATACCTGATACTTACTATTTACTAGCTTATGGATAATGTAGAAATAAACCAGAAAGAAAGAAAGAAAGAAAGAAAGAAAGAAAGAAAGAAAGAAAGAAAGAAAGAAAGAAAGAAAGAAAGAAAGAAAGAAAAGGAAGAAAAGAAAGAAAGAGAAAGGAAAAGGAAGGTTTTTATTGATGTGCCTGTTTGGATAGAAACTTTAAGTAGATAAAGAAATGTAAGTATTAAAAAAAAAAACCAGTTAATTTTTAAAGGGTAGAAACCAAGCAACTAAAGCAAGTAGAGTGATTGCGCTTTCTCCTATTTGTTCTGAATTAACATATCTGGGCCTGTAATCAGGAAAATTTAGCATGAAATAATTGTTATATGTTTTTGTATTCCACAATTGTAGGCTAGGAGTCACAAAACAAGGGATAAACAGAACCATAAGACTCTACACCCTACCTCCATCCTCCTTCTTCCTTCAAGCAATGATCCTTCCTGATTCTAACAGGACACCTTTTCCTCTTCCAACTTCCATTAACCTAGGAAGTTACTTATTTTCTAGATTACTCAGTTCAACCTTTGAGTTTTCATATACTATTCTCACAGTACTTGTGCAAATTTCACTCCTTTTACAAAATAAATAAAGCATTAGCTTTCCTTTGGTTCAGTAACTATGGATAGATTTGATTGCATTTGTAATAAAACCCATTTCTAAAAATGTCATATATGGACCACCATGCTGGAGAGGTTGTGAAGAAAGGGGAACCCTCCTCCACTGCTGGTGGGAATGTAAACTTGTACAACCACTCTGAAAAGCAATCTGGCACTTTCTCAGACAACTAGGAATAACGCTTCCTCAAGATCCAGCTCTACCACTCTTAGGCATATATCCAAAAGATTCTCAAGTACACAATAAGGACATTTGCTCAACTATGTTTGTAGCAGCCTTATTTGTAATAGCCAGAAGCTGGAAACAGCCCAGATGCCCCTCAGTGGAGGAATGGATGCACAAATTGTGGTATATCTACATAATGGAATATTACTCAGCAATAAAAAAACAAAAACAAAAACAAAAACAAAAACAAAAAAAAACAAGGAAATCATGAAATTTGAAGGTAAATGGTGGGATCTGGAAAAGATCATTCTGAGTGAGCTATCCCAGAAGCAGAAAGATGCACACGGTATATACTCACTCATATAGACATATAATATAGAATAAACCTACTAAAATCTATACACCTAAAGAAACTAGTCAAGAGGGAAGATTCTTGCTAAAATGCTCAATTCCTATTCAGAAAGGCAAAGAGGATGGACATCAGAAGAAGAAGAAAAGAGGGAACAAGTCAGGAGCCTGACACAGAGGACCTCTGAAAAGCTCTGCCCTGCAGACTATCAATGTAGATGCTGAGACTTATGGACAACCTTTGGGCAGAGTGCAGGGAATCTTAGGAATGAAGTGGGAAACAGTAAGATCTGAAGAGGACAAGAACTCCACAAGGAGAGCAACAGAACCAAATAATCTGAGCATAGGGGTCTTTCCTGAGAATGATATTCCAACTAAGGACTATGCATGGAGATAACCTAAGAACCCTGCACAGATGTAGCCCATGGCAGCTCAGTATCCAAGTGGGTTCCATTGTAATAGGAACAGGGACTATCTCTGACATGAACTGATTGGCCTGCTCTTTAATCACCTCCCCCTGAGGGGGAAGCAGCATTACCAGGCCACAGAAGAAGACACTGCAGCCACTCCTGATGAGACCTAATCAACTAGGATCAGAAGGAAGGAAAAGAAGACCATCCCTATCAGTGGACTTGGGGAGGGACATGCATGCAGAGGGTGGAGGAAGGAAGGGATTGGGATGGAAGGAGGGAGAGAACCACAGGGGGATACAAAGTGAATAAAGTGTAATTAATAAAAAAAAAGAAAAAAAATGTCATATATACAGGTACCAGAGTTGAGAGTTCATCTACTTAGAAGAAAACAATACATTCCATAACACACCTCAGTTATGGCATAATGAATTATGAGAAATCAGCCACGGTACTCTAATCTTGTAGGATAAATAAAGCTTTATTTTAAACTCATATATATAGATATAGATATAGATATAGATATAGATATAGATGCATATGTATATACATATACACATACATTACATTTTCTAGCATGATAAGGGATGACTAGACTATGCTTTCTCAAGAGTTTTCCAAAATTATCCTTTTTGGCTATTAAGGCTGTATGATTCCATAACTTCAGAAATATATTGACAAATCTGGTTCTAACTTAAAAAAATAAGTAGATGGTGCTGCATCTGGAGAACAATCTAAGGGTTTAAGGATTTAGAAAAACTCATTTGGAAGCTATCTTTTGATAGATTTGTACGAGTATGTGATTGGAAAAGGATTAGAGTGACTTTGCTCATCTTAAAGACTCCAAAATAGCACAGTGGGGTCAAGGGGGTGAGGAGACAAATATGAGCTCAGTGTAGGGAATGCCGAATTTGATAATACCCAGGCTCAAAATAAAATATATGTGACATTAAACTCCTTTGGGGGATTGCTCAGATGTGGTTAATACCTTCCATTAGGTTCAAAGATATTGAATAAGCACAAGCTATGTGACAGAGACCAGGCATGGTCTAAACTAACCAGGGGATGAGATTTTTTTGCTTGGATAAGTGGTTATACTGCTCTAAACCACCCTTCTCAATGTCCTTTATCTCTAGGATTATAGTGTTGGTGTGATTCTAAACCTAAAAAAAAAAAAAAAATGGATTTAACACAGCTTTTAAGCTTAATTAAACGCAGAAACTGAGCATGGCATACATAGAAAAGGAAAGAGGAACCCCTAACACGTGTGAAGCCATGTCTTAGCCACCTTCTTGACCTACCAAAAAAGACATGTTTTGCTTTTGTTTTTGTTTTTCAAAAACATCCACAACTATATGAAGAGTCTTAATAAAAAGTGTGCTTTTTTAATACACAAAATATCTTCTTACCCTATGTTGTCCAGAGGAAAAAAAAATGTGAACTAACACATTAGATAGTGGGGAATAGACTAATTATTTCTAACTTAATTACTAGAAGTTCTTGTATAGTTTTTTTGGCATTAATTTAGCTCCTAGAAGCAAATATGTAAATAGAATGCAAATCACAATAATCAGTAAGCTAAATTGTTTGTAATAAATTTAGATATTTTACATTTCCTCTTGGCTCATCAGAAATAATTAGAAAATGTAAACGATCTCATTGGAATTAATGCGGGTTCTCTATTGCCGTTCGTGTTTTCAAGTATTACTCCACACTCTCACCAACTGAAATCGTCAGGCGTTAAAATGGAAAAACAGGCACTTTTGGGATATAATTATCCACTGCAGCACATTAACACATTCAAGTGCCAGATTTGTAATTAAAGAGCACAGAAACTACCTGCGCCTCCCACAGCCACCCGCCAATCTGAAGAATGTGGATAAACAGAGACTTCGTTTTGTTTGAAATTTGGAGCAATCACAGCTCATTGTGATTGATTAACTTTTGGATTCAGATGATCAAGGAAAAAGCAGGAAGGAAATGATATGAGCTTCTCAAATGAAAGTGAGGCCATCACTATAGATACTCTGATATTTAAGTAGTGATGGACAAGGTCATAAAGCTGCTTTATAACCATAGATTTCACCGTGTAGGTGAACCCTATAAAGGACGAATACTGCATCTTAACCAGAAAGTGATAACCTTAGCCACTATTTTCCTCTGAAAGAAATTAATATGATGGTAACTCTTTCTACTGAAGAAATTCAGGTCTCAGAGGGCATTAATGGTGATTTTAAGAAAGCTTTAAAAATAATAGAAATTCTACACAAATTGCTCAGAAATACAGAAAAGTAATGTATGTTGTTGAATTCATCCTAAAGACAGAATTATGAAACAAAAAATAAAATTATATATATATATATGAAAAATACATTATATCAAATTAGGATACAATGTTCTTCAAACTATTAACACTGTATCTAATAATATGTAAATGTATATCAAAACCAAATGTCGACAATTAGATTTAAAAATTAGAAGTTTGATTGAATGTTTAAAAACTATTAAATGTAATTTAACAAACACATCAAGCAAGTAAAAAAGTATTTTCTTAGTGTAATTTTATAGGGAAGAGCACATCTTTAAAATATTTAATAACCACTTTGGATGAAAGCTATTTAATGAGTAGGAAAAGAAAGGAAAAACCTAAAATGGATTACAAGTGTACAAATGAATTACAAAACACCAGCTAACATAATTTATAATGGTGTGTAGACAAGCAGTAAATGAATAAATGTTTCTTCCCATAATAAAGCCAAAGTGGTCAGATGTGGCCATGTTGACCTCACATCTTAGCTAGAATAACTAGGTGTTATAATCAAAAAGGAAAATAAATGAAAAAAATGTGACTAGATAAAGATCAAAACCAAAATTAAATTGCCCCTAGTTTTAAGGGTAATGAATAATGTGTGTGAAGATGTTAAATAATATATCAGATATCCATTAGTGACATTTGAAATTAATTGCAAGGTACAGGCTTTATATACCCAATTTATCTGGCCCTATGTAAAGCAGAAGTACACAACTTTAGTATAAACAAATTGTGTATTATAATAGAACCAAAGCTTCTGTAAAACAAAGGACACTGTCATAAGAACAAAACAACAGCCTACAGACTGGGAAAGGATCTTTACCAACCCTACATCTGACAGAGGGCTGATATCTAGAATGTATAAGAACTCAAGAAGCTAAACACCAACACATCAGGCAATCCAATTAAAAAATGGGTACAGAGCTCAACAGAGAATTCTCAATAGAGGAATATCGAGTGGCAGAGAAACACTTAAAGAAATGCTCATCCTCATTAGCCATCAGGGAGATGCAAATCAAAACGACCCTGAGATTTCACCTTACATCCATCAGAATGGCTAAGTTCAAAAACTCAAGTAACAATACATGTTGGAGAAGGTGTGGAGAAAGGGGAACCCTCCTCCATTGCTGGTGGGAATGTAAACTTGTACAGCCACTTTGGGAATCAATATGGTGCTTTCTCAGAAAATTAGAAATAGTGCTACCTCAAGAACCAGCTATATCATATAGCTGGCATATATTCAAATATGTTCAACTTCACAACAAGGACGTTTGATGTGCCACATTTTTTTAAATTGTGCTAACATAGATGTCATCAACAGAAGAATGGATACAGAAATTGTGTCACATTTACACAATGGTTCTAGGTTATCTCCATACAGAGATACCCTGTATGGAGATAACCTAGAACCCCTGCACAGATGTAGCCCATGGCAGTTCAGTATCCAAGTGGGTTCCCTACTAAGGGGTTAGGGACTGTCTCTGACATGAACTCAGTGACTGGCTCTTTGATCATCTCTCTCTGAGGGGGATACAGCCTTGCCAGGCCACAGAGAAAGACAATGCAGCAAGTCCTGATGAGACCTGATAGGCCAGGGTCAGATAGAATGGGAGGAGGACCTCCCCTATCAGTAAACTTGGAGAGGGGCATGGGAAGAGATGAGGGAGGGAGGGTGGGATTAGGAGGGAATATGAGAGGGGGCTGCAGCTCAGATACAAAGTGAATAAACTGTAATTGATTTTTAAAAAATTAAAATTAAAAAAAGAAAACATTAAGTTTCTAGGCAAATTGATAAAAGTAGAAAAGATCATCCTTATTGAGGTAACCCAAACCCAGAAAAACACACATGGTATGTACTCATTTATAAGTAAAATTAGCCATATAGTACAGAAAAACAGACTACA
Source organism: Rhombomys opimus (assembly GCA_010120015.1). Lineage (NCBI taxonomy): Eukaryota > Metazoa > Chordata > Mammalia > Rodentia > Muridae > Rhombomys > Rhombomys opimus. Next base: position 63,272 of record REGO01000437.1, on the reverse strand, counting down.
AGGCTCAGACCTAAAGAAGACAAGTAAGAAGGATCCAAGGGAGGATGCATACACATCACTCAGAAAGGGACATAGAATAGACAGAGATAGTGTTCAAAGAGAGGGAACAAGGTAGGCTGGAGGGCGGGGGTGCAAAGAAATTTGAGAGTAGAGATCAGATCTGGAGAGAGAGAGGCCAAGAGGACAGAAGGCCTGTAAAGAGTAACTATTGGCAGGAGCATCTCTGTGACAAGCTGGAGACCTAAGTCAAGGTATGCTCCTGGGAAGCTATAAAGGGGACTCAAGCAGAGACTCTTAGGAGCAGAGTCCATAAAAGGTGAAGACAACAGCCTCTAACTAGGTAAGTCTCTGAGTAGAGGGAAGGGAACACCAACCCAACCACAAAATCTTCAACCCCAAGTTTACCCTGTGTACAAGATGCTCAGGGAGAAGGACAGAGCAGAGAGTGCAGAGACTGAATGGTTGTCCAATCAGTGCTAGTTCCAACCTAAGACCCACCCTATGGGAGAGTGCTAACTCCTGACACTATAAAACAATAGTCTGCTAGGCTTCATACAAGAGCCTATCAGGGCTATGCTTTAAGAATCTCTATCCAGCAGAGCCTCAAAACAGATGCTGGGACTCACAGTCAAAACTGGGCGATGAGCAGGATGTCTTTTGGAAAAGTAGGAGGATAGAGAAAAGGACCTGGAGGTGACAGGGGCTCCACAAGAAGATGAACAAAGCAAATAGCCAGGACCCAGAGGGGTTTGCTGAGACTGAAGCATCAATCAAGGACCATGCATAGACTGGACCTAGGCCACTGTAAAGATGTAGCAGATGGGAAGCTCAGGCTTCACATGAGTGCTCTAGTGAGGGAAGCAAGGCCTGTATCCATCAGGAACTCTCTTGCCAGCTTTTTTATCACTACCCCTTGGGTGGACTGCCTTGGACGACCACAAGGAAAGAGGGCATGCTCAGTTCTGATGCAACTTGATGAGCTGGGTGGATGGGAAGGGGAGCTCCACTTTTCTGAGGAATGTAGAAGGGTGGTGGAAGGAGGAAAGGGGGTAGAGGAGAAGGAGGGCTTGGGAGGGGAGGAAGGATGGAGCCACAACCAGGATGTAAAGTGCATAAAAACAATAAAATAAAAAAGTGGGTCATTTCAACATCTACTTTCATATTTTAAAAATTGTTCCAAAAAATTAAGTAGGAAAACTTCAGACCTACAATATACTATGGTTGGATTGATCTTAATGTAAGTGTTGCCTTTCTGACTGAGCATCATTTAGTCTCTTATTCTTGATAACCAGGACAACCGTAGAACACTGTGTTAATCACCATCTATTGCAAATAGATGCTTCACAGATAATGACACATTGAGCTACCAGCTAGAATGATAAGTCATTATCAGTCAACTAATAGTATGTCCATTCTTTAGCACAATATAGCTGGTTCTCCTCTAGAGCCTATGAACTTTCTAGCTATTGGTTCTTAATCAAGTAACAGTGACAGCTATGGGTTGCACCATATAGGTAAAATAGTTTGTTTCTCCCATAATGTTCATGCTCCTGCTACAGCAGTGGATAGATCTTACCAAGTCAATCATTATTATTACTTGTAAAGTTCATGGCTGTTTGGGACTTTTGATTATTTTCTCCTCCCAAAGCATGCATGATAACATCCAGCACTATGAAATCCTGACAGTAGGAATGAAGATATTGATTCTTACCAGCTTTATTTTTTCATGTTCTGTGACTCAAGCATGTGTCAGAAATAGGGTCTTGCTGTCAAGTTCTAGAGGATAACTAAGAGTGAAGACAATGATGTGTAATGTTTTGGAATCTATGGAACCTAATGCCTAAAAAGTCAATAGAAGTAACCCATTCTTGGAATGTGGCTTTTTAATTTCTAGTAGAGGCATCAATGCCCTGTTATAGCATTCCATTTCTATTTCATCAATATGTGTATCTATAGAAGTTTCTATAGGAATCAGTTTAAATATTTATTTTACAAAAGGTCTTTGGTGTTACTTATGCCTGTCCATACTTCCCTCTGCCCATGAACTACTGTTTAAACTTCTCTTTTTCATTATAGAAGATATCAGAAGATGGAAAGATCTCCCATGCTCATGGCTTGGCAGGATTAACATAGTAAAAATGGCCGTCTTCCCAAAAGCAATGTACAGATTCAATGCAATTCCCATCAAATTACCAACACAATTCTTTATAGACCTTGAAAGAAAAATTCTCAACTTCATATGGAATTAACAAGAAACCCAGAATTGCTAAAGCAATCCTCTACAATAAAAGATCTTCTGGAGGTATCTCCATCCCTGATCTTAAGCTGTACTATAGAGCAACAGTAATAAAAACTGTGTGGTACTGGCACAGAAACAGAATGGTGGATCAATGGAACCGAACAGAAGACCCAGAAATGAACCCACACATGGATACCTGATCTTTGACGAAGACATCATTATTCCCTTTTAGCAGTTTGTATCGCTGTGTTCTGTCTGTTGTCCATTCAATTCCCCTACTGATGTCTCCTTAGAAATTTCTTGACCTTTGTGGAATTCCAAATGAAACATGTATACCTGAAGTTTCAAAGCTAACATCCACAAATGAAAGAAATAACATGGCATTTGTCTCTCTGAATATGGCTTATTTTATTCAGAATGATTTTGTATCTATCATTTACTGATTGATTTCATGTTGCATTGTACATGAAAAATATATTGTACAAATATGACATTCATTAGCCATTCATCATGTTGAATACCTGTACTGTTTCCATTTCCTGAGTTCTATGAGTATAACAGTAATGAACATAAGTAATGAGCAAGAATCTACTCTCTGGAGTAGATTCTGAAGTCCTTTCTGTATAGCCAAGAGTGGTATACGTAGACAATATGGTAGATATCATTTTGGATCCTTAAAGACACTCTACACTGGCTTCCATAATGTCTACACCAGAAAGGCTTTCCGTTTACCATATTGAACTTTATTTTTTACTTTACCTTTGCCATTTTTACTGGAATGTCATGAAATCTCCAGAAAGTTTTATATTTGCATTTACTTGATGACTAAGAATGCTGAGTAATTTTTAGTGTTTCTCAGACTGCTTGCTATATTTCATCTTTTGAAAATTCTTGTTTAGCCCTATTAGAGTTTTTGACTGGGTTGTTTGTTCCCTTTTTTCTTAATTTTTTGAGTCCTTTCTATAGTCTAGATACTAACATTGTTATATGTACAGTAGGAAGAATTCTCCTCTTCTGTGTATATGCTGCCTCACTACTCACTACACAAGTGGTGGTGTTACAGGGACTTTATATACAGGAGTTTCATGAGATCCCATTTATTAACTGTTGTTCTTAAAACCTACACCTTTGGGGTCTTGCTCCTAAAAATCATTTCCTATGCCATTGATTTCACATTTATCCCCTACTTTCTGTTCCATAAGAGTTATATTTGGAAGCATGTACTGAGACCATTAATTCATTTAGGCTTGAGTTTCTCACCTGGTAGTTCCTACTATGTATATTCCTGGCAATATGAAATGTCTGCTGGACCCAAACATCTGCAGTAATGAAAGAGCAAATATTCCACCTGCTTCGGGTTTCCTTCTTCTGAATGCTATTGTCCTTGTGTTTTGTTTTGTTTTTTTTTTTGTTTCTACTAAAATTTCTGACATGATTATCCTCTATGAAGTGGGAACAGCTGTTCCAATGGATTATTTCTCTGTAGCTGTGTTTACTATCTCAATGTTTTATTTTTTATTTGTTCACTTATTTGTTGTTTCATTTTTTAACTTAATACCTGAGTCAGTCATATTCTTATTAATTTCTTTGTTCATTATTTACTTTAACTTAAATGACTTGTCCTTAACTACACAGGAATGTAGATGAGCTTTGTATTTCTAATGTAAGACATTTTTCTATGCTCTAACAAGACAAAAAAGTCTCATAATTTAGTCTGAGTTAGTAAATTGGGTATTTTTGGTATATTTATATATATGGTATATATTTATATATGTATATATTTATATATTTATATATATGGTATATATATTGATATATATATGTATATATATAAAAACATATATATATATATATATATATATATATATATATATATATATATATGACAATGAACTTCCCAAACTGACAAATATATATTCTTGTAGAAGAAAAGAAGTGGCTGTCTACATTGGGGTTTATTGCTGTGAAGAGACAACATGACAAAGGCAACTCTTATAAAGGAAAGCATTTAACTGGGGCTGGCTTACATTTTCAGAGGTTCAATCCATTAGCATCATGGCAGGAAGCATGATGGTGTCCAGGCAGACTTGGTGGTGGAGAAGGGGCTGAGAGTTATGCTTCTTGATCTGAGACAGCAGACTTGCCACACAGAGCATAGCTTGACCATATGACATTTGAAAGCCTGCCCCACAGCGACAAGCTTCCTGCAACAAGGTCTCACCCACCCCAACAAAGCCACATCTACCCCAACAAGGCCACATTTTCACTCCCCATGGGCCAAATGTTCAAACATGTGGGTCTCTGGGGAGCATACCTAACTAACTTAGTTGTTTGATTTAAATACCAGCGTCTTCCACACAGGTTAGAGTCTTCCCCATGTCTATCTTCTTTCATATGCTCTTTGTAGGATTTTCCAAAAGCATCTTTGCGTAAATGGTTACACCTGAGTCCCATCCTTCAGCTCTGCTACTCGGGATATACACAGCTGCACTGGCAGCAGCTGGGGAAACTTCTCAGAATGCAAATCCTCTCTTTCTGAATTAAAGGAAATTTTCATTTTCTTCTTACTCCATTTTTATCCAGTGGATGTAGGTGTTTGAAAGGAAAGAGGTGTTCTTTTTACTCATCTTGCTGTGTTGCTGTTCAAATCCTAAAGCATGGTTCTTTACATTAAGTTTTGTTCATAAAACCTCTTGATAGCACCAAAATTCATGTCCTACACAATTATTGTAATTTTATATTAAGACTAGAACTATTTGGTGTATGCTTACACAGCTTTTGGGAAACTGTGATGTGAGTCTCAGAACTGGGGAGACAGCACTTGATTGTTATACGTAGTTAGGCTGAAAGAAGCAGACAGAGAGAAATGTGTATTTCCTTAGTACCAGCTAAATTTAGTCAAGCTCTTCTAGAAAACAATTTCACATTGGGTATTATGGATATAGAGAGCTGTCACATGATTTTAGGTAATTCAACTTTTTCTTAAGTCATTTCATAAGAAAACAAAATCAAGGAAAAAAAGCTATGCATAAAATGGCAATGATATTTAATGTTATCATACAAAGTAACAGAAAACAACTTAAATGACTGTAAAATAAAAATAAAAGTACATAACTGCAAATGAACCTAACAAATTTCAAGTTCACATATTTATACAATTCTCTAAATTGGACATACTCTGCTCTCAAAAATGACACAAAAACCCTCTAACTTTTCTGCCCTTAACCCAAAATGCAAAAAGTAATAAAAAGATAAAAGAAAAACTAGACGGAGAGGATTAAGTCGGAAGGGACATGGGGACCAGGGTAAATGAGGAAATCTAGGGAGAAACAATCAATGCTAAGGACTTCTGAAAAGCCATTTGGAAATCAGGAAATTAAAACCTATCAGAAAAAAAAAAAAAAAAACTATCAGTGGACTTGGAAAGGGGCAGGGAGGAGATGAGGGAGGGAGGGTAGGGGGTAGGTTTGGGAGGGAATGAGGGAGCGGGATACAGCTGGGATACACAGTTAATAAAATGTAACTAATAATAAAAATAATAAAATAATAAAAAACCCTCCGAAAAGCCTCTGTGGCCTTCAGAGAACCTTCTTCCTGCAACATATGAGAGAGAGTGCAGAGACCCATAGAGCTCCAGGAGCCCTGAAAGAGGTGGAGGAGAGATTACAGGAGTGAGAGAGGATGAGGAACACCACGAGAATACGGTCCACTGAATTAACGCGGCAGAGCTCATGTGGGTTCTCAGAGACTGAAGCAGCAAGCACGGGGCGTGTTGTGTCTGTGCTTGGTCCTCTGTGTATGATAGCTTATTGCTTTTGTGGGACTCTTAACAGTGGAAATGGTTCTTTTTCTGACTCTTCTGACTGCTCTTCAGACTCTTTTCCTCTTACTGGATTGCCTTGTCCAGCATCGATATGAAGAATTTTGCCTTGTCTTCCTGTATCTTTTTTGTCCTGTTTGGTTGGTGTCTCTTAGATGCCTACTGTCTTCTGCTCCAATTCTCCAGAAATGGAGTGGGATGTCTCAGGGAGAGGGAATGAGGGCGGGTGAGGGGCTGGAAGTTATGGAGGGAGGGATACTGTGGTCAGGATGTATTGTAGGAATGGGTTTACATCTGGGGTCCCATATAACCCCTCTATATGACAGACTGTTTCTAAGGCTATAGTATTTCACTAGATTCTAATGGCAAGTTCTTATTGCTAAAGATATATGTTTCCTTTGTCTTCAAACATGGAGGAATTAACCAGAGACCGTATCCCAATGGACTACTCTTCATGGTGCTGGAAGACACTTGCATGCTACAGAAGAAGAAAAGATATCAACAATATTACCCAACTACACATACTATTACCCATAATTTTCCTGCAAGATATATAATTGCAGTAGCGGCACAAGAACTACGGGCATAAACAACCACGTTTTATTGTATTTAAGATCCACTCCGTGAATGAAACCCAAATCTGTTATTGCTCATGTGGCCAAGAAAATGAGATTGGATAGTTTAATGGCCTTAGAGGAAAACCCCTTGCTACTTTTCGGCTGAAAGAGCACAGCAATAAAGTTACTTCTAATGGCACATTGCTATACCTACACACCTGCTCAACCGTCATCACAGTTTATATTTTCATCTTCATGTTTTCTACTTTTTGAGAGTGAAAAATAAAGAGTAAAATAATTTGAAATTGGGTGGGTATGGAGGTATAGAAGATATGGGAGAGATTGGCAAAGGAGAGAAAATATGAAAATACAGTAATCACTGCAATTTTAAAAAAACTATGTAAGTAAACACACAAAAGGAGACACAGTATAAAGAAACAGAGGACCTAACAAGTGGTAAGAAGTCAAAGATACTAAATAACACCATTTGGACTACCTTTGCCATTAAAGCATCCTGAGATTTTCACTTTGGGCAGAATGCAGGGAATTTTATGGAAGAAGGGATAGATAGAAAACCTGGAGGTGACAGGAGCTCCACAAGGAGACCAACAGAGCCCCAAAATCTGGGCACAAGGCATCTGCAGAGACTGATATTCCAAGGTCTATTCATGGAGAAGACCTAGAACCCCTGCTCAGATGTAGCCTAGGGCTATATCTGCAAGTATGATCCCTACTAAGGGGATCAGGGGCTGTCTCTGACAGGAACTCAGTGGCTGGCTCTTTGATCACCTCCTCCACGAGGGGGGGTGCAGTCTTGCCAGGCCACAGAGGAAGACAATGCAGCCAGTCCTGATGAGACCTGATAGGCTAGGGTCAGAGGGAGGGGAGGAGGACCTCCCCAATCAGCAGACTAGGAGAAGGGTGTATGGGAGAGGAGGAAAGTAGAGTGGGATTGGGAGGAGATGAGGGAGGGGCTACATCCAGGATAGAAAGTGAATAAATTATAATAATAAATTTTAAAAATGATTTTTTTTGTAAGCAAAATAAAATTTCCTGCTTTTGCCTGACATTTACAGAACTCAAGAACTCCAGTTGTTAACTTACTATCTTTATAAATAACTTTTATTAATCACAAAATTTTCCTTCTGCCCTCTATTTTCTTTCTTATTTGCTTACTCTTAAGGACTAACTTAAACATAATTCATGCTATTTATTGGTAAATGTGTTTCTCGGGACTACTGTGTCGTGTTTGCCAATACAATAGTGTGATAACTATTTCCCCACCATCAGCTCTTAACAAACCAATTGTATACTTTGTCTCCATTATTGTAAAACTCATAGATATCATTAAGAAAATAAACAAGAGTTGAATTAGTATAAATTGGATTCAAAATAATATTTCACTACTAATTTCTTTTTGGCTATTATAAATTCTATCACTCCTCCTTTAAAAGACCAGTTATTGAATATTGTTTAGAATAAAAACAGACAAGTTATTGCATACTTTAAAGAAAATAACTTGTTAGAAAACATAATCAAAATTGCTTTAAAATCTCAAGACTTGATAATAGTTTGAGGCATAACTCGTCCTTTGCTCAATTAAAGGGCAAAGAGAGTATGTCTACCCTTTTCTATGGGATATAAATAGATACTTCGGAGTACCCAAGCTAAGCAGGGCTAACAAACCTCAATATCTTATGGAAAATATGAGTGAATCACGTGTGTTTTTAAAATCTCTTTGCCTATTTCCATTAACGCTATAATTTTTCTCACAGATCCACTCTATAAAAACTGATATGATATCAATAATTTTAGCAATATCAGTCATTGAATATTTACCTAACTTGGAAAATATTACTGGAACTTTAATGTACAAAGATTGATTTAATGGGCCCTGAGTTCTGCATAGGTCAATATGGCATATTGTAAAATGATTTTCAGCTACTTAATGCCCTTCTAGGAAAGATACATTATGGAGAAAATAAAGCAGAAAATTATGTAATTGTTATATCTGTAAATAATAATTCAATGAAAAAGCAGTTTGATTTTTAAAATTGCCTCAACTTAGATAATGAAATTGATTCTACTGTTCATTGATCTTAGAAATAGGCAATAATTCTTTTCAAATAATAATCAGTGCATTTAATATGGGGGGAATTATTCTTTTTTAATAAACACTATATTTTCCTTTTACAAGCTGTCTATAAAAACAAGCTTACATGATAAACCATAAAAGAAAATAAATTTATATTACATTTTAAACTGGCACAGTTTATATGACGTTTCTGTTGATAAAAGTAAAGTTCAAAATTTAGAAGATCCACTGGAATAATCTTTATGTCCCTCAGAAGGTCTATGGCATAATTTTGTCATGTTTCATATAGTAGTTGGAGTGCAGCATTGCAGTTAGGATTTAAAACTTATAAAGTATGGATACCATAAGATTATCTAAGAGTTGTTTCTCTAGTTATTCAGGTTAGTGAATACAAATATCTCATCTCTGTTCATGTTGCTAATTTTTTTTAAAAATATGGGAAAACAAATTTAGAACATTTTATATCTTACAAACGGCAACATATTTTGGTGTATTCTGCATCACATACACACACAAAGACATGCTTAGAAATCCTTCAGATGGAATAGGAGAGATTGACCTCAAATACTACTTGGTTGAAAAATATTCAAAGGAAACCTATTCTGAAATTGTATTAGTATTTAAACTGTAGTTGACACTGTTGAATTAATATCAGATTTTTAGCACCTTTGAAATTCTAGTGTCTAATAAAAATTAAATGGGGAAATCAATGAACAAAAATAAAAAATATTTGACATTTTATTCATTCATTTTTTAATGTTTTATTTGAATGTGTGGTATTGTGACTTTGGGGATTTAATTGATAAGAATGCAAACTGCTGTTCTGGCTCTTTCTTATGCCTCCTTATCATTTATAAAAAAAATATTTTCACTATTTCAAATTTAGACTACTTTAGACTTAGATATTTAATAAGCCAGACTTAGTGGATATTCTCTGCAAGCAATCTTACCTCAGGTCTTTCTTCATGAACAAACATGGAAAGTGTTAAAGGAGTAAATTTAGTCATACAAAAAGTTTGGTGAGAGGATGTGCTTCAGAGGGTTAGGCTGGTAAGACCTCGATGCCCGATGGGCATCTTATAGGCTCTCAGAACTGAGTTCTAGCTGCCAGTCTCCCATGATCTGAATCACTGAACGAGACTGTGGGGCTTATCCTGGTCGTCTTAATGGAGGAGGGAAGACTCGTCCACCTGGGATCCTGACCTGTGCAGGTGGACAAGGGTAAATGGGTGTCAGGAAGGCATATATTCATTCTGCATGCTAATGCTACTTGCAACCCCACCAGCCGCTTCAAGTCTGACCACTTCTTTGACAGGATAAAATGTATTCTTAAGCTATAAACAAACAAAAAAAAATGAGTTAATTTTGTATCCAGCCACCTTGCTGATGGTGTTTACCAGCTGGAGGAGTTCTCTGGTAGAAGTGGCTGGATACAAAAGAAAAAGAAAAAGTCAGAAGCCCTTTCTTTTTTAATAATATATTTATTATTATTATTTATTACAATTTATTCACTTTCTATTCCAACTGTACCCCCCTCATCTCCTCCCAGTCCTACCCTTCCTCCCTCTTTTTCCCCATGTTCCTACCCTCATACCCTGATAGAGGAGGTCCTCCTCCCTACTATCAGATCCTAGCATTCAATAAACTTACCTGCTAAGCCATCTCTCATCTGGAATTTTGATGGGAATTGTGTTGAATCTATAGATTACTTTTGGTAAGAGGGCTATTTGTATTATGTTAATTCTACTAGTCTGCAAGAATAAAAAATCTTTCCATCTTCTGACATCTTCAATTTCTTCAAATATAAAGTTTTGGTCATACAGGTTAGAGCTACCCCAAGATATTTTTTTAAGATTTAGTTTTATTTTTATTAATTACACTTTATTCACTTTGTATCCCCCCCATAAGCTACTACCTCCTCCTCCCCTCCCGATCCCACCCTTCCATCCCTTTCTTCACGCATACCCCTCTCCAAGTACCCCAAGATATTTAATATTATTTGTGGCTATTGTGAATGGTGTTGCTTCCCTGACTTCTTTCTCAGCCCATTTGTCATTTGTATATAAGAAGGTTACTAATATATTAAAGTTAATCCTGTATCTCCCCACTTTGCTAAAGGTATTGATGAGCTGTGGGAGCTACCTAGTAGAATTTGTGGGTCACTTATATATACTATCATGACATCTCCAAACAGCAATACTTTGACTTCTTATTTTCCAATTTGTTTTTCCTTGGTTTCTTTTAGTTGTCTTATTGATTCATCTAGCACGTCAACAACTACATTGAATATATATGGACAGCATTGTCTTGTTCTTCATTTTATTGGAATGTGACAAAAATTCTTAACTTGAAATTTTAAAATATTAATTTAATAGAATATAGTCCATATTCATCTTTTGTAGTAAACAGTACAAAACATTGTTTTTGCAAGATAATCTCTTGATCCATTAATGAGAAGCATATTAGAAAATAAAATATGACAAAAGAACTGATGTCACAATAACTGTCTATTAACATTGTTTGTTTTCATTCACTTCATGTGTAGCTATCAGGCATAAGCATCTACACGAAAAGGAAGACTTGGGAATATAGTGCTCCAGAGTTGTCTTGGTTAACATTTATATTGCTGTGAGGAAACATTATTACCAAAATTAAGTAGGGGAGAAACCTGTTCCTTTCATTTTATGGCTGGCAGTCAGTCTATCACCCTGGGAAGTCAGGGTAGAAATGCAAGCAGGGCAGCAACCTGGAGCTAAGATCTGATGCAGAGGCCATGGAAGAGAGCCACTGAGGGCTACTTCTCATTGGCTGTCCCAGTCTGTATTCTCACACAACCCAGGACAACCTACAACAGGTGACAGTGTCCACAGTCATCTGCACATCACTTATTAATCAAGACAGTACTCTACAGACTTGCCTACAGTCCAGTGCTATGGAGACACATTTAATTAATATTTCATCCTTTCAGAAATGACTTAGTTTGTTCCTCAAAAGCCTGTGAATATGAATGCTCTGTGGCATAGTTCTACCAATCCCAGGTAAATACTAGCATCTCCAAATTCACACATCATGAAGATACTCACACTTCTGTGCTTACCATACTACTTCTTAAAATAAATAAGGTGTAGACTGAAATGACCTTCAGTGTCTTCCAACAATGATTACAAAACTGCCGCTCTCTGGAAAAAAAATAGATACAACTGGAAATCATCACATTAGGCAAAACAAGGAAGACCTTGGAAGGTAATATTGAATTCAGATCCTAGACTTCACGGTCACATGTGTATATGTGTATTGTATGTGTCTGTTTCTCTGTCTATCTGTTTGTATTGTGCGTCTAATTGTACGAAAGGAAAAGAAGAGAAACTATCTGGGACAAGCAAAGGGCACTAGCAAAGAAAAGAGAAGGTATATAAAGGAATAAAGTTAGTTCCTAAAATACACTATTAAGATGCATGTCAGTGTCATTCTTTTATACTGACTGGTGATCTCCAAAGCTTGTAGAAAAAATAATGGCATGGTTTGTGTGTGTGTTTGTGTGTGTGTGTGTATGTGTGTGGTGTGTGTCTCATACCATGTCATTATCTGAAGCACTGAGGCCACCTTACAGACCTCCCTCTATGAAATCTGAACAACTAGTTTACCCTATTTTTTATTATAGAGTTGTTAATTTTTATTTTGAAAATTCTTTATCATTTATAAATACTGTGAGTATTGTTTTCAGATATGAGGCTTGAATCTTTCTATTTTCACATTGTCTATCACAGAATAAAATTTTGTTCATTGAAATACATTGTATCTATTTTCTTGCTGTGATTAATGCTTCACAAAGGACATCTGAAAGTGCCGTATTGTTATAATAAAATCAAATCTATAATTTAAAAATACATATGCATTCTTGTAGAGATACATATTAAGTACACCATTCCTAAAAAAGAGAAGCACATGGAAGTTAATGATAACGATTTAAATAACATAAGAAAACAGGGCATTGTCTGGTGTTGGTGATGACCCACTGCGTCAATATAGGAGACCACCAGACAGCCCAAGAAGGGATGAAAATGGAAAAATATGTTGGCAACAGGAATCTTCAAAACAATGAAAATGGGAAATAGGTATTTAACTGTCTTTAGAGAGTAATATGCAAGATATTTAAGGGGTTCCACATTTTCATAGGAATAATGCAATAGACAAAATAAATGAATTTCATCAAATTTGCATGAATTATAAAAAATTTTAAACTAACAATGAAGGGATAATTTAGCAAATTATAGTACATGTACTCAAGGTAATGATGTAAACACTGAAAATGATGTTTGTGATTAGTGAGGTAGATACTGACCTAAATGAATAAGACATTTTATATCATTCAGTCACAACAAACTAGGTTGTGGATGCCACTATTCCTGAGATTGTGCAACAGGCCTTAGTATAACACAGCTTTTAAATGGGAATGCTAGATCTCAAAAATGGGGCTGTCTTCAAACTGATACTTTATGATAAAAACTCCTGGCTGATGTTTGTTCTGACTTTTTCATTTCATTGTCAGTGAGCACAGTTTGAATGTCTGCTCAAACCAGAGGTTACAGTTCCGTTAAGGATCTTATAATGCAATAGATATCCCATTGTAAAATTTGCAAGGCAAATAAATATATCCAATAAATCTTCTGCTAATTTCCCACAAGCTTAATACTTTAATTGTCAAAGTAAAATATTTAATTCTATCATGTGGTACACTGGGTGATTATTGAGAAAATTTACACATATCCACTACCATAAATTCTGCTTTTGCACACCTAAGCATCACCAGGATCATTGGGTGCACACAGAGAAATGAAAGGAGCTCCATGACACATTTGCACACATTATTACTATCAATGTTTCTTAACGTTCTGTGTCATAGGTCTTGTCTTCATTAGGTAATTAATGCATCTAATTTGCCATAAATTCTGAACTCTCTGGTGGGGCAAATGACAAAAGGGTGTTTCTAGCTCATCTTCTTAACAAAGCTTTCCTGCAATAATTATGGCAAGCATAAGAACAGACATTACTGTGGAAAGTCTGAAACATATAAGAAAGCACCATCTCTTCATGCATGGGTTTGTGTTTACAAACTGAAACATCCCATGATCCTCACATTTATAAGAGTATACAATTTGTTAGCAGGAAGGGCATTTTATCCCCGTTGTTTTGTGTTATTATGAATCAGTATGCAAGCACTGACAAGATTGGCTTAAAACAAAAAGTCCTAATATTTCCTAGGGGTAATAATTTGCTTTTGTTTTCCTCAAAAATATCCTTTTAGGGATTTGACATTTTTCTTTCAATACTTGATTAAGATAGTTAGGGAGAAATATTTTTGAACAGGGAAACCTAGACTTAAATGAGTAATCCCATCTTTTTCCAACCCTAAAGGTCTTTTTTTTTTTTTAAATCCTGTACTTTAAACCTGTGCAATAATAAAGCAGAACTCTACTTACTAAGTAGTAACTAACCCACCAAGGTAGTTAAAGATTGGTTCTAATGAGGCTACGGTCGCAGAATAAAGATGCAGACATGCCAATTAGTTCATCGGTAGAGAAATAGTATGCCATGGTTGCCCACTGGGTTTGTACCAGGTCCAACATTCATAAGATGGAATTAATTAGAGGGTGCAGTGGATTGCCAGAACTCTTCTACCATTAGTGGAAGCTAAGAAGATTTCAAGTTTGTATCCTTTTGCAAATTGGCATCATTTCCTTCCTTCTTTCTTTTTTCTTTTTAGTAAAGGTAATATTTGAAGTTAGGTAATATGCTTCCTGGTGGGATAGGTTGGAACATTCATGAAATAATGAGGTCTGTAGACTGCAGCTCAGTCATTCTTTACTCAACCCGATGCTATCTCAGGGCCACTTCAGTAAGCATGTGATGGATAGATGATTTGAATGTATGTAACAAAATTAAAAATTTATGAATGGCACATATGAATGTATGTATCTCTTTCCTACCCTACAGACATCCTGTTTCCTTTGAAAAGTGAACTGTAATAGATTCTTGTCTTTCTTTTTAAAACTATATTGTAATATATGGCATACATTTTCCCCTTTATTCATAACAAACAACCATATTTTTAAATTATTTATATGACAGTGATGATAAACTTTCTATTTTCTCCAAATAATTGTTAAATAATTAGTCCTTTTAAAGTTTACCCCATGTCATAAAATGCTGACTTAAAAAAAAATCCATGCTTCAAAGGAATATTGAATTACAATATGCACTCAAGGTGCAAGGACTGTGGTCTACTCCATAAACATTTACCGTATGTTTCCTCATAATCTATGAGGATATACAAATTAGTAACTTTTCCTGATGACAAGAGTTCATGTAAGTAAATTCTATATTATGTAGCTGCTTCAGAGTTTTTTTCCACATATAAGTGTATCTGTTTTGTTTTTTTGTTTTTTTTTATCAATTATAGAAACTATTGTTTAAATGGCATTTTATCTGTTCTACTTTGGGCATTTGTAAGAATATTATTTCAAATTTTATGTTACTGGCACCCAAACAGCCAATTTATCTTCTTTTATACCAAGAAGCTTTCTTCAATATTTATCCTTTCCTCTATGTGTCTACTTAAGAAAATTGTCTTCTCTTAACAGAAGTCACCAATGCACTCATTAATGACCCTCATTAAGTGGGCCATATGCAGTTGTGCAGGGTGTATCCTGAGCACTCATGTCAACTTCAAAAGTAGTCAGGACTGCTGACCAATCCCAACCTGAGGTCCACTCTTACACTGTTCTGTGGCTCCATGCCTTTGGAAGAAGGATGTTGTTTTGAAATGAACACTAACTCACAGTGTCATCTCATTACAGATAAATACTTTTCTGAGTTTAAAATGACACTTTTTTTTCCTCTCTATTTCTATCATTAAGAATTCAGGTCAATTAATGACTTTGAATTTTATCTGGAATTACGAACTGCTTTGGCCAATTCAACATGTATCAGAAGCAACATTTTATGAGTCCTCAAATCAAGGTCTCCAGTTGTTTTACTTCTTTTTTGTTTCTGTTTTTTTCTTTTTATTAGATGGCTGCTACCCTATGGTAAGTGAATTCAGCTGGATAGAAAAGAAAAATAAGACAAAGAACCTTATGCAATACCCTTCTCTTATTATCGCATTGATAACAGGATAGTCTTGAACTGTTTACCCAGATACATGCTACGTAAATGTATTCTCAAAAGGTAGGAGAATTCAGCCATCTGAAGCCAATGCTAGGAAAAAAAAATGCATCAGTGATTTCTTAAGTCCTGGCTTTCAAATGGCTTGCTTTACCGAAGAATTACCTAACACTATTATCATTTCCAGCATTTCCTAAGCCAAGAAGTAAGATGGGACATTTCCTGGCTTTCAGAAATCTATCAAAGTTGTTAACACAGCTTTCTGCCAGTCATTACAGCACCTACAGAGGAAAATGTGCTCATATCATATGAATTCCAAGATCACAAAAGAGAATAGTCTTTGTAGTTACTTCACCAGTCATCCTGAAGGATGATAATTTTGCTGCTACATGAAGATCAAGTCACCTTGGCAACATGCTTGCTCAATAAAATATAAAATTGTGAGCTGCTACTTAATTAAAATGGAGAGTGAATCATGACACTATGTTCCAAAGGTGTTCTAAAATTTATATCTATCCTCATTGCCTAGGATCAGATTAGACCCTCTGTGGGCTGTGCAATTTTGCTTCTACCAAAAAGTGTTGTTTGAATCAAGAAGGAGACCATTCTATGCCATTTGTTTCTGGAATTCCACAGACCTACATGAATAGAGGATGGCAAGGTAATTTGAAATGTTAGTAATATTAAACGGCCCACAGAGACACTTTCTCAAACAGCACAGTTCGGAAAGCCACACTTCCACTGTGAACTGGAATAGCTAGTGTGTCTGCAAATACCAGTAAGAGTTCTTTCCTCTGTGCTATTTCTTTAGATTTAAGAATTTAAAAATCAGTTACACTACTGTACATTTGTCTTCCTATAAGATTATTTAATATCGATAAGTGATAAAACCATGTTGGGCTTTGAAAGAAACACAGGCTGTGATAGCTGTGTATGGAATGATATTCTGATAACTGTGAATGTCTAGATTTAAAATGTTTGTAGCCTTCAAGCATATTTGTATGTTTCTGGGTGGAGATACTAGTGAAGAGCAAATAAAAAAGAAAAAGATCATTTTAAAGGAGAAAGGGGAAGAAATAAAAGTGTCATTACATCCAATGAAATACAAGGCCAGAGAGTAACTACCTTAGAAATTACATGTGATCTTATGTGAAAATTAAAAGAATGTATTAAGCATCACCTCTATGAGAATATTTTACACAAAAATTAATTGGGAAGGCTATGCCCTCTTTTTGTTTGTTTCATTGACAGGACATTAATGTGAAAGAAAAGGCTATATTTATTTTCGCTCCCAAAACAAATGATAAGCTCATGACATACACGTAAGATTAAAGAATTCACAGAAGGTTTCTAGAAGTCCACCATAATGATTCACCTGGATAATATCTACAACGAATATCAGTCTGACTCTGGATAGGAAAACTATGTCTATTATCAATAATAACACTAAATTACCAAAACGAAATGTTGTTACCTACTTTGCCTTTCATGTTAACTTTGGCTAAAAACAATTTTCAAGATCACAGATCTTTTAGGACGAAAGTGTAATTTTTCCAAAGTTATCTCAACAACAGCAGCATTAACAAAAGCTGGTTGTGTTGATATTATCTGCACAGAATCCATATGAAATGTATTCTGGGAAGTCAGAACTGGGAGGATGGGGAGAGAGCTCACTCAGGGAACTCATGCTGCCAACTATGATAGACACATTGCTACAGGATGGGAGACAGGTGGATTCATGGAACTAGAGCTCCTTGCCCAGCCTTCTTACTAGAACTGATGGGCACTAAACTCAATGACAGACTTTGTATCAAAAATAAAATTGAGATGGATTGAGGGACATTTATGATTGTGTCTTGTCTCCACATATGTGTGCATATATGGGCACATGTTTTAGAATCTTGAGCAGAACAAGTCTAAAATGAAAGATGCTAAGTTCCAAACTTCTGAGCCCATACTTAATGATCAGTTGTTCTTAATCCATGCTTTCATGCCTGTAATTTGAATCTGTAACTTACATGTTTTTTCCAGTCACCATTATATAAATTATTGATCACTAATTGTAGTTTTTCCATAATTTGCTTTAGATTCTGGATGCTTTTATTCTGCATTTCATAGTCTGCTTTTTATATTGTATATTTGAGAAAGTACTACTACTATACTAAAAGTTAATCCATCTCATTATCAGTGTTACAACTTTTTGTATAGATTAACTATTCTTCATTTTATGAACATAATTTGACAGAAGACAATTTAATAATGATTTCATATATTTCTGTTGTATGTAAATTCAGATTTAATTTTCTCAACAGTTCTCTGAGAAACACTATAAATGTGAAAAGAAAATTGCTATATACAAATAATTCTCTCACATAATAGAATAGTGTTCAAATTGTTATCAGAAGTTTGGAATGAAAACCTAGCCCTTATCCAAAGCCCTTTCTTCTCTAAAGACATTGGTAAAGGCTATTTCCAGAGGTGGAACAAAGGGTATCTGAGATAGAAATGAATAATTGTAATATTTATAGCCCTCCTGGTCACAATAAATTGCTGAAAATGTAATAAAATCAAATATTAATGTACTTTAGTGAAGATATACACTGGCCTGAAGCAGGTCAGTACAAGGAGGTCTGTCCAGCTAATCTGGATGTGCCATGAGACAGACAAACTTGTCACCTAAACAAGAGAAGGGTACCTAGATATCTTTTGAGCCAGAAGAGTATGGGCACTCCGTTGGAGTTCTTCATTGGCCAGAAATCATGAGATATGTTCGAGAGAACAGTCATGACTATAGGAACTAAGAAACCTGTGCCCAGCACAGGTCACTCGGGTGTCTGAGTCAGCCAGTCTTTGAATTCAAGGCACTGTCCTCTAAGAACTAGAAGCAGGGAATCACTTTTATCTTTGTTTTAGATGTATGCTTAGTCTTGATTTTCTTCTATGAAAGAAAAACTAACCTTCAGAATTTAGGGAATATTAGTGACTAAAAGAAAAATAAATTATTCATATTATCTATTGCATATAATTTTAGGAGTAGTCCTTGTTAAATACTGAAATCAACTTATCTTAAATATCTCTGTCATGACTTTGATGCAGTATGTTCTTTATACATTTATTTAATGAAAGTTTGATCCAAAGTTGGACACTGTGGACATTGTGGGAGTTTTCACCATATGGACTAAAGGGTGAGTCAATGGGTTGTCGAAAATGATATCTCTGGATGAGATGACATTACCTATAAAAGGAAAATTAGTTCTTACAGAAGCAGGCCCTTATACACAAGTCTCTTTCTGGCTTTATATCTTCTCTCCACTAGAACCCTTCTGTAGCAGAACACATTGAGATGTAGCCCACAAGGCAGAGGCGCTAAAATGGCACCATGGACTTGAACTTACATGACCCAAATTTAGAACTGTTGGTATACTGACAAATATAGATTGAAGAGATTTACCACTGACTGGTTGGGTTAGTATAGCTTTTTCTAACACTTTCTTTGACTAACCTTAAAAAGAACTTCCAAGTTTATGGTATTAAAGAGATGTGTAGAAAATGCTTCCAACTGGCTTTATGTTAGGAGATAAAACTTTAGGGAGAGATTGGTGTCAGTACATGAATTATTTTAAGTGTAAAGGGTGAAAACAATAAGTAGAGGGCTGGAGAGATGACTCAGAGTTTAAGACCACTTGCTGTTCTTCCAAAGGTCCTACCATCAATTCCCAGAAAGCACATTGTGGATCATAACCATCTATAATAAGACCTGATGCCCTCATCTGGCATACAGACAGGTGCAGGCTGACTACTGCATAAACAATAAATAAATATTTTTAAAAGCAACAAAAAGTAATGAGAAGAGAATGGAATCTAAAGATATGTAACATTGACAAGAGTCAGTGTTGAGAATTTCAACTGTTGAGAGATATAATCATTTCAGTATGAGCTGTAAAATCTATAGGAATGCAAACTCTCTGGAAAAATTCATGTGCTGTTCTGGCATCATGTCATATTTGTTTGGATAGTGTCTATGAAATCAAACTGTTTGAAGTTTTAAGTTAGCAATTAACTAGTCTACAGTAACTAGTAATGGTACATTTAGTTCAACCAATTAGAATAAAGCATGACTCATGGTAAAAGAAGAAATTTTAAGCAAAGTGTACCCTAGTCTGACATATAGTAATATGTTCAGCTTTTAAATGATTTCTTTTATTTTTGAGATTATGATATAATCACTGCGTGTCTTCCCTTCCGTTCCACCCCTAAACCCTTCCATATACCCGTCTTGCTCTCTTTTTAAACTTATGGCTTCTTTGGAATTAATTGTTATTGCATGAATATTTCTATATATTCAATGGTATTGCATATATATATATATATATATATATATATTCACACACCATGTACATATGTGCACTTATTCAGACTGTATGATGTTAGTTGTATGTATGATTTCAGCTGCTGTGCTCTTCCATGGGGAAGACTATTTCTTCCCTCTCAGCATTCCTTAGTTGCCTTTAGTCCTTTGTATAGGTTTGAGGCCTTATACTATTCCCCTGTACACATACTCATCCCCTTTGGTATGTATATTTTTGTTGGTGGTGGGGGGTTGTTGTTGTTGTTGATTCCTTCTCCCCTTCCATCTGACCCTAGCTTATCAGGTCTTATCAGGACTGGCTGCAATGTCCTCCTCTGTGGCCTGGCAAGGATGCCCTGTGTATTTTTTAAATAAAGTCTATTGGTCCTAAACATGGTTGGTTTAGGACCCACAGTCTCCTCTGCCTCCCAGGGGCTGGGTATAGCTAGGATTGGCACCTTCCTGGCTTATTCAGCTACTAATATAGTGAATTGGAGCTACATAAGGTAGCCCTTGAAGAGAAGTTTAAAGGAGATAAGGTAAGATTAAGGCAGATGAAGAAACGGCTCCCGAGTAAAGGATACCATTCTCCTCTACCCATGTGCAGAGGAGCACCACAGGGAAGAGAGGCTGCCTGTCAAATAAAGAGCTTGAAAGCTCCCCGCTTGGGAATTGATGTCACTTGCTGGAGAGCGTGAGACAGTTTACACTTAAAAGTACCATTACATTTCTTTTAAAGTATTCCTAGCATGCAATTAAGAGCAGACTAGTGGTACCATAAGATCAATAAGCTAAGCACACAAACTGAAAGTGTAAGTGAGAGGAAATGTGAAAGATCCCTCCTGTCATGGAAAAAGCCACAAAGGCTGCCCTCTAGGTCTTATTTGCAAGGGGCCAGAATTTAATTGGGTAAGTCAGCAGAGCAACTTATATTCAGGGGTATTTTTTATAACAACCACACAATCACCCAAGTCAAGTCATATGTGTCTTGTCCTTTGTTGAAAGTTTCTAATCTCCATGCATAGCATGTTCTGAGAGAGAACTTGCAGTTGCAGCTCTGCCAGAGCTACAATTAGAACAGCTGCCTCTCTTTGAGCAGCATCAGTTAAAGTGCAGTTTCTCTTTAAACACCACCACAGCAGCTCTGCAGTATATACTGTGAGTTTTAGTTAGAAATTGACTGTCACTTTCTTTATGTCATATCAACAGATATCAGCCTATCCTGAGGACATTAGTATTATTATACATCTCTGCCATTTCAGTCTCTGTCACTGCGAAACTCCTATTGTTGTACCTTTCACAGGTACTTCATGGCAATTAATCATGAGAAAAAGTCTTCGTCACCATCCTACAAAACATAGGAAAGCAGATCTCTAGTGTCATTTTATATGTGTATTGTCTATTGATAATATCTTATCATAAGAACAATTCATTTCTCAGAAACTGTAAATCTGAAGAAAAGTTATAGTAAAAGCAGAGGAAGAAAAACTTCACGGGGTGTTAGTTAATTGGACATGTTTGGTAATTAGCACTCCCAAACACGCAGGTACTCTTCAGTGTGGTTTGCCTTGACAAGGAGAGGAAATAAATGAATACACACCCTTAGTTTCTGGTTGTGAATGCTGGAAAAGACTGCTCTGTCAAATTCTTGTAGACTGGTAGGAAACAAGGTATCGTAGCTCACATATCAGGCAAAGAATGATCAAGCTCTGTCTGCAAGTAGCTGGCTGATGTTTATGCAGGTTAGTGATGACAGAAGCTGCTGAGTCTTAAACAGACAAAATCCCTGAAGAAAAAAAATTGCCTTCAAGGATATTAATTGGTGAATATAATTTCATATATTTACATTATTTCCAAATACATTATATCACTTTGAAAGTTAAAAAAACAAAACAAAACAGGCTTCTTAAGAACATAGCAGACTAGGAACTTACAAGAGTGTGTGTCAGAGTCCAGCATCTATGCTGCCCTCTCATCCCATAAAAGAAACTCTCGCAGAGGAATAACTGGCATGTGCATTCTTGATGTTTTATACACTGTGTCATAAACCCGTTTCCAGTGCATTGGTTAGAGCTTCTATTGGATCAGTATTTAGTGTCTCAAGGTTTGCGTGTTCAGATTAGCATTGCTAGAACTTCACTCGGAAAGTTCCTTTCCTTAAGATCATGCATCCTACTCCCCACCCCAGGTCCCATATACAGTTCTCTGTTTATCTCTTCAAATCTAGGAATCTGCCTCCTAGAAGCCAACTGCTATATAAATGAGAAGATCTTTTGATTTTGCTGTGTATATCAGGGTTTATCTTTAATCTATGTGATCCATGTTTTATTATCCACCTTTCTGTCACTCTGTCACTGCGACAAGCTAGGAAATTCAATGTAAGATGAGGAAAGTTTCATTTTGGTCATACATTCACAGGTTTTAGTCCATGGTTGCTTCACCTCTGTTCAGTCGAGTCCCTCTGGGTAAATGCAGGTAATACAGCAACTATGTTAACCCCATGGCAGGCAGAAAGCTGGGGGCAGGGGGAATCAGAAGGGAGGAGAGAAAAGAAGGGAAGGAAGGAGGATGAAGTCTGGCTCTCAGGGTCACCTGGAAAGGCATATCTCAGTGCTTATCTACCTGGTTTATTTCATCTAGTCACTTTGACCTCCCAACGCCTTCCTGGGTTCCTGACAAAGGCTTTGCATTATTAACCTTTGCTGCTCCTGGTCATGTATAAGATGTGAGAAGGGTGAGCACTTACAAGTCTCAACCCAGTCTCCCTCCTTCTCTGTTTCCTGAATTACTATGTGGAAAATGTAAATGTATGGTTTTCTCTATTAAAGAACAAAACAAACAAACAAACAAAAATATCCCCAAGCCTTCTCTTGACCATACAGAATACGATGCCACTGACATTGATCGCAGGTTTAACAGTTTTCATTCTGAAACTGGATCTGGATCATATATATTTTAAAAATATATATTATTTATTGCAATTTATTCACTTTGTATCCGTCTGTGGACCCCTCCTTTTTCTCCACCCAATCCCTCCCTCCCACTCTTCTCCCCCTACGCCCCTCCCCTAGTACACTAGCTGTGCTGGTCTCCTTCTGGAGCTCTTCTCCACTCCGGTCTTTCTATCTCCCTCTTTTTCCATAAGATTTCCTGCACTCTGCCCAAAGTTTGGCTGTGAATCTCAGCATCTGCTTTGATACCCTGATGGGTAGTGTCTTTCACAGGCCTCTGTGGAAGGCTCCTGTCCTGTTCCCTGTCTTATCCTGCTTCAGATGTCTATCCTGTTTGCCCTTCTGAATGAGGATTCAGCTTCTTCTGTTCAGAGAATAATAGCTGTACTGAAATAGGTTCTACTTGTTATAATACTGTGTACTCTTAAGAAGAAAACATGCCTTTCCAGACCTACCACCATGGCTACTCACAAGATTTCCTGGTTTGTTTCATGATGCTGTTTTCTAAATGAAACATTTTCTGAAAAAAAGTTTTTATCTTAAAAGAAAATGTATACTTCTGATTCGTAAGATATTTTGACTTTAGCACATACCCATGATGTCACCAAAACTTCAAAATCCTTCTATGCATTCAAGTTCTGTACTGTCTCATCAGCATTATTTCCTTGGTAACAGCTCTGTGCTAGACTACTCCACAACAGAGGCTCATGGGAACATTCACACATGCAAGCATATGCAAAGTAATATGGATATATGCAAATTTGTGCATGGTTGCACACTATCGCATACAAAAATAAATTATTTTCTATGTTTTCTACCTTATGTTATTAAGCAAATCTAATATTCAATAGACAAACAAGAGAACATAAAACTTAGTTGAGTGTCACCAATTAATGATATCTTCTATTACACAAATATAAAAATTAACTAAATACATATTAGTCCTAATTTGTCAACAGCTGTGCTCAGTATCTTCTTCACTGGTGGTCATTGGCGGTCATTCTCCTTGCAAATTTTTCAAAACTTCTTATAAATTACTTTATATTGACACATTTTAAAATAAATTTAATACAGTAAATTTCTAAAGCTGTATTTTAAATAAGCCAAAGTAGCTTTATTGTAAATGAGTTGGTCTTTATTTACTGTGAACATTTACAACTATAAAAATTTGTGTTAATCAGGCAGGCATCCAAGACAGTTCTAAGGATTCTTTTTTGCACTGAAAAGTATTATTAGCTTTTTTTTTTCATAGCCTCTAATTGAAATTGTTTACTGTATGGTAAAGAAAGCACAAAAATAATGGAATATAGTTTAGCTTTCAGAAATTAAATTAGTACATTTTGAGGTAAATACAATTATCACTGAATTTTTGTTGCTAAATATTTTGATAGGATTCCATCTGCAAATCTTTATTTTTTTAATTCTTTTATTTTTATTTTATGTGTAGGAGTGTTTTGTCTGCATGTGTACAAGAACACAACATGAATGCAGAGTTCCTAGGGAGGCTGGAAGAGTCTTTGTTGTCAATGGAGTTACAAACAATTGTAAGCTGTCATGTTGGTGCTGGGCGCTGAACCCAGGTCCCCTGGAAGAACAGAGAAAGCGCCTCACCACTGAATCGTATCAAGCCTCATGCAAGTAAAGTTCTAAATGTATTTTCAGAGCAACATACAGATGTTTTGTGTACTTGAAAGACAACATTTTAGAATCTTATCCAATGGTATCAAAAAAGGAATGTTCCCCATGATCCACATCAAATTACTAATCCACAATGGCATCTTATCAACTTCTTGGATCTTCTTTGCACCCAGTCTAATGCATTATAATGTCTTAATAAAATACAGTTTGTAATGGTGACAACAGCCATAGGACATAGAATATTGAGTATAACAAAAATATTTCTAGTGATAATTTTATTTGAAGAAGTAATTTTTAACAATGTTTCACAATGGAGGAGTCATTACTCACTCTGAGACAAGTCATTGTTCATATTGAGGGATACACACAAATAGTTTTTGTGACAGTGATTGACATTCTTAAAAAATTACCAGCTGGTCAATGTCCTTTAATTTGACTTCTTTAGTGCCTTCTCTAAAACAAATCTCATTCCCCTTTCAAACCTCCCCAGGCAGAGGTAATCAAAGAGCCAGACACAGAGTTCATGTTAGAGATAGCATCTGCTCCCCTTAACTAGGGAACCCACTTGGAGACTGAGCTAACATGGACTACATCTGAGCAAAGGGTCTAGGTTCTACTCAGTGGCTGTCTCTTTGATCACCTCCCCTGAGGAGGAAGCAGCCTTACCAGGCCACAGAGGAACACAATGCAGCCAGTCCTAATGAGACCTGATAAGCTGGGATCATATGGAAGGGGAGGAGGACCTCCCCTATCAGTGGACTTGGGGAGGTGAATGGGAGAGAGGAGGGAGGGAGGGTTGAATTGGGAGGGAATAGGGGAAGGGTGTAGAGCTGGGATGCAAAGTGAAAAAATTGTTATTAATAAAAATTAAATTAATTTAAAAAATAAACCTAAAGTGACAACACATGCTGGAGAGGTTTTAGAGAAAGGGGAACGCTCCTCCATTGCTGGTGGGAATGTAAACTTGTACAACCACTCTGGAAAGCAATCTGGCACTTTCTCAGAAAATCAGGAATAGTTCTACATCATGATCCAGCTGTATTACTCCTAGGCATATATCCAAAATATGCTCAAGTATACAACAAGGACATTTGCTTAGCCATGTTCTTAGTAGCTTTATTTGTAACAACCAGAATCTGGAAACAATGAGATGTCCCTCACCTGAGGAATGGATAAAGAAATTATGGTACATCTACACAGTGGAATACTACTCAGTAATTAAAAACAAGGAAATCATGAACTTTGCAGGCAAATGGTGGGGACTAGAAAAGATCATCCTGAGTGAGGTATCCCAGCAGCAGAGAGACACACATGGTATATACTTGCTTATAAGTTGATATGAGTCATATAATATGGTATAAACATGCTAAAAACCACAGTACTAAGAAGCTGAACAAGAAGGAGGAGCCCAGGGAAGTTGCTCAGTCATCCAGCCTTATTTTTAAAACTATAATTATAAGTTTTTACATGTTGGTCATTTCTACACACCTTATCTTTTTAATAGCTTACAGCAGAAGAAAATGTTTTTCATAGTTATATATATATATGTATGTATATGTATATTCATTTATATATATTCATGGATGGACTTGTGGATTTATGATTTAATGTGGATCATGGAGGGGGGTTCTTTCTTGCTATCATTGGATAAGTTTCTAAAACCTTGACTGTCAAATATGCAAATCATCAGGATGTTGTTCTGAACAAATAATTAAAACTTTACATGTGTCCACTTGTGTCAGGCTGAATATGGTTAGTGGCAAAGAGCTTTTTCTGTTTTTCCAGAGGTCCTAGGTTCAGCTTGCAGCACCACATGGCAGCTCACAATTGTTTGTAACTCCATTACCAGTGTTCTCAAAGACCTCTTCTCGCCTTCTTAGGGCACTACTCATGCATAGGAAGTCCCTCTAATTTGCAACAGTCATCTTCAAATCTTTTTGCTTGGGGCACAAAATGTGTTAAACGCCTTTAAATGCATTACTAGTTGAAGCAAATTAAAGTCCTTTGATCAATCTTGACTTATTACATGTCTTTCATTTCCTGGACCAGCCAAGAAATCTACATGACCTGACTATGCTGTTGCCTATACAAAATAAGAGTTTATGTTACTTAGCCAAAATGAAAGAAAAAGGCTACTGGGTGCAGAAAAATTATTTTGACAGAGGGTTTTTGTTTTTGTTTTTGTTGTTGTTGTTGTCGTTGTTATTTATAGACAACTGACATAGACTTATTTGAGCATATCAAATAAATCTTTTTATTTAAATTTATTTATTTTAATTTATTCACTTTACAACCCGATTGTAGCTCCCTCCCTTGTCTCATCTAGGCCCCACCTTCTCTCACTCTTTCTCCCATATGTCTCCCTTAGGCCTCAGAAATAGGGAGCTTTTCCTCGCCTTCTAACTGACCCCAGCCTAAAAAGTCTCATCAGGTCAGGCCGCACCTCTTCGTCTGTGGTTTTGCAAGGCTATCCCATCAGGGGAAAGTGATATAGTAGCAGGCAATAGAGTCTATTTCAGAGACAGTCTATTGCTTCTGATACTAGAAAGCCCACATGGAGACTGAGCTGCTTATTGGCTACATCTGAGGTCTAGGTCCTCCCAATGCATGGCCCTTGGTTGGTGCATCAGTCTTGGCTGGGTCCCCTAACCCCAGATTTCTTGGCTCTGTAGGTCTTCATCTGGAGCTCCTGTCCCCTCTTGGTCTTTCTATGTCCCCACTCTTCCATAAGCTCTTTGTGTCTTGCCCGAAGTTGGCTGTGTGTCTCAGCATCTACTTTCATCCTCTGCTGGGTCGAGTTTTTTCAGAGGACGGCTATGGAAGGCTCTTGTTCTGTTCCCACTCTTCAGCCACTTCCATTGTCTATTTTATTTGCCATTCTGAGTGATAGTTAAGCATCTTCCCTTGTTACTTAGCTTCTTTAGGTCTGTGTATTGTAGTATGGCTATACTGTATTTCATGTCTAACACCCCTTATAAGTGAGTGTATACCATATGTGTCATTCTGGTTCTGGTTTACCTCTCTAAGGATGATCTTTCCAGATCCAACCATTTGCCTGAAAATTTCATAATGTTCTTGTTTTTAATAGCTGAATAGCATCCCATTGTGTAGATATACCACAATTTCTTTATACATTCTTTGGTTGAAAGACATTTATGTTGTTTCCAGTTTTGGGCTATTACAAATAAAGCCACTATGAACATAGTTGAGGAAATGTCCTTGTTGTGTGGTGGAGCATCTTTCAGGTATATGCCCAGAAATTGTATGACGTAGAGCTGTTCTCAGTTTTCTGAGAAACGACAGATTGATTTCAAAAGTGGTTGTGCAAGTTTGCACTCCCATCAAAAGTGGAGAAGTGTTTCCCTTTTCCACATCCTCAACAGCGTGTGTTGTCACTTGAGTTTTTGAACTTACCCATTCTGATAGGTATAAGATAGAATCTCAGAGTGGTTTTGATTTACATTTTCTCCTGATGACTAATGACATTGAATTTTTCTTTTTAAGCATTTCTCTGCCATTTGATATTCCTCTGTAGAGAATTCTCTGTTTAGCTCTGTACCCCCTTTTTAATTGTATTACTTAGTTTATTGATGTTTAACTTCTTGAGTTTATTTTTAATATATATTCTAGATGTCAGATGTAGTTTTGGTGAAGATCTTTTTCCAGTCTGTAGGCTATCGTTTTGTCCTATTGACAGTGTCCTTTGTTTTTCAGAAGCTTCTCAGTTTCATGATGTCCCATTTATTAATTGTTGATCTTAGAGCCTGTGCTGTTGGTGTTTTGTTCGGAAACTTGTCTCCTGTGCCAATGAGGTCAAGGCTCTTCCCCACTTTTTTTCTAGTAGATATATTGTGCCTGGTATTATGTTGAGGTGTTTGATACACTTGGACTTTAGTAGAGCATGATAAATATGGTTGTATTTATACTTATAATATTTTTAATATACTCCACATTCAGATTTGTGTTATTTATATAAGATGCATATTAGTTGCAATGATCTTTGGAATAAATCATATAACCATAAGTATCCTTAACTTAGTGTTCTAAGTTTCAAGGTTTATGTACTATTTAAATACAAACATTATCATGTCCATAACAGTCAACAATAAAGAGAATAATTAGAAAATAAGTTTATTTTTTCATATATTCTCATGTTGTAACATTTTTTAAAAATTCATAATCATTATTGTAGCTCAAAAAGTTTACTAAAACGTTAACAGAATAAAAGCTATTCTATTTAGTGACTGCTATTTAGAGAGTCTATTTTTACTATTCCCTTTTTTTTGGACATTATAGCCTCTGGGATACTAAAGGATAATGACAATAATAGCAACAAAAATCCCTGAAACATATCATTTTATATATTATTGTCAAATAATGCATTGATGTGTATAAAGACATTACTCAAAACTTTTGTGCACTGATTCATTTAATCTTCACACAACACTATACAAAAGGCATTATAAGCCAATTTAATATGAGAACGGAGGCAGCTTACTTAAAAGTACATAATTATTTAATGACTTAAGATTTATATTAAGGCATTCTTTCTCCAGAGGACAGTAAACACCTCAAGAATTAATAATTCAATTATATATTCAGCTTTGAGGAAAAGGTAAGAAATAAAGTCAATTTTTCACATCAGAATAAAGACAGACTGAGAAGCAAAAATTAATTAAGTAGCCTTCCTTTCTTGACCTTTTGTAGTGGTTAACAAAAGCAATCTATTTAGTAATGCCACTTTCCAATTCTTATACCATCACTGGCTCAAAATAACCTTGAGGTTAAAAACCAAGGTCTTAAATAGGCTTTCAAAATGACCTGTAATATGGCCTCATCCCACTGCCTTTCACATTCCTAAGGTGTTTCTACTGCTATGCTGTGGTGCAGGGAAATTGAGAAGCTGTAAACAATTATAGACAAATTCCCTAGTCCTGTCACACTGATCATCTTATTAAGATTTCAATGACAATGTTCATTACATCTTGGGGGATTGTACACAATAACATCAGCCATATCCCAGGGCAAAGCTTCCAGAATGAAAGTGCACATGCCAAGTGTAGGTAACCGTGGCTGGGAGCATATATATGTCCTTGACACTGTACCATGAAGACTATTGCCACACTTATCCAAAAACTAGCATATTATGAACAACTGTAACATTTTCTATCTGCACCAGTTAATTGATAATGAGACAATTTTAACATTTCTTTGTAATTGCACGTTTGTGTTTTATAAAATTTTACTTTTTGTTTTACAGTTTAATTTTTAAAAGATTGCACAGTCTGGGATGTTGAGGTGGGTCAACAGGAACAGGCATTTGCTGCAAAGCCTGACTGTCTGAGTTCGGTCCCTGGAATGACCATGGTGGGAGGAGAAAACCAATTCTGACATATTGTCCTCCTAATTCCATGACACACCTTGATACAGGCATGTGCCTGCATAAAAATAAGTAAATAGATAATGTAATAAATTTATCCGAATTATTTTTAATTATCCTTTAATTATTTTTAAGAATCCTTCAGTTGGAGCTCAGAATATTGACATATTTTAAATATTGAAGATGTGTTAGGAAAGCTTGAAGTCACTGAGAGTGAGTAAGGTTGATATGATCAAAGTACTATGTACACAAGTATGAAATGTCCAAAGAGAGAGAGACAAAGAGACAGTACTTACCTAGCATCTTCCCTAACCAATTTGTTTATAGATGGTTTTCTTTTCTTAACACTGAGGAACAGTTATTAAGATGCAGTTTTGTTGCTTGGATGATGTGAAAATATTGTTTTCTTAATGTTTACAGTTGAAGTTTCAGCTCTCATCCAACACTTTCCAGATATATTTAGACACACACCTTCCCTGACAGTTACAAATTCTATCACTGTGTGAAAATAAACTGTATCCTGGCTAAGAAAATACAAAATCTGTCAATAATTTGCATAACTGGAAAATTATTGTTCTTAAAACTCTTCTCTGTCAGCTGAAATTGACTAAGTAGATTTTTATTATATACACCTTTCTGAAACTTTTCAAAATGAAAATAGCATCCCCACTGGCATTGTACTTAATACATGTAAATTTAATAATAAATCTATTAAAGGTTAGTTATCTATTACAGTGAAAAAATAGGAAACTACCAAGTTAATCTAATGAAGATGTATTTGTCTCTTATGCTTCAATGAAGTAATACAGACACACATAGTCTTTAGAACTTATTCTTACTATGGAAATATCAAAAGTCAAGTGTGTTACTTTGTGTACAACAGATTTGTGCAATAACCACATTGCTTCATTAATTCAGTATATGTATCGCTACGAGTCACTGTGATAAACACTTTTTGAGAAAAATGCTTCCCTATACCCCAAGATGAACATTAGCACAGCTAAGGTTATGCTTCAAGATTAATTCATTTATATATTCTCTATTACTACATCACAAACCATTTTTGTTATCATTTTTCATAACATTTAATCTTGGTACATATTAAATATAATAACTATGGATTTAAAATGTTTATATCTAAAGCAGAACAATATAGCAATTATAAGCATAGTAATATGAAAAGATAAGCTAAAAACTAGAGTTGAAGAACGTTTATAGTAGAAATGCTTTCTCTCAGTTCACACAGAAAAAAAGACATTAAAGGAAAATATTTGATACATGTTAAAACAAAGCCATAGACATGTGATTAGGTAATACTAGAGGTTAGGATTTCCACATATGCTTCAGCTGCATTAAGTTTAGCATGTCTGAATAACATGAGCCATTTTTTCAACATAATGTTTTTATTGATTCTTTGCATATTTTATTTCATGTACTCCATTCACACTCATTTCTCAGTTCTTCCATATCTTCCCCCAACCCATGTGACCACCCCTCAAAAAATTAAATTTAAGTAGTCCAAATTGTGTTATTTATGTACTCATGGGAGCATGGTCAAACTCTTACTGGCCTGCTGCTTAAAAGAAATGAGCGGTTCCCCTCCTACACTCCCACCAGAAGCCTTCAATTGCAGAGAGCCAACTTCAGAATACTAGTTCACTTTTAAGAGTTTTCTCTGGGGCTTCATCCAGCATATGATGGAAATAGATACAAAGACCCACAGAGGAGTTTTGTAGAAGAGTAGGGGGAAAGATTGAGGGAGCCCAAGGGGTCAAGGACACCACAAGAAGACCTTCCGTGTCAACTAACCTGGACCCCTGAGGGCTCACAGAGCCAGAACCACCAACCAAAGAGCATTCATGAGCTGGACCTAGACCCCCTACACATATGTAGCAGATATGCAGCTTTGTCATTATGTGTGTCATCTAACTATTGGAGAAAGATGCAGTCTTTGATTTTGTTGCTTGCCTTTGGATCCCTTTCCCCAAGCTAGGCTGCCTTGTCTGGCCTCAGGGAGAGAGGATGGACCTGGTACTACAGCAGCTTGAGGTGTCAGGGTGAGTTGGTACCCTTTGGGGACTTCCCCTTCTCTGGGAAGAAGGAGAGGAGAGGAGGGGGAAATTGATTACAGGGCACTGGAGACTGCTCGGCATTAATGGGCACTTGCTGCTGTTTTAGAGAACCAGGACCTACATGATGGCTAACTGTATAGGTAGCTCAGGTTCCAGGGGTCCTATGCTGCCTTCTAGCCCCATGGATAAGTAATGCACATGGTATACATACTGGCATACATACAGACAAACACATATATACATGCAATAAGAATAATAACATTTAAAAATATTAATCTTGGATGGGAGATAAGATAAGCATTGCTAAGTAGATACTTAAAGGATACTGTTGATACTTCTCTGAAAATAGAGTACAAAAAAAATAAAAGAATGCTCAGGATGGAATTGGACATATGCAGCTTTCTCTGCAGTGTTAGCTAACCTTCCTTGTAACATTATGTCATTGCCACAGTAAAAGCCATAGTATCAGTCTCAGTGGGGCTTGTGATAATTGAGTTAGTTTTAATTCAATTCTGAACAAAATCAAGCCTCTGAACAACCAACATTCTAAAGAAAAAACAACAACAAGGAACAAACAAACAAACTGGTCCATTTGTTGTTCAACTATGGCTTCCGATTATATTCCTGTAAAAGAAAAGCCTGCACTGAGGACCTAGTCTTTGCACAGATGGTTGAAAAGACCAGCGGGGGTGTGCAACCAACATTCAATACAAATGAATCTTTGTGACTCTGTAGCCCTTTGCATTACTCTCTACTTGCTGATTTTAAGTTTCTGCCCTAAATAGATTAGGGTCCTTCTGACTTACAGTTGTTTGACTTCTGACTCAGGGAGTTGGAAAGCTCATGGTTTTATTTTGGTTTCCTAATGTCCTGAAAAGGAAAAAGTCCACAGTATACTAGGAAAACCTGAATAAATATTGCATAGTTTTGTTTAGAGTTGCTCTTCTGAACTCAGCATGTTTTAAATGTTGAGAAAGGCTGAGAGAAAGAAACTACATGAAAAAAAAATAGAAACTTAAGAAACTTGTAATTTTTGAATGTACTATTAGCAAAAGGAAATATCACACTGGTGTTATCTTTTGTCTTGCAATATAGAATAATATCTTAGGATTCTAGCCAAAAGAGAGCCACTCTGCAGATTTCAGTTGGACCTTTGAACCTACAGTGACCTGGGTAATCATCTAAAATACCATGTCCTTTGTGAATAATTTCCCACAGGTGGCTTATCTCTATCAGTGACTCCACAAACCTAAATTCTGGGACCATTCTGAAAAAGGGACCAAAGAATTACATAACCAGAGGATGGGAAGGAGAGCTGTGAAATGCTGTCTACTGGCTATGACAGAACCATTGCAAACAATAAACCACAATAGCTAAGTTATTTACGTACACTATATATTGTAAAAAATGGACTGGGGAAAGACTCAGAAAAAAGACCCAAAAGTTTAGAATTATTATAAAACATATGTATATGTATTGACGAGCCTGGGCAGATAGTTAAGATAGCTAAGAGCATTTGTTGCTCTTGCGAAGGACCTGGGTCTGATTCCTAGCACCCTAAGCTAGCATCTCAGAAGAGCCAATTACTCCAGTTCAAGAGCATCTGTTGTCCCCTTCTCAGTTCTGCAGACAGTCAGAGGGGTATGGAGTACATGAAGACTCTCAGATATACACAAATACACATAGAGTAGATAAATACAAACCTTAAAAGAGGCAGAACACATATGTTCAGTACCTTCTATATTCCACAGAATATCACCATTACCGAAAACACTCTCCGTTCACTTTAAACTCCTGATATGTGGCACATGCTGCTATTCCACCCTGAAACACAGCATTTTGTCTTCTTCAAGGAAATCTTTAACATCCATCCTGAAACTATTATCATTGCTCATTGAACCTACTCTACTTTTCAGTGTTTATTTCAGAATTTTTTAAAGCATCCTTTTGTCTTTTGTGCAGGTATCCTATTGTTCCCTTTACTGATAGATGGTAATGCTTTTCAGGGATGAATACCCAAACAGGAACATTTAAAAAATTGCAATAACCACAGCCAACTCACACTTAGTTACTCTGGACTATGGTGGCTTGGGGATCAGAGATATTTTAAAGCTTTACAGAAGATTATCACGCACAATGGGTAAGCCTGAGGGTCTGAAATTCACAAGGGTTTTCGGCTACGAGAACAATACCATGCACGTCGTAAACTGTGGCCATTACAGTTCCGTTACAGTTCTCCTAAAGATAACACACAGAATTGATGTCTTTTACTCATGAGTAAAAGCAGATAAGAATTCA
The DNA here is from genome assembly GCA_010120015.1 of Rhombomys opimus. NCBI lineage: Eukaryota > Metazoa > Chordata > Mammalia > Rodentia > Muridae > Rhombomys > Rhombomys opimus. Next base: position 28,710 of record REGO01000437.1, on the reverse strand, counting down.
TCTTAAGGTCACAAAGGTAGTTCAAGCCAGAAAAAGGAGAGATTCACAGAATTGCTGAGGTGCCTGGCCTGAGTGCTGTGAATTGAACTCAGGTCCTGTGCAAGAGCAGTATGACATCTTAAACTGGAGCTGCCTTCCATCATCAACAGATAAGACTTGTAAAGGATCAAGGGTTTTAAAAATTGTTCCTCTGGGGATAATCTTTAGAATTAGTATAAGGCTAACTCTTACTCCAGTTTCTATAATGTCACTCTGAGATGTAACAGTCGTCTCCTCAAATGCACCCTGTCAAGGACTGCCAATTTACAAAATAAGACAGGCACATGTAAATAATTAGTTTTGTGGTGGTGTCCTTCATTTTCATTTTGAAAAAGCTACTTGGAGAAGCTCTTTGGCAACCTGACATTTATTAAGTGCATGCTCTGACTCTCCAGATGACTTTGTTCAGACTTACTCTCTCAGTGCTCAGGAGGGCAGAGCCAAGGCCAGCAGAGCAGACAGTGATGGATGTTTTCCATACGATTGAGAATGTACACCACATATGCTCCATAATCACCATCCTGGGTATTTACATTGAAAAGACTTCTTTTTTCTAATCAAAAAGTGTTTAAACTGTTTTCTTCAGTGAATTCTTGAATTTCTAAAGAGTGTATAGTTGAATGGTAAGTCTGCCCATCGCAGTATACTAGTAGTAATTCAGAAATATAATTAGAGACACTGCTAGCAAAGGCCACATCTCAGAAGCAATGCTACAAATCTCTTAACTGGAAAGTTCTTCAAGCCCAAAACTGTTTTTTGTTTGTTTGTTTGTTTGTTTGTTTTTGTGCCATACATTGCTAACCAGTAATCCTTACCATTAATACGAAGCACTGCAGGGTAACCTACAAAAAACTTCAAATTCTAACATCCAGAATTCAAGTATTTTTTTTTTCCTGTAAAATCATAAAATTGCTGTATGTAAGCCGTTTATTTTTTATTTTATTTAAATTTTTTTTTAGAATTTTAACAAAATAAGAAAGGGCAGCACAAAAGCCTTGCTATCAGACATTTCATTGGTTATTATAATCAAATGCCTCACATATCCTGAAACTAAAGTATAATGGAAAAGCATTCCTTAAATATTAGTAAAATTTTGATAACAACTAATGTAAACAGAGACTTATATGGGCTTCATTTTTTATGTATCGCACTCTATTTCTCAACAACCATGATCCTTCCCTATAAGGTATATAATTTTGGTCGGCAAAACCCCATTCACATCTGTTGATTATTTTTTATTTACTTTTAAAGTAATGTCATCACCATGATGTCTGCGGTATTTTGTTTTTGATGTAGGCTTTTCATTGTTATTGAAAAGAAGAAATATTAAAAAAATATATAAAAAGAGAATGAAGTAGAGGAGTGGGGACATAAACAGCCCTACAAGAAACTTGCTGCAGACACACGGTTCACCCATCTTTGTATCCTGAGTCTAATTCATTAAAGAAATAGAACAATAGTCTGTGCTAATTCATTAAAGAAATAGAACAAAATTTTATGTACCACAATTTTCCAATCTAATCAGCCAGTAGACACTGTGAACCATCTCCTATTTCATCGGTAGTAAGGTAAGCTGTTCGAAGGACCATCTCCATGTCTTTCCTGATAAACAATAACAACCGATTAGCTTATTCTAAAATTGGAGTTTTTGCTTCTGCTCTTTTTTTTAACTTTTATTAGTTATACTTTATTCCCTTTGTATCCCCCCATAAACCCCTCCCTCCTCTCCTCCTAATCCCACCTTTCCTCACCCTTCTTCATGCATGCCCCTCCCCAAGTCCACTGATAGGGGAGGTCACCCTCTCCTTCCTTCTGATCTTAGTCTATCAAATCTCATCAGGAATGGCTGCATTGTCATCTTCTAAGGCCTGATAAGGCTGCTCCCCCCTCAGGGGGAGGTGATCAAAGAGCAGCCAATCAGTTTATGTCAGAGGCATCCCTCTTCCCATTACTATGTATCTTTAGTGGATGTGATGTATCATATTTTAGTTTATAAGTTTGCGTTTATATGATGGACATTGGAAGAGTAAACAGAAAAACTGTGAAGTTACATTAGTCCGTTATACTTCCATCAAGAGGTGCATACTGTTCTCAAGCATCATCCTAGCCCATGATTTATTTTACTTAATCTCTGTAAAAGAAAGATCAAGATTTTGGAAATAATTCACTTTTTCTTTTATTCAGGATCCCTTAATTATTGCTTTAGGAAGCGATCATTTTAGTATTTCTTTGAGTTAGTGAGCTCTGTCTTTATGCTTGGAACTTAGTAGGGCTGAAAGGCTTGCATCTGTCTCTAAAAGACACTGAAGTATACAGCTTTATAGCTGCATACGTAACTTAAGATCTGTGATATTCTTCATGATGCATCTTTCTGAATAGTTGGCTGGAGTGGGCCAAAGAGCAAGGACTTTTAGAAAGCTGGTGAGGGTGCAGTTTCAAAAAGACCCAGAGAGACTCTGGGAGCATAGTGAGTGGTTATGGGGGAAAAGTGGGGCTCTAACTTTCTCTTAGGAAAAGAGAAAGTTCAAATTCCTGAAAGGAATACTACTTTACAGTATTCCAGTGTTCGCTGGAGCAGTCAACATCACCAGCAAACTTAATTTTCTGAAGCCAAACTCAGGGCAGAAAGTTCAGAGACTAGAACAGATATGTTTATTGTCTGCATTCAGGTGGAGACTTAAGTGATAGTTTATGAATATAAAACTGTCTTGCCTTCAGAAAATACACTGGACACTTCTGCAGAACACAAAGCTCTTCATTTAGCTTGAGCTGAAATATCTGAAAAGTAACAACAAACTGCAAACTTCATCATGATAATACTTGTTATTAGTAAGAGCAGTAACAGCATTAATATACATGTACTATTTCAGTCATTGAACATTAATATACATATCTTATTTTAATTATTTAGCATTATGTTTTTCTATTTTCAAAATTTTGTAAGCATTTTACACAATTAATATTGTGTAAAATTGATATTTCATCAATGTTGCTTCAGCTAATCAAGGAAAATGGCACGATTAAAGTTTTACATTTCTAAGGTAGATTATTCCAGACCTTATATTGTAAAGATAATCCCTTGAACACTAAATAACATACATGACAACAAGACAATAAAAATTGCCAATGCTGCACACACAGATTTACCAGGCTTCCCTCTTGTTTTAAAGTGAGAACTTGAGAATAGGAGCTTTCTTCACCTTGCAGGCACAGCAGGGCTTTGTGTATAGAACTGTTGTCAGGGAGTAAAAATGGGAGAGGTGCTGAGTACCTTTCCTTAATACAGAGCAGCAGAGAAAATATCCTCTGGCACAGTTTTGTAGCTGTGGTACCATAGTGTTAGCATTTGGATCTTCCTTCATCTATAGCTTGATAACACATCTGAGCTATCCTTTCTCAAATCAACAAGAAGGAAGAGGAGGGGAAGGGAGGGAATATGAAGAACAGTTTCCAGGAACAACTGACTAAGAGAATTCTCTTGTTTTTTACCAGGCCCAGCCCTGCCAGGGTTAAGATTATGCAAAGGGTTGTAAATTGTAGTTAATATGATAAACAAAAAGTTTCTACACCGTTGTGTTTTTTTGGTCATTCTCTATCTATTTTCATTCCTTAACTCTTAGATATGCTAAGTAAGCCTTATTAAAAACCATTAAAAACCAAGATCTCCCGAAGGAGAGATGCTTCATTGTTAAGAGACTGTAGTGCTCCTACAGAGGGCTGCAGGGTTCAGATCCCAGCTCCCACACTGAGCAGCTCACAGGGGCCTGTCCAGGAGAGCTAGTGCCTTCCAGCCTCCCCTTTTTCTTTGGGCTTCTGTACTCTCATGCACATACTCCAACAGAAAAGAATTATTAAGAATAAAGCTAAAAATTTCATATAGTAAATATAGCCACAGCATATAGAATTCCAATATGGTTTTTAAGAACTTCTTTTTATGCTACACATTCTTGGCATTATCTTTGTGGCAGCAAATATAGCGTGTTTAACTTTTATGGGATCAGTCATAGTGACTTTTTTTTGCTTCTAATCATGTGTGTGACTTTTTAAAAACAGTTATCCTTCAGTATCCATCGCTTAATTGAGTACTTTCATGGTACTGGGGACTGCAGAAAGATAGAACTCCATGTACAAGAGAAATAGTCTATTACTATGGTTGAGACATAAAAACATGGAGAGGTCCAGAAGATATTTGGAAGCATTTATTTATTTATTTATTTATTTATTTATTTATTTATTTATTTATTGTATGGGTGGTTGACTGCACATATGCGTCTACACTGTGTGTTTGCCTAGTAGCTCAGAAGCCAGGAGGGAGCATCAGACACCTTTGGAGTAAAAAACAGTCATTATACACCAGGTGAATGCTAAGATTCAAACCCAGGTCTCCTGGAAGTGCTTTTAACGTTGGACCACTTTACCAAAAGAAAAGAGATTTTTGTTTCACTTCTATATACTGCCAGAATATTCTAGTCTGACAATGTGGTCTGGGAAGGGATGTAAATATGTAAAGCTGCATATGGGAATGAGAATTTGAGCTCAGTTTTGTAAGTTCTG
>REGO01000437.1:5159-17392 GCA_010120015.1 Rhombomys opimus | reverse complement strand
ACAGACTTGAGTAAGATCAATGCACTTTGTAAAATACTATGGAACAATTAGAAGAAACAGCCAAGATGTGTGTAGAGAAATATAACCACATCTTTAGAACATTAAGAATAGAAAAATGAAAGAAAACATGAGATTTATAGCCTGAATCAATTTATGTAAATTGTACATAAGACAAATGATGTATACATGTAAATTTGATTAAACTGTTTGGAATAGATGCCTGTGAGGTAGAGCGGGAGTAGAGCTAGTGTAAGAACTGACTGATGATCAAAATGGATAACCATTGACATGAGTTCAGTGTTATGATTAATCACATTCTAGACTCTGGCCATTAAAAGTAACATCTGCTGAAAATGTAGAGTGCAACAGTACTGAACAACTTAAATCTACTCAAGAGTGTGAATGGATTTGATCGTTTTATGATTCTATTTACATTTAAACAATGGCATGCTCATTATAAATCTTTCTTATTTTCCCATTAAACTTGTATTTCTTCCCAGATATGTTTATCAGTGTTTGTTGTTGGTCTAGTTTGATTTACTGATAGCAAACTGCAAGCATTCACACTTACTCTGTAATTCACTCTTTTCACAAATCTAATATGTCTGGCCTTTTCCAAGTTACATTTTTTTTCAAGGTTTGCTTTTATTTTGTTCTGGAAGACTATGAAAGTGTTTAAGCTTTATGGCTTTGTTTGTTTTGTTTTGTTTCCTTTTCATCTGTTTATTTCTATGAAATTAAAATTATATCTATTAGAAAAAAAAAGGAGCAGTAATGCACTAAATTCATGAGTATCTAGAAAATGTATACCTAAAATGCCTCTGGGTATTATGCTACAGGAAGTTAACCTGTAAGCCCCACCTGCTGGGAGTTGTAGTTTTTGGAAAAATAACAAAGCCTCATGGGAAGTATGTTGGCCTGTGGGTTTGTCTTTACAAGGTCCTACAAACCCTTCTTGGGGCTGCTCAGCAGGAAATTCCAGAGACTGGTCCTGACAAAAGCCCATCCTAGTCAGTACTTAATTAAAGCCTGCTTCATATTTGCCTCAAATAGTGGAACTGATTTTTCTCCTGAGAATCTCAGTATTAAGAGTATGTAAATAATATATTAGTGCATATGTAAATGTGATTAACTTAATAACATTGATTTCTATAAGCCTTGATGTAAGAGCATTGAAATAGCTCAGTTTATAAAGGTATTTGCTGCCAAACTTGATGACTTACCATGACTGTCATTCCAATCCAAGGACACTCATGTAGAAGGAGAGAACTAACTCTTGCAAATTGTCCTCTGATCTCCACATGTTTGTCATGGGACCCATTCATACACATAGCACACACAAAATGGATAAATGTAATAATGTTTTTAAATATTATTTTGAGAATAATTTAATCATTTCATATTTGAAAATAGCATTCACATTTCTGTTATTATACTAAATTATGATGTCTTTTTCATATACCTACTTTATCCATTCATCTATCCCTTTATCTAGTTATATGTGAATGTAAATGACACAAGGAAAAGAAAATTCTGGTAGTGAGAAGATGGGGTGCAGTTTATCTCCACACTCTGTACTGAGGAATACATTAGGCTATGGTTATTTGTTCCCATTCAAAAAACAGTGGTAGTACTTTTACATCCTTATCAAGCTTATATTCTTGGCGTTGGTGCCTTGTTTTTATTAAGGGACAAAAAAGTCTCTATGTTAAAGAGGAAGAGGAGAGTACCGGACATTCTTGTCTTCATGTAAGTGTTAATGTCCTAATCATGGAATCAGCATCAATTCCTTAGGAATGCTATAACCTGCACAAAATACATGGCAAACAAACAAGTCCAAAATGTGTTATCTCAATATTGGAGACAATGTCAATGTTTTCTCTCAAGCCAGCAGGGAAAGCCATGTTCTTGCTTTTTCTTTCCTTGGTAGCATGAATATGCCTTGATATCTGACACTCTTAATTTCAATCTCAGTTCTAGTCTCCGAAAAACTGATTTCCTTCTGTGTCTCTGTATGACAGGTTCTCTTCATCACATCTATAGTAACTCTATTTCAGATAACTTAACAAATAGGCATACTAGAGATTAGAGTTCAACATATCATTTTCAGACCCTGTCAGTTCTAAAAAGTATCCCTCTCTTGAAGTTTGTGCCTGCTGTATGTACATGCTACATCTGATTTTCTCAGTGTTCCCTGCTAGGTGTAGGGTACCGAGGCTGTCTTATTTTTCTCTGTGTACTGTTATTGATGTGGGTAAAGGAAAGACCTAGCTTCATTTCAGGACCAATATGTTTATTCTAGGAGTAGTTTATATTCTCCTCTTTTTAATCGCTGAGGTGGAATAAAGTGTCCGACCCTTCAAGGTTCCTACCTGACATCAATCTAATTTAAAAGAGAGATTCCTAACTTACAACTCTACAAGATCACTCCTGTCCTCTCACTTACATACTGTCAAGAAGATGACATCTAGGAGTTGTGAAATATTTTGTATTGTATGCTTAAATACTGACATGAATTTATTTTTTTTAAGTTTGGAATTCAGAAAAGTAATTATCCTTTTAGGGTTCTTTTTTTCAAGACATGGTTTTTCTATTTTGCCCTGGTTGACATGTAACTCACTCTGTAGACCAGGCTGGTCTCAAACTCATAGAGAACAACTTGACTCTGCCTAACCCTAACCTTAACCCTTCTGAGTGCTGGGATTAAAGACAGGTACCACCACTGCCTGGTGAGAGGTATATTTTATATCCCTCTTGTGTACAATAAAGCATTCTCGGATTGTTTTAGTAGAATATGAATACATAAATTGAGCAATTTGATAGTAATTGTTTCTCATAGTCACAGGTTAACTTCCCACATAGATTTATTGTCCTATCCATATGAGATGGTCACTGGTGACTAAATAGGAAAGAGGATTAAGAAGTCAATGTTCAGTTTAGACATGTATGAAGGTACATTCCTTTCATAGTTAAATTAAGCATGTATTTTAGAATTGTATTTAAAAAGTCTCCATACATGCTCAGTTGGTGATTGTTGGAGGTATCAGAAGTCTACCTTGGAAAGATTGAATTCCATAACTACCAAACTAAACACTTGTGTTATCAACAAACTCCACACATCAGTTTACCTAAGGCTAGTTAGTCTCCAGTACCCATAGCTAAACATGAATTCCTTCTTCATACCATACTGAAACAGCACTTCAGTTTTATAAAATGAAGTTATAATAACTTTTTATTAGAAAAGGAATTGAGAAGGAAAAACATAGAGTAAAGGTCAGAGAGTACTATTCTCATTTCTGATCCTTTTTTTTTTTTAATCTTAGAAATTTTGATGAGAACAGTTTGGGGCTATGAAACTGGTTTGCAGTCTCTCTTTTGAACATGCGTGGATGATACACGCATGTTCTGGTTGGAGAAAGGTTGCAGTATATCAGTCTAGTGGTTCTTTGGAAACCTACTTCAAAATGACATTTGTAATTATTGAATTCACACAATGAGATCTCCAGAACATTATATTTGATTAAAATGTTCTACTGCTTTCAAATTACATTTTTTTAAAAAGTTAAACTCACTAGGTAAGCAAATTAAATTCAGAAAGAAAGCAGCATTTCTTTGCAATTACAGGCTATTTCACACTTAGTTCTGCTGTTTGTCCAGATCAATTTCTGTGAACTAAATATGGTTACAGTGTTGTTTCTCAGCAGGAATTTAAATGTTTCCTCTATGCTGTTTAGACAAATAGCATTGAAATTTAGCTTAGTCCATTAATCTAGAAAGTTAAAGGAAGTACATAAATAGGTTGTTACATTGTGAAATTATTTTGTTTGATTTCTGTCTGTTGTTTCACTAAATAATACAGAACTGTAAAGAGTAGCATATGGCTAGTATTGAACAGAAGTGACTACCTCTTTTCCTTTGAAAGAATCATATTAATCTAATTTGTTCCAATAAACTATTAAATAATATACTTTTCCACAAGCACCAGGATATTATATTCTTTAGGAAAAATTACCATATTTTAATATTGAGTCATATAGGGAAACAATATAGCTACCATCATGAAAGTTCATTTTTACTTCTTCATGAATAATGAATTCTTCTTTATAAAATGCTGAATGTCATAATGCTGTGGAGATGCAAACGTGATGAAGATATAACTAATATAGTTAGAGCAGTAACAATATAAATTTGTTACCAGGGAAATGGTTCTTCTCTTGAAAAAGAATGCGGTCCTGGAACAAACAGTGCAAGTAGAACTTTATCAAAGCAAAGAATGTACTTCAAAGGCGATTGCAGTGTCTACTCTGAATTTAGAGTGGTAGGACAAATTGTTCTATGCTAAATTTTCTTTTAATATCCTTCTCTTTCATGACACCATTGTTAAATTTCTCCATTGGATATCAATTTCATTTAGTTCCATTCCACTGTGTGAGGTCTAAGATCAGAATGCAGTTTTTATTTTCTTTCTTCTCTGCCTACAACGATATTCATCAGTAGTTGTGTGCACTCCTTGCAAAAATGCCCTGGCACCAAATTTCTTATAGAGAGTGAAAATATGCCTGCGATTTCTTCAAATACACGCATTCACAAGGGTATATGTTAAATATATTTTAGTGACAACCACATTCAAAAATAGTTTCTTCATTACCCCACTGCTAATTCCTTGACTCCCTAATCAGAATATCTCTAACCACAAAAAAAGTGGTTTTAGGTTGCTGAAAAAAAAAAAGCCACTATAGTGCTTGTGTTATAAATCAATGAGAATCAAATAAACACTATGTGATCATGAAGATAATTTTTCTTATTTTGTATGCTAGTGTAACCAGGTTGTAATTCTTTAGTACCATAATAATAATGTTAGAATCACTTCAGAAAAAGATAGTGGCTATGAGAATTTAATATTAGTGTTTTAAAATGCAGTTTCTCAAATTTCAGAATATCTAAATTTAGGAAATGTGTTCAAATTACTACTAGAAAGTAGCTCAGTTCTACCATGTATTCTCTCCAAGTTTAAGATAATTTTAAGAGCAATTAGGCACTTACAAATTCTTTGGGGGAAAAAACAGTCTAGCAATGCACTGTACAATCAAAGTTTAAATATGTGGCAAGTGAAAATTAAAATGAAAAAACAAGTGTTGTAAGTTAAAAATGGTGTTGGGTTTCATAATATTTATTATTATCACCAAGGTTAGCACGGCAGTATTATTATACCTGCTTTCACAAATAACATGCCTGTTAAGACACCTGTTAAGACACCTGTTAGATTTATAATTGCCTTATTAACTTGGCCAGGCAGTTATTTTTCTTACACTGTCTCATCCATCTCCAAGCACCTACCCAATGCCATCCACCTTACTCCTCTTCAACTAGACTACCTTTCATCTGTAATCCCACGGTACTCGCTTTTATTCTTCAGCTGGTCCTTTTTATCTCACAACTGGAGTCCTTTCTCTCAGCCCACATGGTTTTCTCTCCATACTAACCCATCATGGTGTCCTTCTTCCTCCTCTCTTCCAATCTATCTGTTTTCCATGATTATCTCTGAAGCCCAGGAACCTTAGCCACACCTACTCCATACTGCCCAGGAATCAATTGTTTAACGAACCAATCAGATAGAATGACTTAGGCAAGTTTACAAAAGGAGGAAAGGTATAACCAGATATTGAAGGTCAGCATTCAAACAAAGCCCAACAATTCCCCTTTTCTGTAAAGCTATTTTTAAACAATAAGAACAATGTGAAACAATTATAAAAAACAAATAGGTAAAACTGTGTGTGTGTGTGTGTGTGTGTGTGTGTGTGTGTGTGTGTGTGTGTGAAAGGTCTAGTCTAAATGTACTTGGCAGTCTTGAAGAAAATATCTATTTTATCTATAAGGGTCTAAGATTTTGTACCTGAGTTATTTATAGTTTGTATCTATCAACCTAAAAACATCTATCTAGACCAAAAACATCTTTTTAATTCCTAAGCAACAAAGCTAATTGTAATACCATGACTATTTGGTCTTCAATCGAATTAGAGACTAGAGAAGGAATAAAATTAATTACTTGACCAAATAGGAAGTGTATGCTAGCAGCTTCTAAAAAAAAATAGGAAATGATAGAGACAGTTTGCTACCTGAACTATCCAAAAACACCAGAGAATCATCTTCAGCTTTCTGGTCCAGTATATTTGACACATATATGGGTGAGATAGGTATTATTTAGGATTTGCTTACCCTGCCTTGGCAGAGTTCAGCCGTCAACTTGGTATGCATTTGAGCTTACCCATTTTAGGTAGAATTCTGTCTGTCAAGGAACAAGGGGATTTTCTTTTTGCTGGGGTGGCTGCTTCGTCACATTTGAAGCCATCTCCGAATAGCTTCAATGCTCATCATCTTCTTTGAAGTAGGCTGGGCACTGACAGGAGATAACATTTCTCATTGTCAAAGAATCTTTAAAATAATAAAAAATATTTTAAATGCCGTATTTTGTAGTGTCTGAGGTTTTTGAAGACTTACCTAACTTTATATAATCTACCTAACTATAGAATCATATCTATCTGTTAAACCTAGGTTGTATATTTTTGTGAAAAATTTTAGTGTCTGACATGACCATGAGTTGATTAACTAACAATTAGCTTGTATTACGTAATATCCTTAAGCAGTTTTCAATAGAAGTTTAAAAGTATTAAAAGTAATGTTGAATTTTATCAATATACTATAGTTTATACCAACGTATCAAAAATAGACTTATTTTACATCAATATACAAAATCCTATACCAATGAGTTAAAATTAACCTTATTTGAGGATAACAAAGTCTTAAGTTGCATAGGTTCAATAATCTATCTTTTGTCTTATTGTTTCTATAAAATATCCCTGTATTCCCCTTTCTTTTCAATCTCTTTTCTTCTTATCTATGAAAGAAAGAAAGAGAACAGAAAAAAGAAAAGAGAAATCCCTAAGTCTAACGACTTTTTTTTTTTTCTGAATAAGACCATTAGTAACTTATAACCATTTCCCGATGACAATAAACATTTATTGCCCAAGAAAACAACCAAAAACCTACCCAAACCCCTTAAGGAAAGTGGAGCATCAGTCTCATGGATTTTTTTTCTACTTGATTTTTGACTGTTTGGGGGCACAAAAGAAATTGAAGAAAATGCTTAATTAAGCTCACAATAACATTTGTGGTCCAGTTTTTAAATGTTGTGAAATTCCAGGCTTAATAGAAATCCTGTTTGAAACAGTCTAAAGCGTTGGCCCAATTGTGATTAAGAGCTTTCTTCAAAGCATTTTTGGGAACAGGTTTTGATAAGGACCAGCCACTGAAGCAGTTGAGGCTGGAGCAAGCAGAGTGTTGGAATATGCAGAATGCTGGAACAGATGTGTCAGTGTCTCAACACGCTAAAAGGATGAGTCCTGTCGGGTTTGACCCAACATCATTGGTGTCACTTTCTTTTGTTCTGAAAATATATAAATTCTCATAAGCATTATACAGTTCTAAATGGTAAATGTATGAGATGTGCAGGAAGCAGAGATCAATTAAGGATGACTCTCTACTCTTTGTATGAGCAGAAGAAACACAACCGTATGTCTTTATTCATGCCATATGAAAGGATGGCATGTGTATGTCATGCAGATTCTGAAGTCAACAAGAATTATTGACTATGCACAGACATCCATGTCTCAGTCAGTTTTAGATATATTCCCAAGTAGCAGTATCAGCAATATAAGTTACCATTATTATTGAACATGTAATCATTATCATGTTGAACTCAAAACAAGGTTGTATAGATCAAAATATCCTCTTTGGGCTCTTGGGTAATTGTTCTAGGCCAAGCTGTTATTTGTCTCCTAGAGAAGGCCAGTGCTTTTAGCAATAGAAAAGGCATTTCTTAGGTAAATTTTATATAAATTCCTTTTTTTTTAATTTAGAGTTTAAGCATATCCTAGGTATCATGTACCTGTACATGTTTAGAGGTTTAGGCCTGAGTTTTAATGTGTTACAGCTATTTTGTCTTATTTCTTTTTATATGTGGAATCGGTGTTCATGCCTTTGTAGCCAAGCTTTATATAAACTCCCTTTTATCGTTAAGCATACCCTAGGCATCTTGTACCTGAGTTTTTACATTGGTTGTGTTATCCTTTGGCTTGCCTCTTTAAATTTTTGGTATGGGACGGACATTTATGCTTTTATAGCCAAACTTTATATAAACTCCCTTTTACCTTTAGAGTTTAAGCATACCTTAGGCATCTTGTACCTGGGTTTTTGTTTGTTTGTTTGGTTGGTTGGTTGGTTGGTTGGTTGGTTGTGGTTATTCTTGGCTTGTCCATTTTTTGATATGGGAAGTACAGTTCCTTTTTTAAAACATATTTTTCAGTTTTTAGGATTTAACTAGGCTGGTGTGTACTTTGTCATCTGTAAGCCCCCTGTTTTTGTTTGTTTGTTTGTTTGTTTTGTTTTGTTTTGTTGTTTTCTTGCATAAGGCATGTTTGACATCTGTCCCCAGTGAAAATGTCTTCATGTTCAAAAGGATAAGTCAGCTGTCAGAGTAGTGTGACATCTTAATTTAGTCAGCATTAAAAGTTTCTTACTTGGGAGGCCTGCAGTTTGCATGTTTGTCTCCCAGCCTAATTTCTGGTCATTGACCAACAGAACATATTTCTTAATCCAAGATGCCTTTTGGCACCAGTTCTCCTGTAGAAGTCCCACTTTCTGAGGAGGTGGCTGGCCTTTTTAGAGCAGTGTATGACATCATCTCTCCTCACATAAACCTAAAATTAATGTGAATCCAACCTTTAGATCAGTAAGGACATAACATTCATTATTAAGAAAAAAGAACCTACATAGTAATTTAACCTTAAGGAAAAGTATTTCATTTTGAATACTAGACTGTCTTTGTAAGCATTTAATTAGCAGGAGTTGATCCTGTGGCTTTATGATGTAAATTAGGTTGACCAGGAACTCAGAGATCTGCCTGTCTCTGTCTCTTTTGTGTTGGGATAAAAGGCATGTGCTGTCACCATCTTGTTCAAATATTTTATTTCAAACCCCTATCATTGAAACTCAAAGACTTTAAACAAAAATCAAGCCTGTGACCTGTGTTACCACTGAAGGCCATGTGGATATCCATGTTTGGTGCCTATGCATGAAGTCATGTTGGTCTGCATGGCCTGCACTGCCACCTGAGCCCATGTTGATGTCTTTGGTCTGTGCTGCCACTGAAGGCTATGATGGTGTCTATTGTCTGTGCTGCAGAAGAGGGCCATGTTGACGTCTGTTGTCTGTACTGCCACCAGACATCATGCTGAGGCCCCGGCATGTTCTGATGATGGAGACCATGTGGAAGTCCACGATCTGTATTCCCACTGATGGTAAAGAGCAAGAAAGCTCCTGTTGCAGTAGTATTGTTGTCTGCAGACTCAGTTACAATGACTCCTTAAGCTGACTCTAGCAAAAACGTTGCCTTCTTTGACATTCTTTTGTTTCCCTAACTTTCATCAAGGTGAGATCATGTGTTGAAGGTATCATATATCCAACAAAGGTTCGTGCATATGTTCCTCCTATGTAGTGAGGGGATAATGCAGAATACAGAGTCTGGGCATGTGTAACCACCATGGCAGAAGTGTGCCCATAACAATAGGAATCATGAGAAAAACAATGTTGAGCTTCTTTTTACAATTTGAATCTAATGCTGAGGCACTGGGCTCCAGTTCGTGGTGCTGTCGGGAGCTGGTGGAAATTTCAGGATAAAGATGCCAGTGGAAGGAAGTTAGATGACAGAAGGGGATAGTCTAGTGGTATGTGTTGTGATCGAAATCTCTCTGCCTTTCTCTTGTTGCTTCCCAGTAACCATGAATGATCAAATTTGCTTTACCTAATGTTCCCAGGTAAAACCACCACCACCACATCTGAAAGTTCAAAATCATGAAGTGAAGTAAATCTTTTATTCTTTTAAGTTATTTGTCTAAAATATTTTCCAGAGCAGCAGAAGGCTGAATAACAGTGTTCACAATTTTTGAAATGAGACTCAAGCACACACCCTTGTCTAAATTACTCTGCCTAAGCAGACAGAACTTGATCTGCCAGCAGGTACACCCTGACATACGAAAACAAGCTACTGTTTCTTCTGAGAATGCTCTATCTCTTTAGCCACCCACTTCTTCCCGTTTTCCTTTTTTGTTTGTTTGTTTGGTTGTTTGGTTGGTTGGTTTGGTTTGGTTTTAGGTTGTGGTCATTGTTTGTTTTTTGTAGAATAGGTTGGCCTTGAACTCAAGACCCACCTGCCATTGCCTAAGGAGTGCTGGGAATAAAGGTATGTATCATCACTGCCCCATGTCCGTCTGCTAAATCTTTCTTGAATCCAACAAATATTTGGGCTTCATCCAAGTCCTTATTGGCACTAAAGACATATTAATGTACACATCCAGGTTCTGCTTTCTTACAGAGCTTGTTCCACATAGTGGAGATACACACTCACAGAGTCAGAGCTTTGTTCAATGTGAGTCCTATTACTGTGGTAGTGTGATGAATGAAATGGAAATCCTCTGTGCATTCTTCCAAACTGGAAATATGCATGTTTAATCTTAGTGTACATTTAATGTAATTTCAGGTAACTATATTTTCTAGAAATGGCTCAAGTTTCAAGTCACAAAAACATGGTGTTGTGTCTTGATCAATTAATTATCCATAAGAATCCTGTCCAGTGACACATTCTGTCTCCACAAGTCTCTAAGCTTTTTCCTTCCTCTGATTCATTTGCTCTTACATGGTGGCCCATTCTCAAGGTCACAGGACTTACATTAGAACTGAAATTCATATTCTCCACTCAAGACAAGAATAGGAAGAGAAAATGTTCTTTTTCATAAGTCAGCCCTTAATGACTTTTTCTTCTTTCTTTTTGGAATCCTTATCCTATAACATTTGCTTACACAAATTGGACAAAGAAGACGACAGCTATAGTATTTCACCTGAGAACACCATTACCTGGAATAAAATCAAGTCTCTATTACTCAGGAAGCCTGAATAATGAATATTTGGATGTTTTCCAGTCCTGAGCCACTGGAGTGCCAGACTTGAGATTTCCATACCACAAAAGGGATTATTTCTTTCTAATCTCAGCGTCCGAGCACAATTCTACACATAACAAAAGCTCTAAAAAACAAGGAAACATGAACAAATAAATGAATGAAGTTCTGTTTTGTTTTATGTTTGTTTATTAGTTGGTTTTAAATTATACAGACAGTAGTTACTTCCCTGGTGTCTGAAGCAGGGAAAGATCCACAGACAGTCAGTCAGTTAAAGAGTCTAATTTAAATAATGCAAAGGCCTCTATCCTTTCATAAGTCCTCAAGGATAGATAAAGCAAAATCTTTTATAAGGATGTTAAAATACATTATAATCTGCAGACTAATCTGAAATCAGTTCAGACTACAGTTATAATCATGCAACAGTTACAAGCAAATTGCTCAGGGATTCTTTACAAAAAGAAGGCCTTCCAAGAGCCAGACATTAAAGTGCAAATTACCAAATTATTCTTCTAATAATTAAACATTTGTCTATTAAGTTAATATTGTATGTCATTTCCATTTGGAGAATAATATGCTATCATCTGCCCATGTTGAGCATAATTTAAAAGTCCAAGTGCTATCTTTACAGATCTAATTTCATAGAATAATATTATATTTTAGCTCGCAAGGTAAACACTGTGAATATGTTTAAAAAAAAAGTCCTACTTTTCTTGAGATGCTGATATCTAAAAACAGATATATGTGTTTATAGAAAATCAGCAATTATTTTCTATTCTAGCATTCACGTGAGTTCTTAAGCTTTGTATTTGTTGTTGTGTCTTTTAGAAAAGAAAGCTATCAAATTATCTGAAAATACTGTTGGTGATTCCATGAATACTAGTCTTTCCTACAATGTAGACATTCTTTTGTAGACATTTAACAAGACTATATCATCTATGACATCTAACCTGCTCTTAGTTTGAACCTTGATCTACCAACTTCCATAACTGTAAGCAGTAAAATCCCACGGCTTATAAATTACCCAATGCTGGACTCAAACAATATCTCTATTGTCTTTGACATATAATGAGGATATAATTAAATTATGCTAATGTAGATGTTAATACAGAAAATATGGTAAGTTTCATGAGACAATGTTTCTATCAGCAGACAATATCTGGTCAATTATATATATTCCAAAGACGTTCATGAAATCTATAGAGTACACTGACAGCACTCTGC
>REGO01000436.1:1504114-1543332 GCA_010120015.1 Rhombomys opimus | reverse complement strand
GAACATGTTTAATATATGACAGCCTGATTTTAGGCTGGCAATGTTTCTAGTCCAAGAGCACTGCAGAAAATAGAAAAAAAGCTGAACTGGTCTTTTATGAATAGCCACTAACCCTTTTTACTATATGTATCATAATCTATACAAAAAGCTTATTTTAGTCAAGCCGTCTTATTACTGAGTTTCATTTCTTCAGATGTATATCCTGAGGATCTCTGTCATTAAACCTCATTTTTTGAAACCTCTAAGCCTGTATTAAAAAGAGGTCTTGAATCTCTAAGCTATTTTCCTGACCTGTAAGGGTTTGTAAATTGTCTTTTTACCTAATGCCAAATATACTGTTTTAGTTTGCTCAGGAGCTGATATCCTAAGAAGATTCCTGGAACAATGGCCTCACAAAGCTATGTGCTTATCTGTGCTTAATGGTCTCTAAGACATTAGGAAGACTTCCAAATAATGGTCACATAAGGTTAATTTTAGGATTTTCCTTAAAAGTCTCAGCATCATTTTTCTCAGGTAAAGAGATAAAATGTCTTACAACATGAAATGCTGAAAGTCCCTAAGAATGCAACGTGCAGAAACCAAACCCCAAATTAGAGATAGACAGTGATTGCACCAATCTGCTCAGCTTTGTTGGGACTGTGTCAAGCAGCTGTGCTGGTGTCATGACTTATGCCACTTCCAAAGAATATATGTCTGTGCCAGATTGTCATCATATATTATAGAAAGTTTCCATTGCTCTAGTTTTCCCTACCATATCATCCTTCAAATACCCCAATTCCAGCTGTCTTTTCTTCAATTCACTCCCTCAACACTATCTTCCTTTCATTTCCCCATCCGACCCTCCTGTTCCTGTCTTCATTATGATGTCTATTTCAACAATCTATAAATATCATCCAGAGCAGAAAAGTCTGAGAGGCATCAACATGGAATAGTTATCAAGGCTGTATACTAAACTAGTGAAAGAACTTGTTTCATTGTGGATTAAGCACATCATCCAAAGTGATGGTCTCAAAGTTGATGCTGGTCCCACCTGCCCCCATCAAAATGAGTGGGTCATTGCACTGGGTTTTCTTAGTCCTCTAACTTGTACTTGTTTCATTCTTCTAGCGGCTATAAATAAGAACTGAGGATCCACACTTTATTATCACAATATATATTGTCCCTAAGCATCTTGAAGTTGTTACATAAGGCAAACTTTTAAAATATTAAACTCAAAGCTTTAATCTTAAAAACATTTCTCAGAGGGAAGGTAAAGAGAATTAACTGAAAAATTAAGGGATTCACCCTAATACACGTACAGACAAACACATGTCATTTAACACAAAGGTTTTAAAACATTATAGTGTAGGAGAGTTGACATTTTAGTTAGATGTGAGCTTATTAACTCTATATACTTTATTCATTATTTTGAAATTCTATAGGATATTATTTCTGTAAGTAAAGCAAATCTTTGGCAACGAATATAAAGTAAGAGTTTCATATAAACCATTGGTCCTCAGCCTTCTTAATGCTGAAACTTTTTAAGTATAGTTCCTCAGGTTATGGTGACTTCCAACCAAAGCATTTTCATTGATTCTTCATGACTCTAATTTCCCTACTGTTTTGAAACATAGTGTAAATATCTGATAATTCACATGGTCTTGGATAACCCCTGTCACAGCATCTTTTGACTGAAAAGCAGATGGATTCCACAGATTGAAACCCTCTTAAATAAACCCATTATTCTTAATCAGAATCTTTTAGTAAAGCAGTATTTTTTTGGTAATTATCCTTTAAAAATCTTTCTCTGTCCACTCTTTCTTGTCACATGTATTGGGTAAGGATAGTTACTTATCCAGAGAATGAAAGATTCTCTGTGCTGGGCCGGAAATGCTGAGTTCAACTTTGTACTGTCCCAGGATAGTTTGCAGCATATCAGACTGATATTCCCAGGTCCTGAAAACACAGTGGTGTCCATGGAAGAGGGTGCTGTGTCCCAGGAGCTAAAGGCCACCAGCTTCAGACTTCTTGTTTACAAGGGTGGAGGCATATTATTCAGTATTGTGTTCAGCCAGCAGGGTTATAGTCCATTTCTAATCAGAACCAACATAATCAAATGCACCAGGACATACTGTTTAAACCTGATAAGTAACTAAGGACTGTTGGGCTTTCTATATTGTTCCTAATATAACTTGAAATTTTTACCTCTCTACACCACATACTCTCCCCCTGGCATACTGTGAGAAGCCCATGGAAACTTTGGATTTGTAAGATCCCTGTCTCCATTTGTCCCATCTGAAGGAGCAGCTGTGAATGTCGTGAGGGCACAGTCTGAGCTCACTGCTGCTGTCACAAGGAGAAGTGTAAAGTTTTGTGAAGATCAAAGGCATATGACAACTTGTTAGACACTGACAGGAGCAGAGCTCCTTGTCTGTCATAGTCTAGACCTTGAGATTAGGAACTTCCTGTATCCACATATGGTCTGCCTCTCTCATAGGATGTTGTGTTAGCAGTTTACAGAGGAGATCTGCATGTGCTCATCAGAAATTATTTAACATTTTATACCTGAAAAGTGCATGTCTGAAATAATATATTTAATTCAAAATGGAGGCATATGCATATTGGATAAGTGAATATTTATTTTTTCAATTATATTTGTGGCTCAATGGTGAAACATTGACATCAAATAAATGATATGAGTTGGTAGATAATGCCATGAGCTGCCTTATAACCAGTTGATTAATAATACTATTTTGAGAGACTGTCTCCATGTATAGATTAGATTTTCATAGAATGTGGTATCTGCTCCAGGCTGGCTTCAAACTCATGAGTCTCCTGCTTTTGTCTCTCAAGTTCTGGGAGTACAGATGTGAATGTCCACTCCTTGCCATGATAGTTCACATATTTATTTTTGTCTTTTACTTTATGTAGAATTCTGGCTACATAATTTACTTCTCATATATACTTTCAGATTTCAATAATATGAAGTCCTGGCAAGTTCTGTGGTTTCGCTTATTGCTATTGATTTTTATTCATCGCCATAAGTTTTTTCATCGTTTGGATAGGAACAGTCACTGAAATAGTATTCTCTTGGGCTCTATGAAATCATTACATAGATTAGGGTGGCTCTGCCCCCTTCTGGAGAGATTTACCTCTTCACTGTGTCAGAAGCCCATTTAATCCAGTTTCAACACTGCTAATTTCTAAATTACACTAGCATTTGTATTCCGTGAATAAAACTCATGGCAGTCTTGGTCTGCAACAATGACTTCATGAAAAATCGGTGTTTCTTCTTTTATTTCTTCAGATATAGATCCCTCTTGCAATTTCCTGAAGTTATGAGGAGGATACTTGTTAGTTTTTGCTGGATTTCCTTTACTTTGAGATTAAAGTTCTTATGATCTCGGTCTTAAATTAATGTCTGCCAGAATATCCACGGAATGAATTTTGGGCTGCTCTTTGCATATTAGTCCCTTGTTTATCTAAGAAATTACAGCCCAAATATCTGAGGCAATGCCTTCTGTTTTCATTAAGAGTGGCTTTGGAGATGAGTAATATTGAACACATTTAGCCTCAATTCTCTTTTTTCCTTTCATCTTTTCTTCCATCTTTCCTTTCTTTTATTGCATGTTTTCTTACTCTGTTTCTTTTGTTGTTGTTGTGATGTGTTTGAACATATCCTATTATTTCCCTAGGACTGCCAATCTGAGACAGGTCTACTAATGCTTCTACAGAAGTCAATATTTCTTAAATATACCTTGGATTTTAACCCAGGTTTGCTGTTAGACACTTAGTGCTTTTCTGTTTGAGAGCTGTAAGGCAATATTTTTCAGTGATTGCTCATGCTCCCTGTTATAGTATTTTTGAGTGTTGATTCATACCAGCTACACTCACAGACACTGCAGAGGCATTTGCTTTTGTATTTACTGACTGTTTTGCATGGGCCCCCTACAGCCCAGCCCAGCTGCTGAGAATATATAAACCAGCCTTTGCAGTGAGAACTGAACTGCATCAGACAGCAGGGGGAGCAAGATGAAGTCACAGACCCAGGTCCTCATATCCCTGCTGCTATGGATGTCTGGTTAGAAACTCAAATTATTATAATCTTTACACAGTCACTTTTTGTAGATAAGAAACTTAGAGTCTGCCAGGCTCAGTGCTTCATATTTCAATAATAATGCTCTGACAATATGATAATACAAATATATTAAGTGACAAATTTCAACTGTTTTTATAGTCTGTGTTTGTGTTCATATACATGTTCACTGTGTATTTCTGACTGCAGGTGCCTGTGCAGACATTGTGATGACTCAGTCTCCATTCTCTCTGGCTGTGTCAGCAGGAGAGAAGGTCTCCATCAGCTGCAGGTCCAGTCAGAGTCTTTATCACAGCAGCAGCAAAAAGAACTTATTGTCCTGGTACCAGCAGAAACCAGGACAGTCTCCTAAGCTGCTGATAAACGATGCATCCACCTGGGACACTGGGGTACCTGATCGCTTCACAGGCAGTGGATCTGGGACAGATTTCACTCTCAGCATCAGCAGTGTACAGGATGAAGACCTGGCAATTTATTACTGTCTGCAAGGTATTAGTACTCCTCCTGCAGTGCTTCAGCCTCCAACACAAACCTCCTTGAGATTCTCACCAGCTGCCTGCACCACACACAGCCCTGTCTCTGTACACTTCCCCCTTCTGCGTAATAGCAGGTGTGTCTGAAAAGTGATGAATAGTCTGCCGAGCAAGTACAAATTATGGGTTCAATGACTCTTTTGTCTTTTGGTATGAAAATACAAAAAGAACTCAGGATTATCATTCATTTCCTTCTGTAGAAATTGGGAGACATAAAGGAGGCCAACAAATCACTGTAAGAAATCTGAAAGCTGAGATAGATGTTTCAATACATCAAACTGCTGTTGGAACACCAGAAGTGTGACAAGGATGATCAGGATAACTAGTCTATAGAGTTCTGTGTAGAACAGACTAAAGTAAATGGGCTAGACTTGACAAAGAACAAGAAGCAAAAAAAAAAGAGAGATACAAAGGACCCCAGAAGAAGAATGAGGCTGTTCAAGCAGAGCCCCAGGAGCAGAGAGGAAACATCTGCCAAAAGACTGAGGACAGATGTTTTGGACTCAAATACAGCAAATGCAAACTCCTGCCCACCCTAGAAGACACATACCGTACCAGCCACATATCTTTACTGAGTCCCATATTTCAGAGGTTTTATAACAAAAGTTCAGATTGAGAAATGTGCTAGAGGGATTGATTTTAGAGGGGAAAAAAGGCTGAAAATGAAATTTAAAGCATCAATATACCAATTTTAAAACTCCACAGAAGCATCAAGAATGAGAGAGAAAGCAGACCAAGTTCATAGTAATGCTTGGCCAAAAGGAAGGGGAATGTCTCTGAATCCCCAGGAAAAGACAGGCAAGGTCATTTGTTAGGATTGGTGAGTGTCAGGATCCATCTATGTGAAGACAAAAATGCCTTGGCAGGAATATTGGAAGATAGTGTCTTTAAGATTTAGGACTGAAAAGTGAGTGGTGTGCTCAGCGATGATAGAGGAAAACCAAAAGGTATAAAGAGACAGCAGTTAATGAAGAAAGATCTTGTGCTAGGTATAAGATTCTGTTAGGCGTGGCTGCATTGTCTTCTTCTGTGGCCTGTGACAAGGATCAGAAGGAAGGAAAAGAAGAGCTCCTCTATCAGGAGACTTGGGAAGGGGCATGCATGCAGAGGGTGGAGGAAGAGAGGGATTGGGACTGGAGGAGAGAGGGAACCACATGGGGGGATACAAAATGAATAAAGTGTAATTAATAAAGAATAAAAAAAAGATTCTGTTAGGGTTTTTTGTTTTGTTTTGTTTTGTTTTGTTTTGTTTTGTTTTGTTTTTTAACTGTTAAACTGGGAGCATGTTGGGTAAGGAGGAAGAAATGTTGAGTGTGAGGCATAGGCCAGGCTGATTAAGGGTAGGGAGTATCGAGATTGGAGATATATGCAGAAGGGTCTGTGACTATAATAGAGAGAGGTTTATGATGCACAGCGAGGGAAAAAGAGTGGCATCCGTTACAGTGGGATTGACTAGAGAAGTGGGGCAAGGATAAGAGGAGTTTGGGGACTGGGAGACTGGCAGTGTACAAATAGAGTCTGAGGAAGGAAGAGGAGGGACTCAGAAGTACCCAGGGAGCTGTTATCAGGACAGAAAGGAAAAATTTATGTCAAATCTGGAGAAGACATGTTTTCCTCGAAAAGGAGAGCACATTAGAAAATGAGGAGAAATAATTCTTGAAAGGAACAATTTAAGGGAGAAAGCTGGAGGGGCCTGGAGGTTGGTTGTGTATTCTGACTCTGGGTGAGAGAGAGAGCTGAGTGGAGCCCCAGCAGTAGCATAGAGAGAAGAAAAGAAATCAGAAACAAATCTTTCTATACTTTAAATTACTCTCCCAGATGTATAAATCACTTTCTCAAGTTTTCAATCATCAGACCCTAACTCATTTTTCCTAAACTGTCATAGCCTCTGACTATACCACTTAGGCCTCCATAACTTGTATCCTTTCATTTTTCTTGACATATATAACTTACTTGCCTTTGTCTCATAACCTTTAGAAACTCACGCTAATCTTAGTGTGAAAACTGTCAGTAAGGTACACTGTACATATGAAGTGGGACTGGACGAGGAGATGAGTGTTTGATACTGTTAGAGCTACAATTAGCCATCAAGGACAGCAGAGATCTAAGGAAGATAAATTAGAGTAAAAGTAAAATTTAAATAGTTTTTGTATCACTTAAAATGACAGAGATTAACTTAGATAGTCGGTTGAAGCATATCAAGTCTCATCTGGCCTGAGAAGGCTGCATCTCCAGGGGAAAGTGATCAAAGAACATACAACCAAGTTCATGACAGAGGCAGCCCCAGTTCTTATTTGAGAACCACATCGACACTGAGCAGAGGGTGGACAAAGCCAACACAACAAAATGACAGTCTACAGACAGGGAAATGTTCTTCACCAACTCAACATCAGACTGAAGGCTAATATCCAGAATATATAAGGAACTCAAGAAACTAGACACCGATTATTAAATAATCCAGTTATTAGTGAGGTACACAGGTAAACAGAGAATTCTCAGCAGAGGAATATGCAATGTTGGAAAAACAAAGAAATTCTCAATATCCTCAGTCATCAGGGAAATGCAAATCTAAACGACCTAAATCTAAACTCAAATCTAAACACACACCCACCAAAATGGCTAAGATCAAATACTCAAGTCACAACACATGATGGACAGAATGTGGAGAAAGGGGAAGCCTCCTCCGTTGCTGCTGGAATGCAAAGTTGTACAGCCACTTTGGAAATCAACCTGGAGCTTTCTCAGAATACGGAGAATAGTGCTACTTCAAGATCCAGCTATACCACTCCTTAGCATAAACACAAAAGATGCTCTACCATTCAACAATGACATTTGCTCAGCTGCAGGTTTATTTGTAGTAGCCCGAATCTGGCAACAACCTAGATGTCCCTCAACTTGGGAATAGATACAGAAATTGTGGCACATGTACACAGTAGAATACTACCCCACAGTTAAAAACAAGGAAATCATGAAGTTTACAGGCAAACAGATGTGTGAGATAACCCAGAGGCACAAAGAATTTTTTAATAGTTTACTTCTGAGGGATGAAAGTGATCCTGCATCCCATATACTTACAGCAGTGCTGTGACATGATAGCTCATAATAATTGAACATGATGATTCCATAATGTCATCCAGGAAATCACTGTGATACACTTAAAATACTCTAGGGAATTCTTTGCTAACCCTAACTGCCATAGGGTGACTCAAGTGCAGGTGTCCTTTGGGGAGTAAGTTAAGCTGTTCTGAGCTGATTTGCATGTTGAGACATTAGTCACAGTGTACATTGTTCAAAGCATCTTTACAGGCAGCTTTTCAATGCCCAAGAAGCAGGCTCCAGTCCAGCTCTCAGAGATGGGGTCAGCTGCTCTCCTGCTGTGGGGACTGCTGCTGTTGGTGTCAGGTGAGAGGCTACAGTTTTGGGAACAGCACCTGTGGCCATTGCTGTTTCCCATGCCTTGCTGTCCTGATTATCAAAATTATGTTATTAAGGCAGTGCAGGCACAGGTACCAATATGATAAACAAATATGTAACGGAAAGTTGAGAAAGATAGCATCAGCTGCAATGTGGAGAGATGTGGGTAATTGATGTGCAGTGAGGCCCAGGCAGATGTGAGTGGCCTGTACTGCCCCCTGAGGCTATGGTGATGTTTGGACCCATGGTACCACTAAGGGCCAAGCTCAGAATTTTTCTTTCAAGGTCTGTGAAGAATTGTGTTGGTAATTTGATGGAAAATGCATTGAACGGAATTGCATTGAATCTGTAGATTGCTTTTGTTAAGATGGCCATTTTTACTGTGTTAATCTTTCTGAGCTGTGAGCGTGGGAGATCTTTCGATTTTCTGATATCTTGTTCTATTTGTTTCTTCAGATACTTGAAAATTCTTTCATACAAGACCATGTGGACCTCTGAGTGAGGGGTGCAGAGGTTGCCTCTGTTGTTATCTCAGTTGACTGCTCCCTGATCATTGCCCCTGTTGATGCAGCCTTGCTAGGCCATGGAGAAAGAGGATCCAAGCATTCCTGATGAGACTTAACAAGCTATGAGCAGAAGGCAATAAGAGAAAACTCCCCCTTTAAGTGCACTAGTGGAAGGGGATGAGGGGCAGAGGGAGGAAAAGTGGGAGTTTAGGGAGAGGGCTTCAATGAATCAACTGTGTAATGAATCAACTGTGAATTAAAACAATAAAAATTTTATCAAGATTAAAATATTATTGCTTGTTTTTTAAAAAGGCTGTTTACCCCTTCTGGATAGATGGGGGTTTGTTTGTTTGTTTGTTTTTTGTAACCTACTTGTTAGGCCCAGCATGAGCCTAATTTCTAGAAGGGATGAAGAGAACCCAGGAGACCAATATTTGATGCAAAATCGCAAGACGTTTATTTTGAACATTTCTCAATGGGGTCACTGCTGCTGGTCAGCAAGGAGTGGCACTGGGAGACAAAGGCCTTGGGTTTTTAAAAGTGCGGGAATTTTCAGAGGTTGCAGTCTTGGCAATTCAGGATTGGATGAGGTATTTAACTTTTAAAGTAATTGGTTGGTTTGGGCACCCTTAGGTCTAGTCAGCACTGTTGTAAATATCTGGGGAATATCTGATCTTCAAGTCAGTTTGGAATTTCCTGCCATATGAGATATAGCCACAGTTGAAGGTGGGAGAGGGATTAACTCATCCTGTGTCTGTTTTGAGGAGTGGGAGCTACAGGCTTTGGGTCAAAGGTCAAAAGCTATTTAGGAGAAGGATTGGGGCCATTAGGCCCAATTTCCAAAGTTTATTTCACAGGCTCCTGCCAGTGATTTTTCTCTCCACCTAGTAGAGATCTCTTTTTGTTCTCTTCCTTATCTCTGCCCTCGAAGATGTCTAATGTCAGGAACTTTTACATTCCTCTGTTCTCTGGAGAAGCACTAAGAGGCTTTAATTAACATGGGCCTAAAACTTGAAAATGTAAGTTATAAGGTAATTAAAAAAAAAGATATATTACAAAGGTAGTGTGATGCTTTCATACTTATTATGCAGGCAAGACCATCAAAACCCAGTTTAAATACTGCTAATTTCTAAATTACCCAAGAAGATGAATTTCTGGAATTGAACACTCTAGCCAGGGTTGGTCTACAGGGATGATTGGATGAGGAAGTCTGGTTTGGTTCATCCCCCTTCTGTCTCTCTTTCTATTCCACAAGGTTGTGGAGGAAATACTTGTTAGTTTCTGCTGCAATTACCTTTTCTGTGAGATTAAAGCTTCTCTGATCACAGGATTAAATTAAAGTCTCTTAGAATTTCCACAGAATGAATTTTTTGCTTCTCTCTCTCTTTTTATTTTTTCCCTTTTCTTTTCTTTATTTTATCATTTATTACAATTTATTCTCTTTGTATCCTGGATGTGGCCTCCTCCCTCTTCACCGCCCAGTCCTACCCTCCCTCCCTCTTTCCCCCATACCCCTTCCCTAATCAACTGAGAGGGGTGGTCCTCCTTCCTTTCTATCTGACCCTAGCCTACCAAGTCCCTCAGGACTGGTTGCATTGTCTTCCTCTGTGGACTGGCAAGGCTGCATGCCCCAGGGGGAGGTAATCAGAGAGCCTGCCACTGAGTTCACGCAGAGAAAGTCCCTGCTCGCTTTACTAGGGACCACATGTAGAGACTGAGTCTATGAACAACATCTGAGCCAGGGTTTTAGTTCATTTGCATGCATTTGCCTTGGTTGGGGTACCATTCTCTTTAGGGACACCAGGGGTCATTTTATGGCTCTATTTGTCTCCTTGTGAAACTCCTGTCCCCTCTGGGTCTTTCTATCTCTCCCTTCTTTCATAAGATCCCCTACCCTCTTCCCAAAGTTTGCCTATGAGTCTCAGCCTCTGAATCCATACCTTGATCAGTACAGTTTTTCAGAGACCCTCTGTAATAGGCTCCTGTCCTGTTCCCTGTCTTCTCCTGCTTCTGATGTCTATCACAGTTTCTTTCTAAATGAGAATTGAGAATCTTCCCTAGGGTCTTCCTGTCAGGGAAGTAATAAAAAAAGAAATTAGAGACTTCCTAAACGTCAACAAAATTGAAGGCACAACTTGGCTTCTCTTTTTATCTGAGCCCCATGTATAGCCTAGAAACAGAAGCCCACATGTCTGAGCCACTGTTCATTGTCCTCAGTATGAGTGGCTTTGCAGGTGGAAGACAATGAACAAATTTAGCCCCAATTTCTTTTTTTTTTTTTTTTTTGCATTTCCTCTTTCCTCTCCTCTGCCATTACTTTCTTTTACTGCATGTTTTTCTATTCTATGCTTCTTCTGCTGTTGTGATTTCTTGAACACATCATATCCCTAAGACTGTCAATCTGAGATAACTCCCCTAAAGTTTCTGAAAAGGCCAGCTGCTGTCTTGGACTTTAACCAAAACTGCTTTTTGAGCACCTAGTACATTTCTTCTTGAGAGCTGCTAACTGCTCACATTCTGTGATGCTCATGTTCTCTGATAATATTTTTACCTGTTGCTTGTCTCCACCCTCTCTCAAAGATACACACACAACTGCCCAGGCATGTGTTTTTGTATTTGCTGACTGCTTTGCTTGGGCTTCTCCAGTACAGCCCAGCTGCTCAGAATTTATAAACCAGGCCTTTTCCCTGTGAACTGAGTAACATCAGACAGGCTGAGGAAGCAAGATGGAGTCACAGACTCAGGTCCTCATGTTGCTGCTGTTCTGGGTGTCTGGTGAGACATTTAAAAGTGTTATTATCATTTCAAGGTCACATCTTTGTACGAAACAAATTTACAATGTGTACCAGGGTATAGATTTGTTATAATTATTTCTTATAATAATTTCCTGACAATGTGATAAGGACATTTATATAACAAATTTCTTAAATTTCTCTTTCTTTTTCTTTCCCTCTCTTTCTTCCTTCTTTTTTTTTTTTTTTTTTTTTTTTTTCATACAGGGTTTCTCTGTTTAATTGACCCCTGGCTGTCCTGGACTCACTTTGTTGACCAAGCTGACCTCTAACTCAGACAACTGCTTGCCTCTGCATCCTGAGTGCTGGGATTAAATAACAAACTTCAATAGTCATATCATAATCTGTGTTTATGTGTGTATTGATTTTCAATATCTACTCTTTATTGCAGATACCAGTGGGGACTTGGTAATGACCCAGTTTTCATCCTCCCCGTTTGTGTCAGCAGGAGAGAAGGTCACCATCAGCTGCAGGTCCAGTCTGAGTCTTTTAAGCAGCAGAAACAAAAAGAACTACTTGGCCTGGTACCAGCAGAAACCAGGGCAATTCCCTAAGCTGCTGATCTACTGGGCATCCACTCATCATGCAGGGATCCCAGATCACTTCACAAGCAGTGGACCTGGGACAGATTTCACTCTCAGCATCAACAGTGTGCAGGCTGAAGACCTGGCAGTTTATTACTAACTCATCAGGACTGACTGCATTCTCTTCCTCTGTGGTCCAAAAAGGCTATGGCCCCCTCAAGGGGAGGTGATCAAAGAGCAGGCCACTGAGTTCATGTCAGAGACAGTACCTGTTCCCCTTAATAGGGATTGCACTTAGATAATGAGCTTCCATGGGCTACATCTCTGAAGGGGTTCCAGGTTATCTCCATGCATGGTTTAGTTGGAGTATCAGTCTCAGAAAAGATCCCTTTCACCAGATTTATTTTTCTCTACTTGTGGAGCTCCTGTCCCCTCCAGATCTTTCTATCTTCCCCTTCTTTCATAAGATGCCCTGCACTCTACCAAACTTTTAGCTATGAGTCTCAGCTTCTGCTTTAATATTCTACAGGGTAGAGTCTTTTAGATGCTCTATGTGGTAGGTCCTGTCCTGATCCATGTTTTCCCTCTCTCTTCCGATGTCCATGTGGTTTGCCTTTCTGAATGAGGATTGATCATCTTACCCAGGGTCCTCTTTCTTGATTAGCTTCTTGAGCTATACAGATTTTATTATGATTATCCTATATCATATGTCTAATATCTGCTTAGAAGTGAAAACTGAGTATATACCATGTGTGTCTTTCTGCTTCTGGGATACCTCACTCAGGATGATCTTTTGTAGTTCCCACCATTTGCATGCAAATTTTAGGATCTCCTTATTTTTCATTGCTAAGTCATATTCCATTGTGTAAATGTGCCACAATTTCTGTATCCATTCCTCAATTGAGGGACATCTGGGTTGTATCCAGCCTCTGGCTATTACAAATAAAGCTGCTATGAATGTGATTGAGCAAATGTTGTTGTATACTTGCGCATCTTTTGGATATATGTCTACATATCAGTGGTATAGCTGGATATTGGGGGGAGGGCATTGTTCCTAATTGTCTGAAAACATACCAGATTGATTTTCAAAGTGGTTGTACAAGTTTACATTCCCACCAGCAATGGAGGAAGATTTCCTTTTCTCCCCATCTTCTCCAGCATGTGTTGTCACTTGAGTTTTTGATCTTAGCTATTCTGATTGGTGTAAGGTGAAATCTCCAGTCATTTTGATTTCCATGTCCCTGATAGCTAAGAATGTTGAGCATATCTTTCATCATTTCTCTGCCACTTGATATTCCTGTATTGAAAATTTTCTGTTTAGCTCTGTATCCCAATTTTTAATGGGATTACTTGATTTGTTGCTGTTTAACTTCTTGAGTTCTTTTCCCCTCTTGGTCCTTCTTTTCTTTTTTTATTATTGTTTATTATTATTAGTTACATTTCATTAACTCTATATGCCATCTGTATCCCGCTCCCTTATTCCCTCCCAATCCCACCCTCTCTCCCTCAGCTTCTCCCTGCCTCTTTCCAAGTCCACTGATTGGGGAGGACCTCCTCCCCTTTCGTCTGGCCCTGTTTTATCAGGTATCTTCAGGTCTGGCTGCAAAGTCCTCCTCTGTGGCCTAGCAGAACTGCTCCTTCCTTGGGGCATGGGGAGGTCAAAGAGCCTAACATTGAGTTCCTGTCAGAGATAGTCCCTGTTCCCCTTACTATGGAAAACCAATTGGTTATTGAGCTACCACAAGCTTCATCTTATCAAAGATTCTAGGTTATATCCATGCATGGTCCTTGGTAGGAGAAACAGTTTCAAAAAAACCCTGTGCCCAGATATATTTGGTCTTTGTGGGGCTCCTTTCCATGTCATACTAACTCTCTTTCTGCCCATGGTTTGGTTATGAGTCTTAGCATCTGTTTTGAAATGCTGCTTGGTAGAGTCTTTCAGATGCCTTCTGTGGTCAATTCGCTTATATAGACCTACAAGATATGATAAACATAATGAAGTCTATACACCTAAAGAAGATAAACAAGAAAGAAGACACAGGGTAAGATGATCAATCCTCACTTAGAAAGACAAATGGGATGTACATTGGATATATGACAGGTCCTTCTTTTCTTAATACACTCTTCCACAAACTCCCTGCACTCCACCCAATGTTTACTTGTGGGTCTCAGTATCTCTTCTCAGCAGGTGCTATGTGGACTGACTCAGAGGATAGCTATGATAGGCTTCTGTCTACAAGTTTAACAGCATTTCTTTAATAGTGTCAGGGGCTGCCTGTCTCCCATAGGGTAAGTCTCAGATAGGGCCTGTCATTGGTTGGACATTACACCAATCTCTGCATTGTTTTTGTCCCTAGACAACTTGTATGCAGGGTCAATTTTTGTAGAAATTTTCTTGTGCTGGGTTGGTGTTTCTCACTCACAACTAGGAGTCTTGTCTAGTTAGAGGTTGGCCTCTTCAGTCTCCATGAACCCTGTTACTAGGAACTTAGCAAGAGTCAACCTCATATCCTCCCAGGAGGTTATCCTGTCATAGGTCTCCAGCTTGTCACAGAGAAGCCACGGCCCATGGTTTCTCTTCTCTTTGGAAGCCATCTTATCCTCCTGCCCATGCTCTCCCAGGTATGATAACAACCCTCATTACTCTCCGTGCTCCCTTTTGTGCCTGGATCCTTCTCCCCAACCACATCTACTACCTATTCTCTTTCTCCTTCTTAATAAGATTTAAGCATCCTCTTTTGGAACCTCCTTGTTACTTATATTCTTTGAGTCTGTGAATTGTATTATGGTCATCCTGTATAATATGATAAAATCCATTTAAATGTGAGTATATACCATATGTGTGTTTCTGGGTCTGGGTTACCTACCTCAGAATTATCTTTTTTAGTTCCATCCATTTACCTTCAAATTTCATGATTTCCTTGTCTTTAATAACTGAGTAGTATTCCATTGTGTAAATGTTCCCCAGTTTCTTATCCATTCCTCAATTGGGGGACATCTGGGCTGTTTCCCATTTTTTGGCTATTATGAATAAAGCCACTATGAACATAGTTGAGCAAATGTTCTTATTGTATGGTGGAGCAACATTTGGGTATATGCCCAGGAGTGGCATGATTGGGTATTGAAGAACAGGTATTGCCATTTTTTGAGAAAGTGTCAGATTGATTTCCAAAGTAGTTGTTCAAGTTTGAACTCCACCAGCAATAGAGGACTGTTCCCCTTTCTCTACATCCTCACCAGCATGTGTGCTCTCATTTGTGTTTTTGATCTCAGCCATTCTGATGGGTGTAAGATGGAAACTCAGCATCATTTTGACTTGCATTTCCCTGATGACTAAGGGCAGTGAACCTTTTTTAACTGCTTCTCTCCATTTTCATATTCCTCTGTAGAGAATTCTCTATTTAGCTCTGTACTCTATATCTGTGATTCTTTTGCCTGCTCTTAGGACCCTTGTACTCGATTCCCTTCTCTAGTCCTGATATGAGAGTTCGTGCCTAGTCTTATCCTAACTTGTTACACAATATTCTGTTGTTATTCCTGGGAAGCCAGAAATTTACTGAGGGAAAAGGAGGATGAGTGGATCTGGGGCAGATGGGAATTAGGGGAGAAGAATGGATGGCATGAAGAAAGGGAAAATTAAGATCCAGGTGTAATATATGGCCAAATAATAAAAAATTAAGAAATTGAAATATATATATATATATATGTATATATATATAAAGATAAAATTATTCAATCTATAAGGCTTTATATATAAAACTTGATCTGCCAGAAATACAGGTAAGCTCTCAGCAGACCTTCTCTTCACTGTTTACCCAGACCAGTTCCCAGGTCTTGCTCCTAGTGCTGCAACATAGTATCAGCTGGACCCTCCCCTCCCACTACTCCTGTAGAGTCCACAAAGCATCCTCTCCTACTCCTCACTATTGCTTTGTATTAGATCCCAACTCTAGGAGGCACCACCCCTGGTAACCCAAGGGCTACTCCTTCCAGATCAACAAGTATGATGAAGGCAGACCCACACTTCTCCTCCTGTTCCTGATATCCATTCCCTACAGTTTCACCCTCAAGTCTGTAGCTGAGAACATGGTTGACTCTTTGACCTGATCCCCAAAACTACAAACCCCTTTTCTCCAAATTTCTTATCCCAAATGATCCAAGTAACACAGCCTAGAATGCCTATAGACATTCCCTGTGAACACACCAGCTGAACAGGTCAGGAGCACAGGTAGCACACTGCCACGACACTCTTTCATCCAGATGCGAGATGGAAACCAAAGAACAAAATACCGTTTCAAAAAGACGAGTCCAGAAATCAGCAGCTAGTCTTTTAATCACCCCACATGCAGACACCAAGATGCCAGTGTAAAAACACAATCAACAACAGCCAGGGATATGTGTCTCTACTAGAGCTCAGCTATCCTACAAGAGCAGATCCTGAATATCCCATCATAGCTGAAACATAAGATAAAAACCTTAAATGAGCTTTTTATGAATATAATAAGATTAGTTAAGAAATATCTGGATACATTTGTCAAAAAAAATCGAGGAAGACACAAACATTTTTAAGGTAATAAATAAAACAGTTCCAGACCTGAAATTAGAAATAGAATCAACAAAATCCCAAACAGCTGGAATGCTGTAAATGAAAAATTTAGGAATTAAAATGGAAACTATTTCCAAATAAGGTTCCCACTGGTGCAACCTAACACCAGCAGAGCCTCATGTCCCCTGCCACTACTCTGGAAGAGTCCACAAACCATCCTCTCCTACTCCTCACTTGTTGTTTTGCTTCATGAGCAGAATACAAGGGATAGAAGACAGAATCTTAGGGGTTGAAGATACTAGGGAAGAAATAGATACATCAGTAAAGAAAAATGTTAAATTTATAAGATTACTAATATGAAATATCTAGGAAATCAAGGACACTCTGAAAAGACCAAATCTAAGAATAAGTGTTATAAAGGAAAGAGAAGACACTCATCTCAAAGTCTGAAAAAATGTTTTCAACAATGTCATAGAAGAAAATTTTTGTAATTGAAAAAAGAAGATGTCTGTTAAGGGACAAGAACCATACAGAACATCAAATACACTTAACCAGGGGGCGGGGAGGAGGAGTTTCTTCTGCTGATAATAATCTACACATTAAGCATATAGAATGAGGAAAGAATATTAAAAACTAAGCAGTTATGCTACAGAATCTAAGAAACAAGAGAAGCCAGGCCAGACTACCAGACTACTATATACAGCAAAACTTTAAATCACCATAGATTGATAAAATAAGAATTCCATAATGAAGACATATTAATTAAATAAAATCTATTTTGTACAAGTCTGGCCCTACAGAATGTTTGTAATGGAAACTCCAAACTATGGATGTCAACTATACTCTTGAAAATACAGGATATACATAATCCCATACCTGTCCAGATTATACACAACTATATACATAAATATACATATATATATTTTAGATAGATAGATAGATAGATAAATAGATAGATAGTAGATATTTTTACTATATAACAAATTAGACTTCAAACAAAATCTATTCATTAGAAATGGGAAGGATACTATATACTTATCAATGTACAAACCCAGCAAAATATCATTCCAATTTTAAAATTCTACGCCTGAAACAAAAGCCCACCCCTTTGTAAAATAAATGCTACTATAGCTTAAATCACATACTGCCTTTACACATTGGTAGTGGTAAATTTTTAACACCCGCTCTCACCAATAGACACATCATTGAAGCAAAAACTTATTGTGGATGTTTTGGTTTATGATATGTAAAGATATTTTGTTAAAATTTCAAAGAGGTTTTAGTTTATCTGCATCTGTTAAGTGTCTCATGTAGAGCATGGTCATTGCCAGGTGGAATGAGCTGAAATGTGATGACTATTTGCAGTATAAATATGACAGCCCAGAGGAAGATGATGAGGCTGCTTGGAGGAGGACTGCTTGCCGCTGGTTCATCCTGCTCCTGCATTTGCTATTTGCTGATTTTAACTGGACTGCTGTATTTCTGGACAACTGATATTGATATAGCCCGCAAAAGGATCCCTTAACCCTACTCAGACGGAAATAGGAGAGACCTCTGCTCCCTGTTCTCACTAGCCTTCTTTCCCTCCTAGCCAGTGTTCAGACCTTGGAGAGGAGACAGAAGCATTTAACAACCCTAAATAAACTGTGTTTGTTTAAAAATCAAGTTCAACAAAAACTAAACAGAGAAATGCTGTTTAGTTTTTAATATCTAACAAATCAGACTACAAACAAAATCTAATCATTAGAGATGGGAAGAATACTACATATTTATCAATGTACAAATCCTAACCAAGTGGTTGGGATCAACAGATTGAAAACCCTTAATTAAACCAGTTAATGTTAATCAGAATCCTTTAGTAAAGCAATAGTTTTTGCTAATTTTCCTTTGATACAAAGTAAAAGGTGAGGACTGGTGGTCTGAAGGTCATTATCAACCCTAAAGACAGAAAATATCCTCATGAGTGTTTAATCTGGAAATATGATCACGTGGTCTGATTCTAGGAACTCTGAAAATCAGCTTCTGTCTCAGCAGTCTCAGCAGTCTCAGCCTGGATGTGGAGCAGAGAATCAGATAAACCAGCACTGTCTCACCACGAAAGAAGGCGAATCTGGTGACAGTGTACTTTCATACTCTTGTTGGGGTCACCATCAATTCCACATGAGTCCAAACCTTGAACAAAATCCCAGTCAAGTCTGAGGTAATGTTCTTTTCTAACAATAACTTCCCTTCTCAGGAGCATCTGAATGGGTGTCATTCATAGGGGCATGTTTGGGTGGAAATTTAAGATGTTCACACAGACAGAACTCTCATATGAATCTATTCGACTATTCAAGAGGAATTCATCCCAGGCATTTATGTGAAATATTATTTACACTTCAAGATATGAGTAGAGAGCAGTGTGTTTCTCTGAAGTTACAACAGTTTTGACCTTTGGGTCTGGAATGCCCCTCAAAGTCCATGTGTTAAATTAGTGGCTCCCATTGGCCTAGCTTGAGGAAAGTGATTGGCTCAGAGAGGCAGAGCAGAAGCTAACATTCTCATAGGGTCCTTCTCCTACAGTGCAACACTGAATGCATTTTTTCCCTCTGAGGCATAGGTCTTCAACTCCCTCCACTGATTTTCTTTTTAAACTTCCCAGCCATTCTTTTTTTATTATTTATTTACTTATTGACTTTTTATTTTTATTGATTTTTTAATTTACTACAATTGCTCTTTTTGTATCCCAACTGTAGCCCCCTCCCTCAGAAGGCCTCTGAAAGACTCTACCCAAAATGGTATCAATGCAGATGCTGAGACTCTTAACCAAACTTTGGGCAGAGTGGCAGGGTAACTTATAAAAGAAGGGGGAGATAGAAAAATCTGAAGGGGACTGGAGCACTTTTTTTGTCTTTTGATCAGCTTCTTTTCCTAATGACTGCAAAGGCTATCCTGAGGGGCCATTTCACTCAGTTCATTGTAAGATATATTATTAGAACAGAATCCCTTTTAGACAGTCATTCATTCTCTGCTGGTTTTTATCAGAATGTGTGATAAG
Source organism: Rhombomys opimus (assembly GCA_010120015.1). Lineage (NCBI taxonomy): Eukaryota > Metazoa > Chordata > Mammalia > Rodentia > Muridae > Rhombomys > Rhombomys opimus. Next base: position 1,523,905 of record REGO01000436.1, on the reverse strand, counting down.
ATCTAAAGGATATTAAGTGAGCATCATGACTAACAAGAAAAGGAGCCACAACCAATGAGTGAAATGTTACAAGCAGAAGCATTACATATTTCTGGTCTGTGGGTAAAGTGACTATACTTATCAATGATACATATTTAAATTTTACTTTATGATTTTAATCATGTACCACAAAAATTGTAAATGATTGAGGTAGGCTATATACTAATTATATATGCCTGGGCACTTGTCTTGAAACATCACACAGAATGTAACCTCATATACTTTTCAGTTTTATATCAACAAGGTTCTTTTTATTTCCAAATATAATATAAACAAAGTCAATAGAATTTGATGCACCAGGACATACTGTAGAAACTTAATAAGTAAATAAGGACAGTTGGGCTCCTAATATTATATATAATATAACTTAAAATTTTTATCTCTTTAGATCCCATGCTCTCCCCTTTCATACTGTGAGAATCCCATGAAGGTATTGGATTTGTAAGACCCCTGTCTCCTTTTTTCTAAGGTGAAGGAGCAGAGGTAAATGTCATGAGAGCACAGTCTGATCTCAGTGCTGCTGTCACAAAGAAAAGTGAAAATTTAGTGAAGATTGAAGGCATATGACATCTTATTAGACACTGACAGGAGCAGAGCTTCTTGTCTGTCATTGTCTAGACCTTGAGATTACAAACTTCCTGTATCTGCATACGCTCTCATATGATGTGTTAGTGGTTTACAGAAGAGATCTGCATGTGCTTATCAGAAATTATTTAACATTTTATACCTAAATAATAGATGTATAAAAATTTATATGTAAGCCAGAACAGAAGGATATGCATATTTGATAAATGATTATTTATATTTTAATAATATTTGTGGCTTAATGGTGAAATATTAACATCAGATAAATAATTTATGTTGCTTAGAGAATGCCATGAGCTTTCTGTAACCAGTTGATTACTGACATACTTTTTTGAGAGATTGTCTCCATGTATAGATTAGATTGTCCCAGAAGTTGGTATGTACCCCAGCCGGGCCTCAGACTCATGAATCTTCTGCTTTTGCCTCCAGTTCTGGGAGTACAGATGTGAAATTCCACTCCTTGCCATGTATTTGATTTATTTATTTTTCTCATACTTTATATATAATTCTGGATGTATAATTTACTTTTTATGTATAGTTTTACAGTTGAATATTATGAAATCTTGGCAACTTCTGTAATTTCTTTCATTGATATTGATTTTTCATTCACAGCCTTATATTTTATTCACTGTTTGATGTCAACAATTGCTGATGTAGTGTTCTATTGTTCTCTATAAAATCATTATGTAGATTAGTGTGGCTAGGCCCCCTTCTGGAGAGACTTACCTGTTCACAATATCAGAAGCCCATCTTAATCCAGTGTCAATGCTGCTAATTTCTAAATTGGACTGGCATTTGTATTTCTTTAATAAAATATCATGGTTTACAGCAGTAATTTCATGAAAAAAATCTGTTTTTTCCCCTTTTATTTCTCTGGATTTAGAGCCTTCTTTCAATTTCCTTACGTTATGGGGAGAATAATTGTTAATTTTTGCTGGGTATCCTTTGCTTCTAGAGTAAAGTTCTTCAGATATCAATATTAAATTAATGCCCACAAGGATTTCCACAGAGTGAGTTCTGGACTACTCTTTGCATCTTAGTCCCTTGTGTATCTAAGAAACTACAACCCAAATGTCTGCGGCTCTGCTCTCTGTCTTCAGTATAAGAGTGGCTTTGGAGATGAGTAATATTGAACACATTTAGCCTAAATTCTCTTTTTTCCTTTCCACTTTTCTTCTCTTTTCTTGTTTCTTTTATGACGTGTTTCCTTACTCTGTTTCTTTTATTATTGTTCTTGTAGTTTTTGTGATTTTTTTTGAACATATCCTATCATTTTCCTAAGACTGTCAATCTGAGATAGCTCTACTAATGTTTCTACAGAAGTCAATTGATTCAACTATGTCTGAGATTTTAACCCAGGTCTGCTATTAGAGCACCTAGTACTTTTCTGTCTGAGAGCTGTAAGGCAATCTTTTTTCAGTGGTTGTTCATGCTCCCTGTAATAGTATTTTTGACTGTTGATTGACACCAGCTACACTCACAGACACTGCATAGGCATTTGCTTTTCTATTTGCTGACTGCTTTGCATGGCCCCCTCACGACCAAGCCCAGCTGCTGAGAATATATAAACCAGCCTTTGCAGTGAGAACTGAACTGCATCAGACAACAGGGGAAGCAAGATGAAGTCACAGACCCAGGTCTTCCTATCCCTGCTGCTTTGGGTGTCTGGTGAGAAACTCAAAACTTTATAATCTTGGCAGAATAATTTTTTTTTAGATAAGAAATTATAGTGTGCCAGACTCATTATTTCTTACATAGTACTCTGAAAACATGATAGTACAAAGATGTTAAATGGCAAGTTTCACACATTTTATAGTCTGTGTTTGTGTTCATATGCATATTTATTATGTATTCCTGATTGCAGGTGCCTGTGCAGACATTGTGATGACACAGTCTCCATCCTCCCTGGCTGTGTCAGCAGGAGAGAAAGTCACCATCAGCTGCAGGTCCAGTCAGAGTCTTTTATACGACAAAGACCAAAAGAACTACTTGTCCTGGTACCAGCAGAAACCAGGGCAATCCCCTAAGCTGCTGATCTATTGGGCATCCACTAGGCACACTGGGGTCCCTGATCGCTTCACAGGCAGTGGATCTGGGACAGATTTCACTCTCAGCATCAGCAGTGTGCAGGATGAAGACCTGGCAGTTTATTACTGTCTGCAGGAATTTAGTACTCCTCCCACAGTGCTTCAGCCTCCAACACAAACCTCCCTGAGAGTCTCACCAGCTGCCTCCACCACACGCAGCCCTGACAATGCACACTTCCCCCTTCTGCCTGATAGCAGCTGTGCCTGTAAACATGATGAAGAGGTTTGCAAAGCCCAATACAAAATTATGGTTTCAATGATTCTGATTTCTTTTGGTATGAGAAACTTTATATGAAAATGCAAAAAAATAATAATTCATTATTATTTTTGTATTCCTTCTGTAACACATGAATACAAACTCTGTTACTTTAATTTAGGAGACTTATCATTTTCAGTTGGAGTCCTAATATCCAACATAGTTATGATGATGGAAAACTTTATTACAATTTGGAAGTTCTAGGAAAGAATGCATATCTTGGTTTTTCTAGATTATAGACTACTTTATTTCATTCCATCGTTCATTCATTCTTTCCTTCGTTCCTTCCTTCCTTTCTTCATAGTGCCTGATAGTAGATCCTGATAGTAGGTAATTGCCAAATAAGTTAACTATGTCCAGAAAGTTGAAGTTTAAGTAGAGGGAGTAATAAGGATATTACAAGAAAATCATAAACTAAGGAAATGACCATGACCATGAAGACAGCACTACAGAAGATAACTATAAAAATGCTGTACATATAGAAAAAAGAAAAGGTGTCTGAATTGTGAGAGCACAGAAAAATGTCGATGTCATAACTGAATAGATGGAAATGGTTAGCAAGAAAGAACATCAGTATCTTGTCTAACTCTGGAAGACAGAAAACTCCAATATAGTTGAGGAGCAGGGGAAAAGGAAACAAACAAACAACAATTTAGTCTAACAATACTTCCCAAATTATAGAATTAAAAACATTTTAATAACCTTATGTGAAACTAAGAAATAAAGATGCACATACTCTTGGACTAGGCTCAATTGTTGGTTTTACCAAGAAACACACCAACTGGTAATTATATACACATGCTGAGAGATGGAGGTAAATCTATCAAGAGAATGGGGGTCAAATCAAGCTCTGGGAGCTCTTCTTAAGTCTGGTAGTGTAGAATATAAACCAATGATGAATTGATAAAGAAAGCAATATATGAAATGAGTCAACAAAAGTACACAGGCAAACACCCCACACTTTTGGGTTCAAATTTTATTTTTAAAAACCTGCATAGAAAAGGCATAGAAGGTCGAATATGTCCTGATACAATAGCAGGGTATGTCTGGATCCTTACCTCGGGCTCTCATAGGCCATAGTCAAGGTATTATCAAGGCTGCATTCTCATCTTCACACTCAAGAAAATCTTTTTTATAAGACCAGTAAGGATGTTAGTACAACCTTCTTTTCTTTTTCTTTTCATTTTGCAATAGGGTCTCACTTATAACTTAGTCAAAAGGCTGCAACTCTGAGAAAGTCCTGACTCAACCATTCATGTTGTCATTAGTAGAAGCCTGATTGTTTCTGTCCAGTGGTTTTCACACTTGCTGATGGAGCATGCATTAAGAAAATAATCAAGATGTGGAAGGTTTCAAGACTACTACTAATCAGCCTGGTCCAGAAAGGTGGCTGAACTCTATCCCAAAACACAGAAAAATAAGTTCTAATTCAAATGTACCATGAGTTTTTCTGAAACATCAATATATTTAGCCAAAAAATTTAACACATTTTGAGATTCCCATTTTTATTATGGCTGAGTAAACATCTTTGCACATATGCACCTCCTTTTGTTATCTATTCATTTATTGATACACATTTTGTTGATTTAGTTCATACTACTGTATATAATGCAGCAATAAATACGGGTATGGGTATATATCTATGTTGTGCTGGTTTATATTTGTTCAAGATCATGCCTAGTGCAGGAGTACATGAATCATATGATAGTTCCATGTCTCTTAAGCATCCTCCACATTGAGGTCCCCAGAAGCTGGGACTCCTTGAGAAGCATATACTGATTGCTTTGACTGCATAGTTTTACCATTATTTATAGTTGCTTTTATGTTATTAGTTATTCAGATGAAGTGATTTTTTTTATGGTTTTGCTTTGGTTTTCACCTCACTGTCAAAAAAGAGAAGAATCAGCCATCCCCAAAACACCATCTAAGTAAGAGCCCTAGCCATCTTCAGAAGAGCACATGATTTTGATATCCTGGAACTTTTCTTACCTTTACTCACATCTGTTCATTTAGAAGAGAATGGACAATGTATATTCTTCTGCTCTGTACTGACAGGCTGAGAATGGTGTAGCTGAAAGTACCATTGAGGTTTTTCCTGGACTAAAATGTGTTTTCCATGGGGCATGGAAAACATCTGTAACTTGTTTATCTATTTTTGTTTCACAAAGTCAGAAAATATTCTATGATGTTCCAAAGACATGATGGCAGTTAGACCTCTAAGTAGAGAGGTTTTTCATTTTAGGTTAAAGCACTGTATGAGGAGGTTGTGTGCCTTTTTCACCATAATAAATGATGACCAAGCCAGCCTCCAATCTGTTGATTTTGTGAAGGAAATATGCATGTTTCTTGACCCATTGCCATGAAGGCTGTCAAGTCCCTAGGATCCAGTTTTGAAATGTATAGATTAGTATCTATAGCCCATGCCTGGCTTGGATGTTGGAAGTGCGATGTCACCTGTGAAATGTTCAATGCAACATCAGGCATATAATATATAAGCTTGGTTTAGAAGACAAACATTAGTGTATAAATCATAATAATATTATTTTAATACATTTTATATGGTGTAATTTTATAATTCATTTAAAATGAAAGAAAATCATCATGTGAATGACATGGGTGTGCTTTCTTATTTTTACAAAGAATTTCACCTTGTCTCATTTTATTTTATGCTGTGTAGCACAACTTCAACATATATCAGAGTAGATAGGTATTGTGAATGTATAGTCAACAATGCTGAGATTTCTACTTCACCCAAACATACTGCAGAAAATGGCAAAAATGTGCCTAGGGGCATTAGGAAAATTTGGAAATTCTGTTCTTTCTCCATGCATGTCTTCCCAAATACACATATTCCCACAGTAGGAAGGCTGAGAACCACTGTTCTAGGATCTTCTCATATCATCTTACTCCTCCTGTGTGACCATCTTCATCAGAGCCCAGGTCCTTCTTGTCAGATAAATCAAGATCTAGGTCTAAATCCACAGGCACATCTGCACTTGAACTAAACACACTTGGGCAGCAGCAGTGTCCCACAGCTCCCCACATGTGCCCATTCACCTCATTGCCTGCCTCTATCAAGAGGGAGGCCAAGGTTCCAGAGCATCAGCAACCCTAGGAACTGAGTATAAAGCCTCATTTTGAGAAGCTGAACTAAGGATTCCAGATGAGTTAAAGCAAGGTTGGAGCTGAACTTTTATCTCACACTTGCAAGAAAGACTCAGACAACAATATGCAAGTCTGCAGGTGGGTAAGGTGAGAGAGCTAGACAAAGGGAGGAAGCCCATGGGGTGAGGAGAGTGATATGGCTATCATTTACTTTTTTGATGGAAGAGCAATAGACATAATATCCATGGTGTGTGAAACAGTCTGCATAAATACAATACATGGACAATGTCTGAGATCTTTGGAGAATGCAGAGTACACACAGCCATACCATCTTATGACAGTGCCAAAAGAACAAGGTTATGTGTGTGTGTGTGTGTGTGGGTGTGTGTGTGTGTGCATGTACTCAAAGGCCTTGGCTCCCCTCAGTCTGTAACAATAAGAAAAAAGTCTTTTCAGCAACTAGAGCCAACCATCCATTTGCAGGTGGCAACCAATAGCCAGAGTTGTCTGGGAGATTACAAAGGGACCCTCTGGCAACAACTCATTTAAATGTCACCCATTCCTGGTAGTAGATGTTTCACATGGAAGAGGAAGATGTATAGGTGAGGTTTTGTCTCTGTTTTTATTTGTTGATTCCATTTAGATATTTTCATATACATATATATGGTAAGAAGTATGTGCTGAGGTAGGTTTCTATATGACCCCTCAAATGAGTCATTTAGTGCAAGCTAAATCTTCCTTTGTTCTCTCTCTTGCCTTCCTATTTCCTTACCACATAATCTCATTGAACATGGAGGAATTGTACTGGTGCCTCACTACAGCCTGAACCCCTTCTGGCTACTGTTCATTGTGAAAGATACTCTGGACAAGAGGAGAAAAGTAACCACCAACCCAGTTATAAACCCTGAGGTCTAGAATTATTTTGGGACTACCCAATTTTATTCTAATTGGATTTAAGGCACACTCCAAGATATGGAGCCTATGCAAGACACTGCTCAGGTGGTCAATAACCTGAGACTAGAGAGGGCATGGGCCTTGGGAAAACCCAGATAGCACAGTTCTGCTAAAGGAACACAGCAAAGAAATTATTTTTAGTGACATTCTTTTATACCCATAGATCACATTGGGTGTGATCTTGACTGTCCCTCCCAAGAGAGGCTTCTTCCTGCAGTAAATGGGAACTAATATAGAGACTTAGAAGTAGACAGAGTAAAAAGAGTGAGAGACCTTGGAGAATCCTGTCCTAAATGGAGTATCTTCATTAAACCCCTTACCGGAGGTCTCAGGGATCTTGGCAGATAAGGAGGTAGACATATTTGGAGAGCCAGAGGAGATGGATGACATCAAGAAAACAGTGTCTTCCAGACACAGCAGGACCAGTGCACATATGAACTCAAAGAGACTGTGGCAGCATACAGAGGTCTAGTACAGGTCTAAGCTAGATGGGGTCCCAGTGGTGAGAAGGGGAAATAGACATTGGCTCCCATCTCTAACAAAGAGACAGGCGCAATTTTTAGGGGTTGTGTCTCTACATTGATTATCTGGAATAGGACTTGATTGGTGCTCAAGGCTGGACTCAAACTCATAAACCTCCTGCTTCTGTCTCCCCAGCTCTGAGAGTATATATGTGAATCTTTGCTCCTTGTCATAATATTTTTTTCTGTACTTTGTACATATCACTGGGTCTATAAATTACTTCAAAATCTGAATCTTTCAAAGCCTTTTATTTATGTCATTGTTATTGATTTTCATTCATATTCAAACTTTTTTTCTTTGGATGGCAATATTCTCTCATGTTATGTTCAATTGATCTTTATACAATTATTGCTAGATTTTAAAAAAGTTGCTGATGATTTTGTAGAGATTTTTTAAATCTATTTACTAGAGGGGCAAGACAATCACAAGCCAGCTTAATTACGGCAAATTTCTAAATTACCCTAGAATATGAGTTTCTGGAATTAATCACTTTAGGCAGTGTTGGTATACAGGGATGATTTCATGATAAATCTGGTTTCTTCCATTCTCTCAATTTTAGAGCCTTCTTTCAATTCCTCAAAATTGAGGCTAAAATACATTTAAGTTTCTGTTGAGTTTACATTTGCTGTGTGATTATATTTTCTCTGGTCACAGGATTAAATTAAATCTTGTAGAATTATTAAAGAATGAATTCTTGACATCTCCAAGTGTAGCCTGGAAACAGAAGCCCACATGTCTGAGACACTGTTCATTGTCCTCAGTATGAGTGGCTTTGTGGAGAGGAGACAATGAACAAATTTAGCCTAAATTTCCTCTTTTCTCAATTTGCTCATTCTTCACCTCAACCCTTAAATTTCTTTTATTACATGTTTCCCTATTATATGTTTCTTTTGTTGTTGTGAAATCTTGAACACATCCTTTCCATAGAACCGTCAATCTGAGATAACGCTCCTAAAGTTTCTGCAAAAGTCAACTGCTTTAAAAATGTCTTGGATTTTAACCCAAAGCTGGTTTTCAAGCACCTGGTACATTTCTGCTTGAGAGCTGCTAACTGCTCACTTCCGCAATGCTAACACTCTTTGTGATAGTATTTTTAGCTGTTGCTTGTCTCCACCCTCTCTCTCTCTCTCTCTCTCTCTCTCTCTCTCACACACACACACACACACACACACACACACACACACACACACACATGCACTGCCCAGCCATGTGCTTTTGTATTTGCTGACTGCTTTGCATGGGCTTCTCCAGTACAGCCCAGCTGCTCAGAATTTATAAACCAGGCCTTTTCCCTGTGAACGGAGCAACATCAGACAGGCTGGGGGAGCAAGATGGAGTCACAGACACAGGTCCTCATGTTGCTGCTGTTCTGGGTGTCTGGTGAGACATTTAAAAGTGTTTTATAATTTCAGAGTCCTATCTTTGTATGAAAGAATGTACAGAGTGTAACAGGGTGTAGCATTTCTTACATAATAATTCACCAACAATATGATACATTTAAATGACAAATTTCTTAAATTTCTCTCTCTATATCTTTTGGTTTTTGAGACAGGGTTGTTCTGTGTAATTGACCCCTGGTTCTGTGGACTTGCTTTGTTGATCAGACTGGCCTTGAACTCACAGAAAACCTCATGACTCTATCTCCAGACTGCTGGGAATAAATATCACATTTCAACAATCATATGAAAATCTATGTTTGTGTATGTATGCATGTTCACTGCCTACTCATTATTGCAGGTAGCAGTGGGGACATCGTGATGACCCAGTCTCCATCCTCCCTGGCTGTGTCAGCAGGAGAGAAGGTCACCATCAGCTGCAGGTCCAGTCAGAGTCTTTTATACGACAAAGACCAAAGGAACTATTTAGCCTGGTACCAGCAGAAACCAGGGCAATCCCCTAAGCTGCTGATCTACTATGCATCCACTCGGCACACTGGGGTCCCTGATCGCTTCACAGGCAGTGGATCTGGGACAGATTTCACTCTCAGCATCAGTACTTTGCAGGCAGAAGACCTGGCAGTTTATTACTGTATTCAGAGTTACAGTGCTCCTCCCACAGTGCTTCAGCCTCCAACAAAAACCTTCTTGAGAATCTAATCAGCAGCCTGCAGCCCTGGCCCTGCACACTTCCCTCTTCTGCATGATACAAGGTGTGCCTGAAAACCTGATGAAAAATTTTGCAGAACCAAGTACAAAATTTTGGGTTCATTGTCTCTTCAATATTTTGGTATTAGAATACTTTATATGAAAATTCAACAAGGCTGGAGAAGATGCACAGCAAGTGGAACCATCTGCATTGCTGTTGGGAATGTAAACTTGTAAAACCTCTTTGCAACTCAGTCTGGAGCTTTTTCAGACTAGTAGAAATAGTGTTACATCAAGATCCAGTTATACCATTCCTGAGCATATACTGGCAAGATGCTCAAACATACAAGGACATTTGATCAACTATGTTCACAGCAACTTTATTTATAATATCAGAATCTGGCAACATCCTACATGTACCACAACCGAGGAATGGATACAGAAATTGTAGTACATTACCACAATGGAACACCACTCAGCAATTATACACAAGGAAATCACGCAATTGCGGGTGAATGGATGGAACTAGAAAAGATCATCTTGATGAGGTAACATTTAGGGAAGGATAAGGCTAATATCTGTCATTTCTTGCTTGACAAAATCTTGATGCTGCAAGTCTGATGCAAATATAAACCATGGCAGTTTGTTCATGAGTTCAAGAGCCATGTCATTCCAAAAAGGCACTTTCTCAGCACTCCTTCACAATTCTGGTCATTCATTTTCTATCTTCTATGAACCCCTGACTTGTGGGGAGAGAGACATCCCATTTAGGAAGGAGCACTACACAGTCACTTAGGCTCAGTACTATGAAGAATTGTGAGCCTCTGTTTTAGCCACTCTCTACAGCCAAAATAAGCTTCTAGAATGAATGCTAATAATAGTGCCATTCTGTGAAGATAAATATAAAGATTACAAAGCAGTTTTATGCCATGCACATTTAGAAAAACAATGGTACATTCTCTGTTAGGGCATATGATCTCCACGGGCATGGTCTCTTTTTATTTTATTTTTAATTTTAATTTATTTTTATTGATTCATTTTGCATCCTAGCTCTAGTCCTGTCCCTCCCACATGTTTGTCCCACACCCTACCTGTTTCTCCTATCTCCCCTCCCCTACTCCTCAAAAGGGGAGCCACCCTGCACCCCAACCCCAGCATATCAAGTCACATCCGGGCTGAACACATCATCTTACCCTGTGGTCTAGAGAGGTAGCCCTACCAGGGGAAAACTGGTTAAAAGCAGGCAACAGAGTCCATGTCAGAGTCACCTCCCATTCTTCTTCCTAGGGAACCCATATGAAGACTGAACCTTCCTTTGGCTTCATCTATGTTGTTGACCAAGTTCTAGTCCACACACAGTCCTGGGTTGGTACTTCATTCTCCACAAGCCCCTGTGGGCACTGGTTGTTTGGCTTTGTTGGCTTTCTTTGGAGTTCTTGCCCCCCTTCTTTCCTTAACCCACTTTTCCACAGGACTCCCTGTACTCCACCCAATGTTTAGCTGAGGGTCTATGCATCTGTTTCCATCAGGTCTGGATGGAGCCACTCAGAGAAGAGCTATGGCAGCATCCAGTCTACAAGCATAGCAGAAAACTGTTAATAAAGCCAGGGTTTGGTTGTATCCCAAGGAATATGTCTTAGGTGGGGCCAGTCATTGGTTGAACATTCTGTCAATCTCTGCTTAATTTTTGTCCCTTACACATCTTGCAGGCAGGGTCAATTTGGGGTAGAAGTTTTTGTGGGTGTGTTGGTGTTTCCCACCCTCAACTAGGAGTCTTATCTAATTAGAAAGTGGCCTCTTCAGTCTCCGTGACCTATGTTACTAGGAATCTCAGCAAGAGTCACCCTCATATACTCCTGGGAGTCTACCCTGGGAGGTCTGCAACTTGTCACAGAGATGCCTTCAACCAAGGTTTCTCTTCTCCCTGCAAGCCCTCTTAGCCTGCTCCCACTCTCCCCGGGTCTGATACCAACTTTCATTACTCTCTGTTCCTTCTGTTACCCTATTCCATCTCTCCAACCACTTCCATTATCTATTCTATTTCTCCTTCTGACTGAGATTTAAGCATCCTCGTTCGGGTCCTCCTTGTTATTTCTCTTCTATTGGTCTGTGAATTGTAGTATGGTTACCATGTACTATATGATAAAATCCATTTATAAGTGAGTTCATACCATGTGAGTCTTTCTGGGTCTGGGTTACCTCACTCAGGATGATGTTTTCTAGTTCCATCCATTTGCCTGCAAATTTCATGATTTTCTTGTTTTTAATAGCTAAGTAGTATACCATTGAATAAATGTACTACAGTTCTTTATCTATTTTCCATTGAAAGACATCTGGGTTGTTTCCAGTTTCTGGCTATTATGAATAAGGACACTATGAACAGAGTTGAGCAAATGTTCTTATTGTAGGATGTAGCCCCATTTGGGAATATGCTCAGAAGTGGCATAGCTGGATATTGAGGAAGAGCTGTTCCGTTTTATTTTTGTTTTGTTTTGTTTTTTGTTTTTTGTTTTTTGAGTAAGTGCCAGATTGATTTCTAAAGTGGTTGTATGACTTTGCACTCCCACTAGGAATGGAGGAGTGTAACCCTTTCTCTATATCCTCTCCTGCTTCTGCCATCATTTGCATTTTTATCTTAGCTATTCTAATTTTAAGATGGAAACTTAGAGGTTTTGCCTTGCCCTTCCTTGATGACTGAAGACTCTGAATGTTTCTTTAGGTTCTTCTCACCAAGGACCATGTATGGATATAACCTAGAATCTCTGCTCAGATGTAGCCTGTGGTAGCTCAGTAACCAATTGGTTTCCCAAAGTGAGGGGAACAAGGACTATTTCTAACAGGAACTCAATGAAGATACCTGATAAAACAGGATCAGATGATTGGGGGGAGGTCCCCCCCCATCAGTGGACTTGGAAAGGGGCACAGTGGTGATGAGGGAGGGAGGGAGGGACTGGGAGGGAATGAGGGTTCAGAACACGGCTGGGATACAGAGTTAATAAAATGTAACTGATAAAAATAAAATTAAAAAAATAAAATAAAATATAGATGACTGAAAAAAAATAATAAAAAAATAAAAATAAAAATTTATAATTCTGCTTTGTTATTCTGCAGGGCAGAGCCTTTCCAAGGTTCTCTGTGGCAGGTTTCTAGGTAGTTTCCTGTTTTCTTCTTCTTCTGATGCCCATCCTCTTTGCCTTTCGGAATGAGGATTGACCATTTTAGTATGTAAGAAGTGGGAAATAGTAATTTCTGGAGAGGACAGGAATCCCACAAGGAGACCAACAGAACAGGGGTCTTCCCAGAGACTCATACTCCAACCAAGTACCATGCATGGAGATAGCCTAGAACCCCTGCACAGATGTAACCCATGGCAGTTCAGTGTCCAAGTGGGTTACATAGTAATGGGAACAGGGACTGCTTCTGACATGAACTGACTGGCCTGCTCTTTGATCACCTCCCCCTTAGTGGGGAGGAGCCTTACCAGTCCACAGAAGATGACAATGCAGCCACTCCTAATGTGATCTGATAGACTAAGATCAGAAGGAAGGAGAGGAGAACCTCCCCTATCAGTGGAATTGGGGAGGGGCATGCATGAAGAACGGGGAGGAAAGGTTGGACTGGGAGGGGAGGAGGGAAGGGCTTATGGGGGATACAAAGTGAATAAAGTGTAATTAATAATTTTTTTTTAAAAAAGAAAAAAATAAAAATTTAAGAAAAAAGAAATATAAAATCTTCCAGGGCATTGTAACTGCTGGGGCAAGGAAAGGCATTGGTCTAGGGATTGCCATTCCAAGAGGAACACAAAAGGTAACTTCTGGAAACAAACAGAAGGGCCTGTCAACTCAAGACCCTATGGCAATCACCACAAGTAGTCTTTTTTGTTGCGACCCGCGTAACCGTCTCGCCGGCAAGAACGCACACGGACAAAACAGGATCCTTCTGCAGCAGGCTTTATTATCATGCAATGAATGGAGGGGAGACCCCAGGCCCCAAAGTGGTGCTGCTTAAATAAGCCCTGATCGCACTTAAGTGACGTGGAGTGACGTGTCATACCCTGATTGGCTGCTTACTCATTACCCGTCTGACGGCCCGGGCTGGGGCAGTGGCTTGGCGTGCTTTTGCAACTCGCACATGTGCTCTTAGAGGTTGTTACCAGTACAGAGACTGGATGCCGGCGCCATCTTGTAATGGCGTCTGAACCTCGGCTCTCCACACTTTTTCAGATTTGATACGTGCTCCTGAAGGTAGTACAGTTTTGGATCTGGCTACACATAAAACTCTTAGTCTATCCCCAAGAGTTGACCACAGGTTTTTATCATCCTTGCCTTCAGGGACAGTTGGGATTATCTTGGGAAGAAGTGCATTATCTTCTCAAGGATTTATTTTACATCCCAGGGTTGTCCCATGATCATGAGACCCTCAGAGACCATGAGGAGACGACTCCATACAAAGTCAAACAAAGCTTTATTATGAGAGGGATCGAACTCCGGACCCAAGTCTCACTAATGCAGCAGTAGAGTAGTGGGACCCTGAGCCCTGGGTGAGCAGGATTTTTAACGGGGAAATAAAAGGGGGTTTCCGTGACAGCAAGCAGTGGGTTTCATGTGTTGACATTAAAGGATAATGGGTAAAAGTCAGAGGGGTGAGGTGACTTTCTCTGAGGCATATAATCACAATTGCTATTCTTCTAAACTATATCTGGAACTTGGGTAGAATTTTCCCAACAGATTCCCAACCGATTCTCATTGATTGTTGCCAGGGAGATTGTCTCCATTTCTTACCAAATATTTATTCTGTGATATTTTCTGGAGGCTTTTTCTAGGAGAGTTAACTTTTTTTTTCTGCCAAGTGCACATTTTGTGATATTTCCTGGTACCTGAGTTCAGCTCCCAGTCAAGATGGCTCCTTTATTTCAAAATGGAATCACCCAGGCTAACTCTTCACAGGTACTGCAGATGGGGATTGCAAGACAGAAATTAAAATCATGGCATATGTGAAAAGAGAGAGTGACAGAGAGAGATGCAATTTAATGTACAGAATAGAATTGCTCAGCTGTTACTATTTTCCTACATCAAGGGGAAAGCGGCTCCAATAGGAAGAATAGGCTCACTGGGAGTCCTGAAAAACATGTGTTCTGGCAAACAGTGGTTAATGATCAGAGACCCAAATTAATGGTGTTGAAATACAAGGTTTAGTAGATACAGGAGCTGATGTCAGTATCTTCTCCCAAGAGTCTGGGAATCCAAAATTGCCACTTCAGAAGGTTTATACAGCGTATATAGGAAATGGTAAAGTATCTCAAGTAAGACAAAGTGTATGGTGGGGTAAATGTGTGGGATCAGAAGGGTGATGGATAGGGGAGTTGAGACCCTATGTGGATGACATATCCATAAATTTATGTGAAAGAAATCTTTTACAAGAATGAGGTACTCAAATTAATAGTCCTGCAATCCCAGAGACAGCAAGTGATGAAATTAGGGATGAAATAATAGATGTTCCTCTGGAAGCTACTGGTGTGTGTAATCAAGAACAATCACAAGCTGTGCCCACTGTCCAAGCATAGAATATCCATGGGATTGAGTTTCCAAATTTTAAGAGGAGCCACTTCTGAATACCAGCAGCCTTACGCTTAAAGCAACTATCAAATTGACCTGTGTGGCAAAAACAGTGGCCCATAACAAAAGAAAAATGGCAGGCACTTGAACAACTTTAACAAAAGCAGCTGGAGGCTCAAAATAAAAGAGTCTACCAGACTTTCCGGCTAAGGATGGCAGAGCCGGTTACAGCTTCTCCCTGACCACATTCAGCCCATCTGGTAAACTTGTCCAGATTGAGTATGCTTTGGCTGCTGTAGGGGGAGGGGCTCCTTCAGTGGGAATTAAAGCTGCAAATGATGTAGTATTAGCAGAAAAAGCAGAAATCCATCCTGCATGATGAAAGGAGTGTACACGAAGTGGAGCCGATT
The DNA here is from genome assembly GCA_010120015.1 of Rhombomys opimus. Taxonomy (NCBI): domain Eukaryota; kingdom Metazoa; phylum Chordata; class Mammalia; order Rodentia; family Muridae; genus Rhombomys; species Rhombomys opimus. The sequence goes on along the minus strand of REGO01000436.1, from coordinate 1,508,308 downwards.
ACCAAGCATATCGGTTGGGTGTACAGTGGCATAGGCCCAGATTAGAGTGCTTCCTGTGCACAGAGCCTGGAAACTTGCTCGGCAATACTATTTTGTTTACCAAGTACCCATTCCCACAGCCCAGCTGGTGCAGAGAGTAGTGTCTGTGATGCAGGAGTATACCCAGTCGGGTAGTGTTCATCCGTTTTGTGTTTCTTTACTTATTTGTGGGTGGAATAAGGGACAACAATATTTATTTCAGTCATATCCCTCCAGAGGTTAGCTTGCCTGGACAGCCACAGCAAAGGGGAAGAACTATATGAATGGGAAAACCTTCCTCGAGAAAAGATATAACGAGGACCTAGAACTGGAAGATGCCATTCATACAGCCATCTTAACCCTAAAGGAAAGTTTTGAAGGGCAAATGACAGAAGATAACATAGAAGTTGGGATTTGCAATGAAGCTGGCTTCCCCAAAGGAAGTGAGGGATTACTTAGCTGCCATAGCATAAAGAAGACGCCTGGACAATCCACATCTCACAGTCTATCTACTTATACTTGTTTAAAGCATGTTTTGTTTGTGCAGACTTATTTCTACATGGTTTAATGTATTCACATTTTTAAAATAAGTCATAATATACTGTTAAAATGTAAAAAAAAAAAAAAAGTCTACCAGCCCATGGGATTCCCCTGTGTTTGTTGTAAAAAAAGAAATCAGGAAAATGGAGGATGATAATGGATTTAAGAGCAGTGGATAAACTCATTCAACCAATGGTTCCTTTACAACCTGGAATTCCTTTACATTCCTTGTTACCTAGAGCTTGGTCTACAATACTAATTGATTGCATTTTCACAATACTTTTGCATGGGCAGAATAGGGAAATGTTTGCTTTCTCAGTACATACTCTGAACAATTGTCATCCAACAAGAGATGACACCACTGGAGGGTGTTGCCACAGGGAATGTTATATAGTCCAACTTTAGGTCAATATTTTTTGCATCAACAATTAAAGTAATTTGTAAGCAATTTCTTCAACATATCATTTTTCTTCACATGGATGATATTTGTTGGATGATTCTAATGCAGATACTATAGAAAAAAATGTTTGAGGAAACACGAAGAATTCTGCCATGCTGCCCCAGAAAAAATACAAAAAGGAGATTCACTTAGATATTTGGGTTATAAAATAAGTCAACAAAAATTCAACTACAAAGTGTACAGATCTGTAGGGACCAATTGCAAACTCTTAACGATTTCCAAAAAATAATGGGAGATATTAACTGGCTGAGACCTACAATTGGATTAAGAACTTATGAGTTAAGTAATTTGTTTCAAACATTACCAGGAGATTCAGATTTAAACAGCCCAAGATGTCTAACAGCAGAAGCAGAAAGAGTTAATTCTGATAGAACAAAGATTGCAAGTTGCATAAGTGGGTCAAATTGATCCTAAACTTGATTGTATTTTGGTCATTTTACCTTCAACTCATTCTCCTACTGGGCTCATTATGCAAAGGGAAGATAGTATTATGGAATGGATTCTCTTATCACAACAACAAAGTAAAAAATTAAAGACATACATACATAGAAAAGATTCCTGAATTAATTATAAAAGGTAGAATAAAACTAAATCAATTGTCAGGAATGGACCTAGCTCAAAATGTCATGCCTCTAACTAATGCTGATATTATGTCATTTTGTGTAATCAATGAAGACTGGTGGCCAAAGAACATGTAGTATCTATTTGGGAGAAATTAATAACAAATATCCTAAAAGCAAACGTATGCAATTTATATAAACAACTAATTGGATTCTTCCACATATTGTAAAGGGAACGCTAATTCCACAGGCACCAACATTCTATACTGATGCAAACAAGATGGAATGGCAGCTTATAAATTAGACAAAATAAGCAAGGTGGTGAAAAGCCCATATTCTTCAGTTCAAAATCAGAATTTTATGTGAGCTGTATGGTATTATTAGGTTTTCCTGAATCTCTTAATATAATTACTGATTCTCAACATTCAAAAAGAGTTGTTTTGCATATAGAAACTGCAAAATTTATTCTTGCTAAATCACAATTGACTTTGTTATTTATGCAATTGCAACAGGCCATCAGAAGTAGAAACTATCCATTATATATTGCTCATACTCGGTTTCATACAGGTTTGCCAGGTCCATGGCACCAAGAAATGCATAATTGATAAATTACTAATAGGAAATGTGTTAAAAGCCTCAAACTTTCATGTAAAACACCATGTTAACAGTAAAGCTTTAAAGAAAAAAAATTCTATCACTTGACAAGTTAAAGAAACAATTAAAAACAAGTGTCTTTCATGTTCTGAGTATAACTAAACTCCATGAGAAGCTGAGAGTAACTCTAGGGGTACCAAAAAAATTGAAATCTGGCAGATGGGTGTGTTTCATTTTGCAGAATTTGGAAAACAAAGGTATATACACCACACCATAGATACATAGTCGGTATTCCAATGGGCAACTGCTTTAAGTTCTGAAAAGGCTGGTTGTGTAATTACACATTTGTTGGAAATAATGGCAATTATGGAGATACCAGCACAAATTAAGGCTGATAATGCCTCTGCATATGTGTCTTGTAAGATGAAGCAATTCATGGCATATTATAAAGCACATTACTGATATAGCACACAATCCTACAGGACAGCCAATTGTAGAAAGAGCTAATCATACTTTCAAAGAAATGCTTATTAAACAAAAAGGGAGATAAAGACCCCCAGGGACATGGTAAATTTAGCTTTGTTAAAGCTAAATTTTCTTAATGTTGGTGAAAAGGAACAAAAGCAGATGAGAAACACTGGGTTATAGAAAAAAACTGTAGAACTAGAACAACCCACTTATGATAAGGCCATATTGAGTGCAGAATGGAAACCTGCAATAGTTTTGTGGTAGAACATGGCTATGCTTATGAGCCTACAGGGAATGAAAATATACGATTACCAACAAAACTTACAAAGGTGAGATTTGACCAGGAAAGACCTCCTACCAGATGAGACTTGAACGTCTTTTCATGTAAATGAATCTTGTTGGCTACTTGGTCCTCATGATGCAAAAATGTACTGATGATATTATATTTAACAGTTTGTTTATTTTCAGAGCAAAAGACCAGATGACAATGAAGGTAAAACTAGTAGCCCGGGTGATTTCAGCCTCACATACTGCCACAGTTACTGTTTCCTCAAGAATCAACACCCTGGCCAACTTCGAAAGGGCTAGCTGAAGTGATCAATACCACAGAGACTGGACAGAAAACATGCAGACTAGACAGAAAACTCAGAGACTGAAGAAACAATAGAGACTGGACAGAGAAAGATAGAGATAGCTGTTTCAGCACTTGACCAATATTTTAATTTTTAAGGGTACCCAAAAAGATTCCCCCCCAGGCAACAAAAAACAATACTAGGAACATGATGCTCAGTTTCTAAGGGGGGGGATGGTGTTTGTTGTTGGGTGGATTATGGACTGGTCATGGCAAGGGGGAAAAGAAGGTAAAGGTTAAAACCAGAGATCTCTTTCTTTTTCTCCTCTATCTTTCTTTTCTTTTTATCTTTCTTAGCTTTCTTTATTAGAAAAAAAGGAAAAAAGGAGAGATTACAGTATGAAAGGTAGATTATTGAATTTACTAGTGTCAAATATTATGTACTGTATAAATTATTGTATACTGATAGAAATTTAAGGTTATTTCGTTCAACCTTTGGTTAATATTATTGTACATATTGTACTCAGCTCATTTGAAAATGTGGTATAAAACACTGGTCTTATGAAAACTATTGCAAACTGTTCAGAATGATTAGAAATGCAAATTAGTAGTTAGCAACCTACAAATAATCTTACTTATCTTGTTAGATACTACTTTAGTTAATTACAGAAATAAGCTTTATTTAGTCTCCTGTACACATTTCCAAAGTTAAGTAGTTACTACATAGCTAGACACAAATGATGTTGCTCGATAGATAGATAGATAGATAGATAGATAGATAGATAGATAGATAGATAGATAGAGATGATAGATAAATGGATAGAAAGATATGGTTATGAATTATATAATGATAGATAAAAAGGTGGTCTTGAAACACTTAACTTATCTATAAAATATTGCAATTAAAACATTTTAATAATAGAAGGCTTTTTGATAGAGAAACACATCTGCTCCTGGCAGCACCTCTATTCTACTACAAAAAA
>REGO01000436.1:1477818-1499609 GCA_010120015.1 Rhombomys opimus | reverse complement strand
CCACCTTCCCGATGGTGAGTGCTCTCTGTCACAAACAACTCCATATTTGGCTAAGGCTGAGGATCTGGCTTGCTTCCCTGTATGTGGACCTATCTACATTGCCCACGTGGCACGCTGGAGTTGGCTACCCAGAGGCTATTTAAGCTGTGGGCTGGCTTTCCCCAGGGTCAGAAGATTGTTCAAGGTTCCTGAATTGAGAAGAACAACAAAAAAAAAAAGATCAGAAAGAAGGAGAGGAGGACCTTCCCTATCAGTGGACTTGGAGAGAGGCATGCATGCAGAAATGGGGGGAGGGTGGGACCGGGAGGGGAGGAGGGAGGAGCTTATGGGTGGATACAAAAGGAATAAAGTGTAATTAATAAAAGTTAAATAAAAAAAATCAATGTCAGCAAAAACTAAACAGAACTGCTAGAGCTAACAGACATTATAAACCAAATTGAAGTAATAGATATTTACAGAACATTTCACTCGAATATGAAAGATTATGCTTTGTTCTGCACCTCATAGAACATTCTTCAAATCTGTACACATACTTTTACACAAAACAAGTCTCAACAGATACAGGAAAATTGATATAACTCCTTGTACCCTATATGAACACTAGGGATTAAATCTGGATAAAAACAACAGAAACAGCAGAAAGCTTGCAAACTCATGGAAACTGAACAGGTTTTTACAGAATGAAAACGAAGCAAAGACACAAATAAGTAGAGAAAGTAAAGACTTTCTGTAATTCCAAGAAAGGTAATAAACACCATACCTTAACTTATGGAATACAGTGAAAGTAGTGATAAGAAGAAAGTTCATAGCACTAAATGATAATATAAAAGGTGGAGAGATTTCATATTAACAATTTACAGTACACCTGAAAACTATAGAACCCAAACTATAATCATACCCAAGAAGACTAGATTGTGAGAAATAATCAAAATGGGGGCTTGAATCAATAAGATAGAAAAAGACAACAATTCAAAAAACAATATAATAAAGAGGAGTGGGTTCTTTGAGAAAATCAGCAAGATAGATAAACCCATAGCCAAACTAACAGAAAAACAGGAAATGTCCAAATTAACAAAATTAGAAATAAAAATATGGATATAACAATAGACACCCAAGAGTTCTAGAGATTCATAAGAACATATTTTTAAACCTTTACTCCAAAACTGGAAAATCTAAGAGAAACTGATAATTTTATTTATAGGTACCACCTACCTCAGTTCAATCAAGATAAAATAAACAATTTAAACAGAACACTAAACCCTAGAAAAGTAGAAGCAGTCATTTAAATTTTTCTAACTTCAAAGAGCCCAAGGCCAGAGGGATATAGTGCAGAATTCAACAAGACCTTCAAAGAAAATTAATGCCAGTACTCCTCAAATTATTCTATAAAACAGAAACAGAATGAACATTGCCAACTTAATTTTATGCAGACACATTTACCCTGATACCCAAACCACATAAGGGCTAAAAAAAAAATAAAAAATAAAAAATAAAAAAAAAAGGAGAATTTCGGACCAATTTTCCTTATGAGCACAGATGCGAAAATACTCGAAGGTTGTTTTGTTCAATTTTTGCTTAATGTATTCTACATATACAGCTCATTTGAAAATGTGGTGTAAAACTCTGATCTTATGAGAACTATTGCGAACTGTTCCAGATGATTAGCAATGCAAGTTAGTAGTTAGCAACCTATAAATAGTCTTACTTGTAGTCTTGTTAGATACTATATTAGTTAATTACAGAAATAAGCTTTATTTAGTCTCTTGTATATATTTTCAAGGTTAAGTAGACACAAACAATGTTGCTTGATAGATAGATACATAGATAGACAGATAGATAGATAGATAGATAGATAGATAGATAGATAGATAGATAGATAGATAGATAGATAGATATGGTTGGTATATGTTGGTAGATGAATAGGTGGTCTTCAAACACTTCAGATATCTAAAGAATATGGCACTTAAAGATATTTTAATAATAAAGGGATTTTCTGACAGAGACACATCTGCTCTTGCAGCACTTCTAATCTACTTCAGAGAAAATGATGAGCATCAAAACAAACAAATAAACAAATGTGGAAAGATCATCATGGGAGAAAAAAATATCCATTAACTGCTGAAAGCAGGCTGTCTGAGCAAACTGTGAACAGCAAGGCACTGGAAAATTGACTGTCCAATTTTACAAAGACTAAGTGGTCAGTCCCTCAAAATTCCTGATTCACAGAAAAGCCTGTCAGATATTCTGAGGCCAGTAAGCTGAAGATTGGAAACCCCAGCAACACCTAGGAACCTCTGGCAACTCTCCAGGCAATCAACTGTCTCTGTCATTTCTAAAGTGCTGGTAGCTGTTTGTTCTATGCATCCTATATGGCTAGGTATTATTTTTTGCTTCTCCTGTTTCTGATGCAGTTAAAGACTAGATAGTCATAGTTTTACTACAATTAAGTTTAAGGTATAGATAAATGTTTTAGGTTGATAGATATAAGAAAGTGGATTAGGTACAGAACTTAAGACTCACCAAAATAGGATAGATAGTGGAATATTTTTTTCCATGATTGCCAAATACAAATGGGCTGGAGACTTTAAATGTAATTCTTACCTTATAATTCTCTCAATTCTTACTGTATACGGTTTATTAGTGTTAGAGAAAAAAGACATTTTTGTTTAAAAAGGAAAGGGGGAAGTGTTGTGGATGTTTTGGTTTATGATATGTAAACATGTTTTCGTTAATATCCCAAGTTGGAGAGGGTTTAGTTTGTCCACATATGATAAGTGTCTCCTGCAGAGCATGGTCTTTGCCAGATGGAATTAGTTGAATTCTGAGGACTTTGAGGGGTATGAATATGGCAGCCAAGAAGAAGAATTAGGAGCTGCTTAGAAAAGTATGGTTGCTGCTGGCTCTTCCTGATGCTGCATTTGCTGTTTGCTGATTTGATGGTTACCTGGACTTCTGGATTTTTTATGACTGATGTTGGTATTGCCCCCTCCCCCAAATCTCTATGACCCTACCCATCAAGAAGTAACAGAGAGTACTCTGGCCCCTGTTCCTACTCCCCTTCTTTTACTCTTACCCATTATTGAGGCATTGGAAGGGCAGTAGGAGTATTTAAAAAACCCTAAATAAAGTAGATTTGTTAAAAAACTCAAAACTTCACACATACTTGGACACAAAGCAAGTCTCAACAGACATAAGAAAATTGAAATAACTCCTTATATCCTATTAGAACTCTAGGGACCGAATCTGGACATAATCAACAAAAAGCTTGCAAACCCATGGAAACTGAACAGTTTTTCACAGAATGAAAACTAGCAAAGACATAAATAAGTAGAGAAAGAAAAGGCTTTCTGTAATTCAAAGTAAAGGAATATATGCCATCCCCTAATATATAGGATCTAATGAAAGCAGTGCTAAGATTAAAGTTCATAGCACTAAATGCTGACATTAAAAAGTTTGAGAGGTTTCACATTAGCAATTTACAGTATGCCTGAAAACTATAGAAGCCAAACAAATAATCACACCCAAGAAGACTAGATTGCAAGACACAATCAAAATTGAGGTTGAATCAATAAAATAGAAATAAAGAACAATTCAAAAATCAATATAATAAATTGTGTGTTCTTTGAGAAAATCAGCAAGATAGACAAACCCAAATCCACACACACACACACACAAAAAAAAAAAAAACAGGAAGAGAATATCCAAATAAATAAAAGTAGAAATAAAAATTTGAACATAATAAAAGACACCAAAGAATTCTAGAGGATCATAAGTATATATTTTTAAAAACAGTACTCCAACAAACTGGAAAATCTAAAAGAAAATGGTAATTTTCTTAATATGTACCACTTACCAACGGTAAATCAAGATAAAATAAACAATTTAAACAGAACATTAAACCCTAGAGAAGTAGAAGCGTTGTTAAATTTTTTTCTAAGTAGAAAAAAGCCCTAGGCCAGAGGCTTTAGAGCAGAATTCTCCAGACATTGAAAGAAATGCCCTCATCGGGCTTCTGCAGGCACCGGGTATATACATGGTGCACAGCCATGCATCCAGACAAAATAGTCATAGACATAAAAATGTTAAAAAGAAGACCCTCCCATCATCTCCCTTTTCTACCAGTGTGCTGTCCTCAGCTATTGAAGCTGATGGGTCAGTAAGGGTTTTTCTCTTTAGTACACCTAGGGACAGGTGTCAAAGAACACTCAGTTCTGACAGGTTGCTTTGAGGTCTCTAACCTCACCCTCTCCTACTGACTCAGAGAATCTGCGCAGGCTCTCCTGAGAGAAGCAATACCTGTGGGCTCTAGGCCTGTAAACCAGGACAGATTTTGTTCATGGCTGTCACTCTGTATAAGGACCTTCTGTATCTTGAATGTAGGAATAAACTTCTATATCCTCGGTACCATGCTGCTGATTTTAACTAAGAATACTATGTCAATGTTTTATCTGAGTATTGGAAATCTTTTTGTGTCTACTATTTCTTGTCACATATTTTGGGTATACATATCCAGGGAATAAAAGATTCTAAGTGCTGGAACAGAAAAGCTGAGTTCAGCCTTGTAACATCTCAGGATAATTTGCATCTGAAACTGATATTCCCTGGTCATCCATCCACAGAGGTGTCCATGGAAGAGGACGCTGTGTCCCAGGAGCTGAAGGCCATCAGCTTCAGACTTCCTGATTACAAGGGTGGAAGCATATTAATGACTATTGTATTCAGCCAGCAGGGTTACAGTCCATTTCTAATCAAATCCAAGAGAATCTAATGCACTAGGACTTACTGTGGAAAATTGATAAGTAACTAGGGAATGTTGCGTTATCTCTTTAGACCTCATTCTCTCCCCTTACATACTTTGAGAAGCCCATGGAGTCTTTGGATTTGTAAGATCCCTGTCTCCATTTGTTCAATCTGAAGGAACCACTGGAAAAATCATGAGGGCACAGTCTGAGCTCACTGCTGCTGTCACAAGGAGAAGTGTAAAGTTTTGTGAAGATCAAAGGCATATGACAACTTGTTAGACACTGACAGGAGCAGGGCTCCTTGTCTGTCATATTCTAGACCTTGAGATTAGGAACTTCCTGTATCCACATATGGTCTACCTCTCTCATAGGATGTTGTGTTAGAGGTTTACAGAGGAGATCTGCATGTGCTCATCAGAAATTATTTAACGCTTTATACCTGAGAAGTAGATGTATAAAATTATATATGTAATTCAAACTAGATGGAAATGCATATTGGAAAATGAATATTTATTTTTGAATAATATTTGTGGCTTAATGGTGAACTTTTAACATCAGATAAATAATTTGCTTTGGGTAGATAATGCTGTGAGCTGCCTTGTAACCATCAGATTAATAATACACATTTTTGAGAGATTGTCTCAGTTTATAGATTAGATTGGTCCAGAAGTTGGTATGTACCCCAGGCAGGCCTCAAAATCATGAGTCTCCTGCTTTTGTCTCTCCAGTTCTGGGAGTACAGATGTGAATCTCACTCCTTCCGATGATATTTGATTTATTTGTTTTTCTCTTATACTTTACACATGATTCTGGCTTTATGAATTACTTTTTATATATACTTTCAGAGTTCAGTAATATGATGTCCTGGAAGTTTCTGTGATTTCTCTTGTCGCAATTGAATTTTTTATCCATAGCCAAAATTCTCTTTTTGACTATTTGGATAGCAACTATCGCTGCTGTAGTGTTCTATTAGTCTCTAGAAAATCATTAAGTACATTAGGATGGCTTAATGTACTTCTGGAGAGACTTACCTGTTCACAATGTCAGAACCCCATCCTAATCCAGTCTCAATGCTGCTAATTTCCAAATTACACTAGCATTTGTATTTCTTGAATAAAATGTCATGTCTGTGTTGGTCTACAGCAATGACTTCATGAAAAATCTGTTGTTCCCCTTTCATTTATCAAGATTTAAACCCCTCTATCAATTTCCTGAAATTTTAGGGAGGATACTTGTTAGTTTCTGCTAGGTTTCCTAGACTTTGAGATTCAAGTTTCTCTGATCTCAGTCTTAAATTAATGTCCACCAGGATATCCACAAAGTGAATTCTGGGCTGCTGTTTTCTCCTTAGTCCCTTATTTATCTGAGAAACTAGAGCCAAAACATATGTGGCTCTGTTCTCTGTCTTCAGTACAAGAGTGGCTTTGGAGATGAGTAATACTGAACACATTTAGCCTCAATTTTCTTTTTTCCTTCATCTTTTCTTCCCTCTACCATTTTTTCTTTTACGGCAAGCTTTCTTACTCTGTTTCTTTCACTGTTGTTTTTTGTTGTGTTGTTGTTTTTGAACGTATCCTATTATTTTCCTAATACTGTCAGTCCAAGATATATCTACTAATGTTTCTACAGAAGTCAAATGATGTAAATATGTCTTGGATTTTAACCCAGGTCTGCTTTTAGAGCACCTAGTACTTTTCTGTTTGAAAGCTGTAAGGCAATCTTTTTCAGCGATTGCTCATGCTTCCCCTAATATTGTTTTTGACTGTTGATTGACACCAGCTACACTCACAGACACTGAGCAGGCATTTGCTTTTGTATTTGCTGACTGCTTTGCATGGGCCCCTACAGCCCAGCTCAGCTGCTGAGAATTTATAAACCAGGCCTCTGCAGTGAGAACTGAACTTCAAACGACAGCAGAGGGAGCAAGATGAAGTCACAGATCCAGGTCCTCCTATCCCTGCTGCTTTGGGTGTCTGGTAAGAAACTCAAAATATGATTATCTTTGCAGAGTCACTTCTTTGTAGATAAGAAACGTAGACTGTGTAAGACTCAATAATTCTTACATTATAATATTCTGACAAAATGATAGTACAAAGATATCAAATTATAAATTTCAACTGTTTTACAATCTGTGTTTGTGTCTGTATGCACATTCATTGTGTATTCCTGATTGCAGGTTCCTATGCAGATATCATGATGACCCCGTCTCCATCCTCCCTGGCTGTGTCAGCTGAAGAGAAAGTCACCATCAGCTAGCTGCAGGTCCAGTCAGAGTCTTTTATACAGTGGCAACCAAAAGAACTTATTGTCCTGGTACCAGCAGAAACCAGGGCAATCCCCTAAGCTGCTGATCTACTATGCATCCACTGGGCACACTGGGGTCCCTGATCACTTCACAGGCAGTGGATCTGGGACAGATTTCACTCTCAGCATCAGCAGTGTGCAGGCTGAAGACCTGGCAGTTCATTACTGTCTGCAGTATAGCAGCTCTCCTCCCACAGTGCTTCAGCCCCCAACATAAACCCCCTTGAGAGTCTCATCAGCTGCCTGCAGCACACACAGCCATGGCCATGCACACTTCCCCTTCATCATGACAGCAGGTGTGCCTGAAAACATGATGAAAAAGTTTGCAGAGCCCCTTACCAAATCATGGGTTTAACGATTCTGATGCCTTTTGGTATGAGAAACCTTTATATGAAAATGCAAAAAAGAACTCAGTATTATCTTTGTATTCCTTCTGTAACACATTGCTACAAACTCTGCTGCTTGACATTATCTTTTTACAGTGTTGCAGTTCTGATATACAATATAGTGATGATGGTGGAAAACTTTATTTCAATTTGGGGCTCTAGGAAAGAGTACATTTCTTGGTTTTTGTAGATTATAGAGTGGTTGACTTCTTTCCTTTCTTCCTTCATTGGTGGTGACCCTATCTGCTGCTAATGATTTTACTTTCCACAAACTGTTTAAATTTTTATTACATTTTGGTTAATTACCTTTGTCTGGATTCATGTGAGTGTGCTTTAGTGTGTCGTGTGTGCATATTTGTAGGTGCACATATGACATGGCATGTTTTTGGAGGTCAGAGGACAATTTAGAACTGACTCTTTTTATGTTTTGTTTTTGGGGATCAAACTCATGTTTGACCCCAGGCTTATTGGAAAGTGTCTTTGCCATATGAGTTATCTTACTGCCACTTAAAGTCTTTTATGGGTGTTAATTCTTTGAACACACTTTTCATGAAAGCCATGTCTTTCCAATGTATCATGTATTTTGACCATATGCACTAACCTTCATTTTGCTTTCCCTTTCCTGCTATTTCTTCATTCTGTCAGGAGACATTCAGGGAAAAGGATTCAGAAGACATCTGGGGTTTCTGGGAGGCAACTTAGGTTTATGTTTGATTTGTTTGTTTTTCCCCCGAGGTCTACAGTAGAGGTGAATCTGAGGCAGAGATTGTGCCTTTAGCATTCCTTCTTCTAACTGACACCCTGTTTTTCTGTGCTGCTGTTACTGTATCTCTCAAACTCTGGCATGGTGTGAAAGAGGCTTCACTGCCATCTTTCTCTGGGCATTTACCCATCCAGGTTGAGGAGGATATTTGTGAAGATGTACTGCTGTTCAGATGAATTAATAATTTTGTAGTGCCTGATGAAGATTTTATACATTTCCTGTTGTGAATTAAACAAATGTTAGAATTTAAGAAGTTAAATAGTTGATAGAAAGTTATAGCTACAGTAAAAACAGCTGTGAGCCTCTAGATGCCGAGGACATACATCTCAACAGAGAGAGGTAAAGCCTGAAACAGATTTATTGTCCCAAAAGTAAACAATCCATGGGTCAATAGGTTTCATTGTGCATTAAGTCATCTAGAAATTATTGTCTTAAACCTTAGATGAACTTGTGAAACCAGAGATAAAGAATCTCTTAATGCAAAGACATATAAACAATTATCTGGCTAATTATCCTAATGCATAGGCTTTGTTAACACATCACTTGAATTATTATTGTTCTGTACCTACCATGAACATTTTGGAATGCAATATGTTTAAAATATCATGTAATCCATTATCCTCGTAATTACTGTGAGGCAATTATTCTTCTGAGGAAAGGCCTCTATGTTAAAGGGTATAAATAGAACTACATTCATGGAATAAACATTAAAGTCCAGTGGAAATAGATTCATCAATAACTTGTAATATATATATATATGTAAATATGTGTATACCTATGTGTGTTGGTCTTGGTAAGGAGACATCCATATGGCCCCAGGGGACCTGACAAACAAGACATCAGGCATCTGTGAGACCACCTCCAGAACTGCTGCCAAATTGTGACCACCTGTGGACCACCTGCAACCACCTGTTAGTTCTAGCTTGTGCTGTGTTACCTTAGAAGAGGACTTGCCCCCCCTTTCTTTCTCTCTCTCTCTCTCTCTCTCTCTCTTTCTCTCTCTCTTTCTGTCTTTTCTGCCTTGCCCACAGACGGTCTTTGTGACCCTGCCCCTCTTCCCCTAATAAAAGCTCTCATGTGGAAACTTTTCCTGGCGTGATTTATGAACCCATTGTAGAACTCCACTGCAGTATCCTAATAATTTATATGCAGGTAAATGGGTCCACCTGTTTTTGCATATATTTTACATGAATTCTTGCCAATTTCTCTGTAAGGAGCTTCTTTTTTATTTTGTTCACTGATGTCTGTATAAATATGGATAGGGCTATATATGTGATCATTTGGCTGATACAATGGAAAAGGCTACAGCAGCTGGTCAGGAACAAGATTTCACCTGTGAAATGTTCAATGCAACATCAGGCAAAGAGGTATACAATCTTGGTGTAGAAGATAAACATTTGTGCATAAATCATAAGAATATTATTTTTAAAGTATTTTATATTATGTAATTTTATAACTTTTTAAAGATGAAAAAATCTGCATGTTAATGACATGGGTGTGCTTGCTTATTTTTATAAAAAGATTTCACCTTGTCTCATATTTGATTTTGCACCGTGTAGCACAACTTCAAAATATGTCAGAGTAGATAGATATTGTGAATGTATAGTCAACAATACTGTGATTCCTACTTCACCTAAACATACTGCAGAAAATGGCAGAAATATGCTTAGGAGCATTACAGGAAAATTTGGAAATTTTGTTTTTCTCCATGCATGTCTTCCCACATGCAAATATTCCCATATTAGGAAAGCTGAGAACCACTGTTGTAGGATTTGCTCATCTCATACCACTCCTTCCCTGTGACCATCTTCATCAGAGCCCAGGTCCTTCTTATCAGCTCTCTCTCAAGAGATAGGTGTAAATCCACAGGCACATCTGCACATGAACTAAACACACTTGGGCAGCAGCCGTGTCCCTCAGCTCCCCACAGTACCCATTCACCTCATTTCTTGCCTCTAACCTTGTCAGGGATCCAGAGCATCAGCAACCCTAGGACCTGAGTACAAAGCCTCGGTTTGAGAAGCTGAAGTAAGGGTTCCAGAGGAGTTAAAGCAAGGTTTCAGCTGAACTTTTACCTCACAATTGCATGGGAGACTCAGGCAACAATATACAAATCTGCAGGTGGGTGAGGTGAGAGAGCTAGACAAAGGAAGGAAGCCCATGGGGTGAGGAGAGTGATGTAACATTCATTTTGTGATGGAAGATCAATTGGCACAAAATCCCTGTTCTGTGAAGCAGTCAGCAGAAGCCCATGGTGAATGTCTGAGATATTTGGAGATCTTCTGCCAGTGTCAAAAGACCAAGGATACGTGTGTGTGTGTGTGTGTGCGCGCGCGCGCACATACTCAAAGGCATGGCTCCCCTCAGTCTGTAATAACAAGAAGTAAGTCTTTTCAGAAACAGGAGCTGACCACCAATTTTCGGGTGACAACCAAAATTGTTTGGGGGTTCCCTTGGACCCTCTGGCCAATAATTCATTTAGATGTAGCCCATCCCTGGCAATGGAGGTTTCATTTGGAAGAGAAAGACGTCTAGGTGAGGTTTTGTCTCTGTTGTTATTTGTTGATTTCATTTAGATTTTTTTCATATAAGTATATATAAGAATTGTCTGCTGCAACGAAACCAGTCCTGATGAGACCTGATAGACTATGGTCAGATGGAAGGGGAGGAGGACCTCCCCTATCATTGGACTGGGGAAGGGGCATAGGAGAAGAAATGGAGGGAAGGTGGGATTGGTAGGGGATGGGAGAGGGGGTTACAGCTGAGATACAAAGTGAATAAACTGTAACAAAAAAAATTAAAAAAAAAGAATTGTCTGCTGAAAGTAGGTTTCTATATGACCCCTCAAATGGCCTTTAGTGATAGCTAAATCTTCCAATGTTCTCTCTCTTACCCTCCTCTTTCTTTACCACATAATCTCGTTAAACATGGAGGAATAATACTGGTGCCTAAGTAGAGCTATGAAGCCTTCTGAATACTGTTCATTGTAGTGAAAGATACTTGGCCTAGTACCCACTTATAAGTGAGTATATACATGTGTGTCTTTCTCCTTCTGGGATACCTCACTCAGAATGATCTTTCCTAGATCCCACCATTTGCCTGCAAATTTCATGATTTCCTCTTTTTTGATTGCTGAGTAGTATTCCACTGTGTAAAAGTACCACAATTTCTGTAGCCATTCCTCCATTGATGGACATCTGGGTTGTTTCCTGGTTCTGTCTATTACAAATAAAGCTGCTAAAAACATGGTTGAGCAAATGTCCTTGTTGTGTACTTGAGCAACTTTTAGGTATATGCCTAGGAGTGGTATAGCTGGGTCTTGAGGAAACATAGGATAAACATACTGAAATGTGTACACCTAAAGAAGATAAACAAGAAAGAGGACCCTGGGTAAGATGATTAACCCTCACTGAGAAAGACAAATGGGATGGACATTGGTTGCAGGAGAAAACAAGTAACAGGACAGGAACCTATCACTGAGGGCCTCTGAAAGTCTCTACCGAGCAATGTATCAAAGCAGATACTAAGACTCATAACCAAACCTTCAACAGAGTGCAGGGAATCAAATGAAAGAAAAGGGAGTTAGTATGACCTGGAGAGGACAGCAGCTCCACAAGGACCAAATATATCTGGGCACAGGGGTCTTTTCTGAGACTGTATCTCCAACCAAGGACCATATATGGATATAACCTAGAACCCCTGCTCGAATGTAGCCCATGGTAGCTAAGTATCCAAGTGGGTATCCTTGTAAGGGGAACAGGGACTATTTCTGACATGAACTCATTAGCAGGTTCTTTGACCTCCCCCTCCCCACATACACACTCAAGGGAGGAGCATCCCTGCTAGACTACAGAGGAGGACTTTGCAGCCAGGCCTGAAGATACCTGATAAGCTAGGGTCAGATGAAAGGGGAGGAGGACCTCCCCTATCAGTGAACTTGGAAAGGGGTAGGGAGAAGATGAGGGAGGGAGGGTGGGATTGGGAGGGAATGAGGGAGCAGGATACAGCTAGGATACAAAGTTAATCAACTGTAACTAATATTAAAAAATTAAAAAATTAATTAAAAAATGAAAGATACTTGGCATTCTATCAGAGGATAAAAGTAACCACTAACCCACTTATAAACACTGTGATCTAGAATGATTTTGGGACTAACCAATTTTATTCTAGTTGGATTTAAGGCCTACTTCATGAGATGGAACCCATGCCAGACACTGCTCAGGTGGACAAAAACCTGAGAGTAGATTGGCCATGGACCTTAAGGAAAACCCAGATAGTATAGTTTTGCTAAAGGAACAGAGCAATGAAATGACTCCCAATGACATTCTTTTCTACCCATACATCAGATTCTTGCTCATTCCTCACCAGAGAAGATTCTTCCTGCAGTAAATGGGAACTAATAAAGAGACCTACAAGTGGACAAATTAGAAAGAGTGAGAGACCTTGGAGTATTCTCTCCTAAATGGAGTGCCATCATTAAGCCCTCCCTGAAGGGCTCAGGGATCTCTGTGGAAGTGGAAGCAGAAAGGTTTTGAGAGCCAGAGGAGATGAATAACATCAAGGAAACAGTGTCTTTCAGACACAGCAGGACCAATGCACATATGAACTCTCAGAGACTGGGGCAGCATACACAGGTCTAGTACAGGTCTAAGCAAGATGGGGTCCAGTAGTGAGAAGGGGAAATACACATGGGCTCCTGTCTCTAACAAAGAGACAGGAATGGGATATAGCTGGAAGACAGAGTTAATAAAATGTAACTAAATATAAAAATAAAATAAAAAATAAAGAGAGAGACAGAATTTTGAGTGGTTGTGTCTCTGCATAAATTAGTCTGGACCTGGACTTGCTTTGTACCCAAGGCTGTCTTCAAATGTATAATCCTCCTGCTTCTGTCTCCCTAGCTCTGGGAGTATATAGCTGAATCTCCACTCTTTCCCATAATATTTTATTTTATTATTTTTTTTACTCTGTTTCTTGTATTTTATACATAATACTGGGTCTACACTTTACTTCTTATATTTTTTTCATAACTCACTAATCTGAACCTTGCAAGGTTATTGTTATTTATTTTCATTCAAGCTCATTTATTTCTTTAGATGTCAACATTCTCTATTGTGGTGATCTATTGATCTTTATAAATTATTGCTTGATTTAAGAAGGCTGTGCTACCTTCTGAATATATTTTTTGTTTTAATCTATTTACTGTTTATGCAAGACCATCATAACCCAGTTTAAATACTGCTAATTTCTAAATTAACCTAGAAGATGAATTTCTGGAATTACACACTCCAGGCAGTGTTGGTCTACAGGGATGATTTCATAAAAAAAATATGATGTGTTCCATTCCCTTCTATTCTCTTATTTTAGAGCCCTCTTTTAAATCCACAAAATTTTGGTTAAAATACTTGTTAGTTTCTTCTGGGTTTACCTTTGTTGTGAGATTAAAGTTTCTTTGGTCACAGAATTAAATTAATGTTTCTTAGAATTTCCACAGAATGATTTCTGGACTTCTCTTTTTATTTGTGCCCCATGTGTTGCGTGGAAACAGAAGCACACATGTCTGAGACACTGTTCATTGCCCCCCGTTTGAGTGGCCTTGTGGATAGAAGACAATGAACAAATTTAGCCTGAATTTCCTCTTTTTTGCACTTCCTCTTTCTTTGCCTCAACCCTTAAGCTCTTTTATTGAATGTTTTCCTATTCTGTTTCTTTGCTGTTGTTTTGATTTCTTGAACACACAATTTCCCTAGGACTATCAATCTGTGATAACTCTCCTTAAGTTTCACGAAAGTCAACTGCTTTAAAAATGTCTTCGATTTTAACCCAAAGCTGGTTTTCGAGCACCTGGTACATTTCTGCTTGAGAGCTATTAACTGCTCACTTCTGTGATGCTCATGCTCTCTGTGATAATGTTTTTAGCTGTTAATTGTCTCCACCCACTCACACACACACACACACACACACACACACATGCTGCTTTTGTATTTGCTGACTGCTTTGCATGGGCTTCTCCAGCACAGCACAGCCACTAAGAATTTATAAACCAGGTCTTTTTGGTGTGAACTGAGCAACATTAGACAGGCAGGGGAGCAAGATGGAGTCAGAGACCCAGGTCCTCATGCTGCTGCTGTTCTGGTGTCTGGTGAGAAGTTCAAAAGTGTTATTATCATTTCAATGTTGCATGAAAGAAATTTCAGCGTTACATGAAAGAAATTTACAGTGTGTAGCAGGATGTAGCATTTCTTACATAATAATTGTCTGACAATATGATACAGACATTTAAATGTCAAGTTTCTCTCTCTCTCTCTCTCTCTCTCTCTCTCTCTCTCTCTCTCTCTCGGTTTTTTGAGACAGGGTTTCTCTGTGTAACTGACCCCTGGCTGTCCTGGACTTGTCTTGTAGACCAGACTGGCCTCAAACTCATAGACAACCACCTGCCTCTGCATCCTGAGTGCTGGGATTAAATAACAAATTTCAATAGTCATATCATAATCTGTGTTTGTGTATGTATGCATGTTCACTGTCTACTCTGTGTTTGTGGATGTATGTATTTTCACTGTCTATTTCAGGTACTAGTGGGGACATCATGATGACCCAGTCTCCATCCTCCCTGGCTGTGTCAGCAGGAGAGAAGATCACCATCAGCTGCAGGTCCACTCAGCCTTTTCGACAGTAGAGACTCAAAGAACTACTTGTCTTGGTTCTAGCAGAAACCTCCTAGGCTGATGATCTACTATGCATCCACTCAGCACACTGGGGTCCCTGATCGCTTCACAGGCAGTGACTCTGGGACAGATTTCACTCTCACCATCAGCAATGTACAGGCTGAAGACCTGGCAGTTTATTACTCTCTGCACACTTACAGTACTCCTCCAACAGTGCTTCAGCCTCCAACACAAACTTCATTGAGAGTTTCACCAGCTGCCTCCACCACACACAGCCCTGGGCCTTTACACTTCCTACTTTTGCTTGATAGCAGGTGTGCCTGAAAAATTGATGAAGAATTTTGCAGAGCGCAGTAAAAAATCATGGTTTCAATATCTCTTTTATCTTTTGGTATGAAAAGCCTTTATATAAAAATACAACACATGCTGGAGATATTCCCACCAGCTGCATTGCTGGTGGGAATATAAACTTGTACAAACTCTTTGTAAATCAATCTGGTTGGCCCTTTCTCAGACAATTAGGAATAATACTACCTCAAGATCCAGCTATACTACTCTGGTACCTATATCCAAAAGATGTTCATCCATACAACGAGGACATTTTCTCAGCTATGTTCATAGCAGCTTTATTTGTAATAGCCATAATCTGGAAACAACCTAGATGTCCCTCAATGGAGGAATGGATATAGAAGTTGTGGCACATTTACACAATAATATACTACTCAGCAATTAAAAACAAGAAAATCATGAATTTTTCAAGCAAATTTGAAGTAGTAAAGGTCATCCTGAGTGAGGTAACCCAGAAGAAGAAAGACACACATGGTATATACTAACTTATAAGTGGATATTAGCCACATAATATAAGATAAACATACTAAAATCTATAGTCCTAAAGAAGCTCAACAACAAAAAAAAGACCCTAAGGAATATAATAGGAATAATCCTAATTCAGAAGGGGCAACAGGATAGACATTGGAAGTAGGAGAAGGTAGGAACAGGATAGGAGCCTACCACAGAGGGTCTCTGAAAGTCTCTATCCATCCGCGAATGGAAGCAGATGTTGAGACTCATAGCCAAACTTTGGGCAGAGTGCAGTGAATCTTATGGAAGTAGGGGGATATAGAAAGTTCTGGAAGGTTCAAGCACTCCACAAGGAGAATAACAGAGCCAAAAAATACTGGGCCCAAGGGGGTCAGCAGAGACTGATGCTCCAACCAAGGACAATGCATAGAGAGGACCTAGACCCCTGTTCAGATGTAGCCCATAGGCATTCAGTCTCCATGTGAGTTACCTAGTAAGGAGAGCAGGGGTTTTCTCTGACATAGACTCAGTGGCTTGCTCTTTGATTACCTCCCTTTATGGGGTGGATCCTTGCTAGGAAAATCTTGATGTCTTTTCTTTACTATGACAAAATACCTGAGGAAAAGAACTTAAAGAGCAAAGATTTATTTTGGGTCACAGATTTTGTTTTGTTTTGTTTTGTTTTGTTTTGTTTTGTTTTGTTTTGTTTTGTTTTGTTTCAGACCAAGGTAGATTGATATCCTTGCAACATCCAACCCAAATTTGGCTGCGTATCATTGAGAAAGGGCATGGCCAGGGAAAGCTGCTCACCTAAGGGCAGCTGAGAAGCAGAGGGAGGAAGGAAGAAGCCAGTCACATGATACAGTCTTTAGACGCATTCTCCTAGTTCCTTAATTATTGCTAATCTCTTACCTCAGCACCCCCCCCAATAATGCCATTTAATTATGAATCATCAATGGATGGATCCAGTAATTGAGTCAAAGCCCTCATGGTTCATTCATTTTCAAAGTTTGGATCCATAAGCTGAAAGCCAAATGTTTTACATAGGAATCTTGAGTGACACTGCAGAAACAAACTATAATATTAAAAAAAAAAAATGAACAGTGGAATGACATGCAATGACTGTGACAGTGGAATGACTGGAACATATGTAGAACTGGAGAATAAATTATTCAACATGGATTATAAATTCTGTGCAGGTGGGACAAGATGGCTGCACCAGGAGAACAGGGTGTCTGAGGAGCCGGACAACATTTCCTGTACAGCGACAAGAGACTGAACCCTGGGCCCTAAAACAACAGCAATCATGTTTTTCGGGTGAGAGGAAACCCCCACAGTGGCATGGCAATTGGTCTTGACCACTCTCAGGTCCCCCAGCTAGAACCCGGAAGAGATCCCGAGTCTCGCAGGCACTAGGTCCCCAGACCAGAGCCACACGCCTGCATGTCCTGATCACCTTCCCAGGCTAATCAGTGGGCACAAAATCACTGGAGGCTGGGAGGCTCTGTCATGAGCGAATCCACAGGGAAGGAAGGAAGCTGTACTGACTTAAATATCCCAGTCCTAAAAGAAAAAAAATATCCCAGTCCTTCCCTGGAAAAGGTCTTGCAGACCAGCGGG
The DNA here is from genome assembly GCA_010120015.1 of Rhombomys opimus. Taxonomy (NCBI): domain Eukaryota; kingdom Metazoa; phylum Chordata; class Mammalia; order Rodentia; family Muridae; genus Rhombomys; species Rhombomys opimus. The sequence goes on along the minus strand of REGO01000436.1, from coordinate 1,482,328 downwards.
GCCGAGCCACCATCACTGAGCTGTGCTCCAGACACAGGCAGTTTCTGTGCACCAGCTAGCTGGCAGAGACTGAGTGGTGTGCCCCAGGGCAAAAAAGAGGCTGGGAGTCCCTGACTCCAGAGAATCCACAGAGAAGGAAGGAAACTGTACTGACTTAAATCACCCAGTCCTTCCCTGGAAAAAGTCTTGCAGACAAGCGGGGCCGAGCCACCATCACTGAGCTGTTCTCCAGACACAGGCACCAACAGTTGCTGCATGCTAGCTGTCCAACTGTGTCACAGAAGCTGATCATTAAATTTACAGCAAGAAACCCAGAAACAGAGCAGCTGTCTTAAGGACTTACCTGGGTGAAAGGAGAACCCTCTTGACTAACAAAGACCACAGTTACCACTCAGGTCTCTATCCCTGAGGTGAGCAACAGCAACTCCTGAAAAAATGCCAGCCATCCAGGGACTATACCCAAAAAGCTGAGAAGACTTCCTTCAAGAAAAACCAGCTTTCTGCCAAGGGGATTCTCTCCACCACAGGATCCCCAGGAACACCCAGAAACTAACCACAAACACCTAAGATAGCCCAATGGGTAGAGCCCAGTGTAAAAGCTCAAGCAACAAAAGACAGAGCAATATGGCATCTCCAGAACCCAGTTACCCAGAAGCAAGTAGCCCTGGACACCCGAGCATAACTGAAATCCAAGAAGATGACCTAAAAACTATACTCATGAAGATGATAACAGAGGAAATAAATAAGATACATAAAAACATAGAGGAAGATAAACTCAAACAGAATATTGCCATCTGTAAAGAAATAGAAGAAGTTGCAGCCAAAAGTAAGTGGCATTTAGGAAGGAAATGCTTAAAGCACTGAATGAAATAAAAGAAACAGAGGTTGGTTCAAAAAAACAGCTGAAAGAAGTGATAGAAAAACAGGAAAATACAGTCAGACAGGTGAAGGAAATCAACAAAACAGTTCAAGATCTGAAGTTAGGATTGGAAAAATTAAAGAAAACACAAATGGAGGAAATTGCAGAGAGAAAGAACTTAGGGAAGAAAACAGGAAATACAGAGGTAAGCATAACCAATAGACTACAAGAGATGGAAGAAAGAATCTCAGGTGTGGAAGATACAATGGAAGAAATAGATGTATCTGTCAAAGAAAATGTTAAAACTAAAAAATTCCTGACACAGACCATCCAAGAAATTCAAGACAATATAAAAAGACAAAATCTAAGAATAGTAGGAATAGAGGAAAAGGAAGATTCTTGGCTCCAAGGCCCAGAAAATAATTTCAACAAAATAATTGAAGAAAATTTTCCCAACTTAAAGGAGAGGCCAATAAGAATACAATAGACATACAGAACACCCAATAAATTAGACCAGAAAAGAAAATCCTCCCACCACATAATAATCAAAACAGTAAGTATACAGAACAAAGAAAAAATACTAGGAGCTGCAAGGGAAAAAGGCCAAGTAACATATAATGGCAAACCCAGTAGAATCACACCTGAGTTTTCAACAGAGACTATGAAAGCCAGGAGGGCCTGGACGGATATCATGCAGACCCTAAGAGAACACAGATGTCAGCCAAGGCTACTATACTCCACAAAACTCTCAGTCCTTATAGATGGCGAAAACAAGATAGTCAATGACAAAAACAAATTTCAACAACACCTACACACAAATCCAGCATTACAGAAGATACTACAAGGGAAAATACAACCCAAGAAAATTAGCTACTTTCAAGAAAAGACAGGAAATAATTAACCTCACTACAGTAAAACAAAAGGCAACCAAGCGCACAACATTATGACTGCACCCAACATAAAAACCAAAGGATCTAACAGCCACTGGTCATTAATTTCTCTCAACATCAATGGACTCAACTCTCCAATAAAAAGACACAGACTAACAGAATATTTACGTAAACAAACTCCAGCAATCTGTTGCATTCAAGAAACACACCTAAGTCACAAAGATAGACATTACCTGAGGATAAAGGGTTGGAAGACAGCTTTCCAAGCAAATGGACCTAAGAAGCAAGCAGGAGTAGCCATTCTAATATCTGATAAAATAGACTTTCAACCAAAATTAATAAAAAGAGATGGGGAAGGACACTCCATACTCATCAAGGGAAAATTCCACCAGGAAGACATCACAATCCTGAACATTTACGCCCCAAATACAAGGGCACCCACATTTGTAAAAGAGACGTTGATAAAACTTAAACCACATATAGATCCCCACACATTAATAGTGGGAGACTTCAACACCACACTCTCAACAAAAGACAGGTCAACAAAACAGAAATTAAACAAAGAAACAATGTCTCTGACAGAGGTCATGAATCAAATGGACCTAACAGACATTTACAGAACTTACACCCAAACACAAAAGAATTTACCTTCTTCTCAGCACCTCATGAAACCTTTTCCAAAATAGACCACATAGTTGGTCACAAAGCAAGCCTCAACAGATGCAAGAAGACTGAAATAATCCCTTGTATCCTCTCTGATCACTATGGAATAAAGCTGGACCTCAATAACAACAGAAATAGCAAAAACCCTACACACAGATGGAAAATGAACAACTTGCTATGAAATGACAGCTGGGTCAGGGAAGAAATAAAGAAAGAAATTAAAGTCTTCCTAGAACTCAATGAAAATGAAGACACAACATACCCAAACTTGTGGGACACAATGAAGGCAGTGCTAAGAGGAAAGTTCATAGCACTAAGTGCCTTCAAGAAGAAATTTGAGACAGCGCATTCAAGCAACTTAACGGCTCATTTAAAAACCCTAGAAAAAGAAGAAGCAGACATACCAAAATGAGTAGATGGCTGGAAATAATCAAACTCAGGGCTGAAATCAATCAATTAGAAACAAATAAAACAATTCAAAGAATCAATGAAACCAAGAGCTGCTTCTTTGAGAAAATCAGCAAGATAGACAAAACCTTAGCCAAGCTAACTAAAAGGCAGAGAGACATCATCCAAATCAACAAAATCAGAAATGAAAAGGGGGACATAACCACAGATACTGAGGAAATCCAAACAATCATTAGGACTTACTTCAAAAGTCTATATACCACAAAATTTGAAAATCTAAATAAAATGGATGATTTTCTTGACCGATTCGACTTAACAAAACTGAATCAGGACCAGGTAAAGCAATTAAATAGCACTATATCCCCAAAGGAAACAGAAGGGGTCATCGAAAGTCTCCTATCCAAAAAAAGCCCAGGACCAGATGGTTTCAGTGCAGAATTCTACCAGACCTTCAAAGAAGAGCTAACTCCAATTCTCTCCAAACTATTCCACAAAATAGAAACAGAAGAAACACTACCAAACTCATTCTATGAAGCCACAGTCACCTTGGTACCTAAACCTCACAAAGACCCAACAAAGAAAGAGAATTTTAGGCTAATCTCCCTTATGTACATTGATGCGAAAATACTAAAAAAATACTTACAAACCGAATCTAAGAACATATTAAAGGTATCATCCACTATGACCAAGTAGGCTTCATCCCAGGCATGCAGGGGTGGTTCAATATATGGAAATCCATCAATGTGATCCACCATATTAACAAACTTAAAGGAAAAAAAACACATGATTATCTCTCTAGATGCTGAAAAAGCATTTGACAAAATCCAGCATCCATTCATGTATAAAGTATTGGAGAGATCAGGGATACAAGGCACATATCTAAACATAGTAAAAGCAATATACAACAAGCCTACAGCCAACATCAAACTGAACAGAGAGAAACTTAAAGCAATACCACTGAAATCAGGGACAAGACAAGGCTGCCACTCTCTCCATATCTCTTCAACATAGTACTTGAAGTTCTTGCTAGAGCAATAAGACAGTTGAAGGAGATCAAAGGGATACAAATTGGAAAAGAAGAAATCAAATTATCACTATTTGCAGATGATATGATAGTTTACGTGAGCAACCCCAAAAACTCTACCAGGGAATTCTACAGCTGATAAACACTTTCAGCAAAGTAACCGGATACAAAATTAACTCCAAAAAATCAGTAGGCCTCCTGTATACAAAAGACAAAAGGGCTGAGAAAGAAATTAGGGAAACAACACCCATCACAATAGCCACAAATGACATAAAGTACCTTGGAGTAACCCTAACCAAGGAAGTCAAAGGCTTGTATGAAAAAAAATTCAAGTCTCTAAAGAAAGAAATAGAAGAAGATATCAGAAGATGGAAAGATCTCCCAAGCTCATGGCTGGGCAGGATTAACATAGTAAAAATGGCCATCTTACCAAAAGCAATCTACAGATTCAATGAAATTGCCATCAAATTACCAACACAATTCTTTACAGACCTGGAAAGAAAAATTCTCACCTTCGTATGGAATAACCAGAAACCCAGAATTGTTAAAACAATTCTCTACAATAAAAGATCTTCTGGAGGTATCTCCATCCCTGATCTTAAGCTGTACTATAGAGCAACAGTTATAAAAACTGCATGGTACTGGCATAGAAACAGAATGGTGGAT
>REGO01000436.1:1462089-1476788 GCA_010120015.1 Rhombomys opimus | reverse complement strand
CTTGGAAAGGATCATCCTGAGTGAGCTGTCCCAGAAGCAGAAAGACACACACTGTATATACTCACTCATATAGACATATAACATAGGATAAACCTACTAAAACCTTGAACATCTAAAGAAACTAATCAAGAGAGGGGACCCTGACTAAAACGCTCAATCCCCTTCCTGAAAGGTAAAGAGGATAGACATCAGAAGAAGAAGAAAACAGGAAACAACCTAGGAACCTTCCAAAGAGGGCCTCTGAAAGGCTCTGCCCTACATACTATCAAAGCAGACACTGAGACTTAAGGCCAACTGATGGGAAAAGTGCATGGAATCTTAAGAAGTGGGAAATAGCAAGATCTGGAGAGGACAGGAACCACACAAGGAGAGCAACAGAACCAGAAAATTTGAACACAGGGGTCTCCCCAGGGACTCATATTCCAACCAAGGAACATGCATGGAGATAACCTAGAACCCCTGCACAGATGTAGTCCATGACAGTGTAGTATCCAAGTGGGTTCCATAGTAATGGAAACAGGGACTGCCTCTGACATAATCTGATAGGCCTGTTCTTTGATTACCTCCCCCTGAGAGGAGAGCAGCCCTACCAGCCACAGAAGATGACAATGCAGCCATTCCTGATGGGATCTGATAGACTAAGATCAGAAGGAAGGAGAGGAGGACCTCCCCTATCATTGGACTTGGGAGGGGTAATCGAGAAGAAGGGGGAGGGAGGGTGCGGCTTGGAGGGGAGGAAGGAAGGGCTTATGGGGGGATACAAAGTGAATAAACTGTAATTAATAAAAAATTAAAAAATTTAAAAAATATTCAACATGAATTAAAAGGACCAAAGTTGAGAACAAAACAAATGTATGTATATGAACATAGATAGTAGTTTGACAACACAACATTTTAGCAGAAAATTCTTTCCCAATCTGTAGGCATTCATTTTGTTCTGATGACAGTGTCCTTTGCTTTACAGAAGCTTTCAGTTTCATGAATTCCCATTTATTGACTGTTGATCTTAGAGCCTGTTCTGTTGGTGTTCTGTGCAGGAACCAACTCAATTCTTTACAGACCTTAAAAAAAAGACTCTCAGCTTCATATGGAGAAACAAAAATCCCAGAATCTCCAAAAGGATACTGTACAACAACAGATCATCTGGAGATATCTCCATTCCCGATCTCACACTGTACGACAGAACAATAGTAGTAAAAACTGCATGGTATTGGCATAGAAACAGAAAGGAGGATCAATGGAACCGAATAGAAGACCCAGAAATAAACTCACACACCTATGAATACTCAATTTTTGACAAAGCAGCCAAAACCATTCAATGGAAAAAAGACAGCATCTTCAACAAATGGTGCTGGTCCAACTGCATGTCCACATGCAGAAAAATTAAAATAGATTCATATTTATCACCCTGCACAAAACTAAAGTCAAAGTGGATCAAAGACCTCAACATAAAACCAGACACATTAAATCGGTTAGAAGAAATAGTGGGGAAGACCCTAGAACTCATTGGCACAGGAGAAAACTTCCTGAACAGAACACCAAACTGAAAGCTTCTGTAAAGCAAAGGACACTGTCATCAGAACAAAATGTATGCCTACAGATTGGGAAAGAATCTTCACCAACCCTTTATCTGACAGAGGACTCATATCCAGAATATATAAAGAACTAAAGAAGCTGAAAAGCAACAAACCAAGTAATCCAATTAAAAAATGGGGAACAGAGCTAGAGAATTCTCGATAGAGGAATATCGAATGGCAGAGAAACACTTAAGAAATGCTCAACCTCATTAGCCATTAGAGAAAGGCAAATCAAAACGACCCTGAGATTTCACCTTACACCCATCAGAATGGCCAAGTTCAAAAACTCAAGTGACAACACATAGTGGAGAGGTTATGGAGAAAGGGAAACCCTCCTCCATTGCTGGTGGGAATGTAAACTGGTACAACCACTTTGGAAATCAATCTGGCACTTTCTCAGACAATTAGGAATAGTGCTTCCTCAAGACGAAGCTATACCACTGCTAGGTATATAGCCAAAATTTGCTCAAGTACACAACAAGGACATTTGCTGAACCATGTTTGTAGCAGCTTTATTTGTAATAGCCAGAACCTGGAAACAACCCAGATGTCCATCAATGGAGGAATGGATACAGAAATTGTGGTATTTTTACACAATGGAATACTACTCAGCAATCAAAAAAGAGGAAATCATGAAATTTGCAGGCAAATTGTGGGATCTAGAAAAGATCATTCTGAGTGAAGTATCCCAGAAGGAGAAAGACAAACATGGTATATACTCGCTTATATAGACCTACAAGATATGATAAACATAATGAAATATATACACCTAAAGAAGATAAACAAGAAAGCAGACGTGGGTAGGATGATCGATCCTCACTTAGAAAGACAAATGTGATGTGCATTGGATGTATGACAGGAGTCTACTGCTGAAGGTATCTGAAAGACTCTACCTAGCAGTGTTTCAAAGCAGATACTAAGACTCATAACCAAATCTTCAGCAGAGTGCAGGGAATCATATGAAAGAAGGGGAGTTAGTATGATATGGAAAGGATAGGAGCTCCACAAGGACCAATATATCTGGGCACAGGGGTCTTTTATGAGACTCTTTCTTCCACCAAGGACCATGTATGGATATAACCTAGAACCCCTGCTCGGATGTAGCCTGTGGTAGCTCAGTAACTAATTGTTTTCCCATTGTAAGGGGAACAGGGACTATTTCTGACAGGAACTCAATGGCAGGCTCTTTGACCTCTGCCACGGACTGGCCCAGTCGGGCTCCCATCGTCCACAGGAGAACAAGGCTTTGGACAGGAAGACACGGTTTCGGCGAAGAATTGACAGACAGAGACACCTTGATGGTTTTGACTCTGCTGCAACTTTACTGAAATCAAGCTAGTATTTTTATAATGATTTCACAAAAGGCACCTTAAAATTGGCATACTTCCCAGAACATTCAGACTTTTACCAAGAATACAAAATTTACATTTTAACTTAAAATGTAGTCAAACATAAAGCAGTACCCATGAATAATCTTGGCCTAAAAACTTTTTGATCACAGCAAACAAAGGAAAAGAAACCTCAAATATAGTTTCATTATTGCTAACCAATGAAGAGGAAAGTCAGGAGCTAAGTCAGATGCCTGCCAAAGTCGCTCTCTATATCAAAATCTAACTACACCTTTGTTAACCCTCCTCCCATATGTCCAGCCCAAGATTTATGATCTTTTCTGGGAACAAGGTACTGAAGGGAGGGGGAAACTCCCGCCAGCTGCACCTCTCATGCTATTATTTCTTAAGAAGGAGCCTATTATTATTTTACCATTCTTAATGCCTATTAATACTAAATCTAATTCATTACCTTTCTTAAACTTATTATTTTTATTAAAGCTTTTAACAATCTACTAATAATAAATTTCTTTATAAAGTTAGTTGTGCTGTTTCAGGTGTCACAGAAAAAGATCAAAGAATTCATTATTCCAGCCCCAGAGCCACAACTGAAGAAGCGTAGAAATCTCAGAACCCGTCTCTTTTCCAAGTGGGATGAATTTGCCAGGGACCTTCCAGGGGGCTTATTTCCGGGGAAATCATATCCCCCACCCTGTAGCTTATGCTACTATGGTGACACTGGCGTGGGTGTTGGCATCTCCCCCTTTCTTGTTTTTAAGATGCAATTCAAACAAATCTCGCTCTACAGTGCGGATGGAGTGGAGCAGTAATTTAAAAAGACAAGGAAACAGGAGCACAACCAATAAAAATAATAAAATCAGGGCCCCTATCATCACTAAATAATGAATCCAATTTAAAGCATTTAAATTTCTAATTCCTGACTCTAAATCAGAAGGTAAAGAACTCAAACTTGTTTTATCCAAATGAGCCTTGCTAATAGCTGCTATATTTTTTTGCAAACTATCTAAATCATGAGTAATATCCATATCTTTTCAAACTCTTTGTAAATGATTTTTTACCTTTTTTCATTGGTCAGAAGCATTGTATGGTAAAGGTGTAACACAAATATATGAGAAGGCAGCATGGCATCGAGTTTCCATCCTTGTCCTAGTATTAATCATATCTTGTCCCAAGACTAAATTACTTACTCCAAAGCATTTATCTTAAATTTTAACTTTTTATCTATACGAGGAGAAGGAAACCCATTAAGGGTCCCAAGATTGAGGGAAGGAGGATGGTGAACCAAGGAGAGGTTAAAAACCAATCACAAAACCAACTTTTCTTTTAGCCATATTGTCCCCTACTATCCCAATATAATCTATATAAAAGTAGCGTTTCTTCTTAAGGGCAGCACATAAGCAGTCATCTTGACTGGAGGAATCTTCTTTGACATCATCATTGTCAGGAGAAAACTCCTCATCTACTTGTTACACAAGGTGTTCCAGTAGCCATCAAGTTGCATCCTTTTCCTGTGAAGGAAACACAGACAGCTCCTCATCCCCATATGAGTATAGGGTCAGGTCTATGTCATTAATTTACTAAAGGATTTTTTTTTTATTTTACTTTAGTAAAAGGTTTTGGCTTTTATATGCCAAAATCTATTTGTTGTAAATTTACCATGCTTATCCAAATTTTTTAGAAAATTTAGGTATCCAGGGGAGTGGTTCCCCTTCTTTGTTTTTTGTAAACAAATTTTAATTATTTAGTGGGCATGCTCTAGCATGCCTTGACCTAGAGGATAGCAAGGTATTTTAATTATATGAGAAACTTATAACTGTTGACAAATCTTTTAAAAGATTTGTAAATATATTTTTTACTCCATTGTTAGTTTTAAATTGTTTAGGTACTCTTAGAACATTAAAAGCCTGTAGACAATGAGCAATAACATTTTTTGCAATTTCTCCTGATTGAGGAGTGGCAAAAATGCATTCAGATATTAATGTAAATATGTATATATTTTAATTTTTTAAATTTAAGAATATGAGCAATATTTATTTGTTAGATCTGATTTGGAACCAGTCCTTTAGGACTGACTCCCAAATGAGAAATGGGCTGAAATTAAGGACAAGTACTGTAAGTCTCAACTATACTATGTTTGTTTTTTCAGTCAGCCCAAAATATTTAGATTTAACTTATAGTTTCTATCCTAGAAAAAGATAATATATGTATTATCTGTTTAAAAAATATTTTTAAAACATAGTCAATATTGTAAATAACTCTGTTATCTATGCAGATATGTTAGACACTTAAATAGGCATTATTTTTTATAAGCATACATAGCAACATTATATTTCATTATAAATGGTTTTGAGCCACCATGTGGTTGTTAAGGATTGAAATCAGGACCTTTGGATGAGCAGCCAGTGCTCCCAACGGCTGAGCCATCATTAGCTCTCTCTGTTTGTGACTCTGTCATAATAAGCTTATATATGTTAAAATATTATATTTATTAGATTTTTGGAAAGTCTGAGAGCCAGTATATTTATTAAAACTTTGTCTACCTTTATTATTTGTTTTAAACTGTATCTTAAAAAATAGGATGTTATAATCTCTAATTTTAGCATATTTTTAGATGTATGTTTTAGAACCATCCGCATAACAGAATAGTACAAAATAATTTTAAACTGTATGAATTATTTTAGCCATACCAAGCTTATTAGCCAGAATTCTTTCCCCTTAAAAGAGCATAAGAAAACATTTTGTAATAAAGAACCATCAGCCTTTTAAATGAAGTACAACATACTTTATAGTTTTTTCTTAAACTATACTTACCCTTTGGCTTTTTATGCATACGTAAACCTTTTGTAACATTTTATATACCTTTAGGTTTTTAGCTTTCTTTTTTGGCTTAACCAGACATTTTTGCTTTAGACAAGCTAATTTTTTTTAATACCTCTTGTTCATTTTTTCTTTTTCTTTAGACAACAGAAAAACTCCCATTAAAATTTTTCCTTAATTTTTTAAAGGGTTTGGAAACTGCTTTAAGTTTTTTGTTAAACTGCCCATGAATTATTGCTTAAAATACTTAGTAAGTCTTAAAATGCTTTATAGAATTTAACTCTAATGGTCCAGAACCAAACTTAGAGGTGCTGATTTAAACTGTCTCATGTTTAAAAATATTAACATCGTCAGCCAAATTTTAAAATATCGTCAATTGAAGTCCAGAGATAAACATATACACACATAAAGACACAACACAATATCCAACATTGTTCCCTTGGAATAACCAGAATACCCAGATTAGGGGAGCAATTAAGGGCTCCTTTTTTAGGAACTGAGGCGTCCCCCAGATAGATTGGAAACTCTCTAATTTTTTTAGACCTCGTGAGCAAAACAAAATCAAAGATCAAAAACAAATAGCCGGCACATAAAAACAAAACACAGAGACAAAGACAAAATAACCGCGGTACCTGCTTTTTAAACATTTAAACATATATACAGAGCATAACCATAATTTTAAAAGTCAGAACTAGAAAAACTCAGAATTTATCAATGGACACAATTTAATTTTTAAAACTAGAAGTGGCTCCATCCCTCTGGTTTCTGAGAGCTGGCTGAAGCTGACACTGGCTGAAGCTGGTGGGAGGGGGCTGGGTAAATTGCCACTCCAACTGCTCAATTTTGTAGCTGGCAGTGGCAGGTCTTAGACAGATAATTAACCCCTCCCTGCCTTGAGGTAAAGTCCCTAGGACAAAGGTGGAGATTAGGGATACTCCATCCCATGATAAGGGGATTGTATCTTTATTTACTGAGAAGTCCAGACCAGCACCTCCTGGAGTGGCTCTAGGCAAATCATAGATAGTAAATTTTGGAGCTTTAGAATTGAATAAATTTTCCAATTTACACTTTTTGTCCTCTCTTTCTGCTTTGGGGCTAAGAAGCTGTCTTTGATCTAGTTTTTTGTTTTGTTTTTTGGCTTTTTCCTCTTTTTTTTTCCTGTTAGAGCAGTTTTATTCTTGTGGAACTTGGATTTGTATTTATTTTTCCAATGTTTCCCCTTTTTACACTGGGGACAGATACCAGGAGTAGGACCTTTTCTTGACCTCTCCTGTTTATCTTCTCTTGGACATATCTTTTGTATATGCCCCGTCCTTCCACATTTAAAACATGTGGGTTTGGAGGAGTCTCTTTTCCCTTCTCCATAAGTTTTCTTAACATTGGCGCTGAACATCTGACCCTTCCTGACTCCAGCATATGTCATGTCTTGCACGACTGCTGGTGAGGCATCCATACAAGCCTGCTTTGACTCAGATTGCCCCATGTTTGATTACTCGTCTATAACTGACCCCCTTGTCAGCGGACCTGCAGTATCCTGACGAGAGCCTTACCGTGCCTTGATGAAAGAAAAGAAAGAGAAGAGAAAGTTACCTGTCCCAGGTCCCTGTTCGGGCACCACCTGCCACGGACCGGCCCAGTCGGGCTCCCGTCGTCTGCGGGAGAACAAGGCTTTGGACAGGAAGACACGGTTTCGGCGAAGAATTGACAGCAGAGTCAGACCTCCCCACCCCCCAAGGGAGGAGCCATCCTGCTAGGCCACAGAGGAGGACTTTGCAGCCAGTCCTGAAGATACCTGATAAAACAGGGTCAGTTGAAAAGGGAGGAGGTCCTCCCCAATCAGTGGACTTGGAAAGGGACAGGGAGTAGATGGGGGAGGGAGGGTGGGATTGGGAGGGAATAAGGGAGAGGGATACAGCTGGGATACAGAGTTAATAAAATGTAACTAATAAGAAAAAATTAAATTAAAAATGAAAAAATATAATCACTACAAGTTAAATTACTGAAAAATAATGTTAACTAAAGATATTTATTATGATGGGTAGGTGGGGGTATGTGCATGAATAAATATCCAAAATCAGTCAAAAAAGGGCATCAGATCCCATATTGCTGGAGTTAATGGATGTTTTCTGCTATTTGATTAGGGGGTTTGGATCAATTCTATGGTTCTCTGCAGCAGCAGGAAGCACTAGAACCCCTGATCTACCATTTATTAATTAGGTACTTTTAGAGATTGAATAACTGCCTTGCCCTAAGACAACGGTAAACTTGTTGGAAGCTTTCGTCATTTAAGCTAAGAATTGATTTTAGTAGTTAAGAATGTCTGTGAATCTTTCAGATTATAGACTTACATGTTCACCCCACTGTTTTTATTTTTCAGTTGCTTTTATTTGTTGACACTCAAAAACATCTTGCTACAGTTACTTAGAAATACGTCACAATAATTTTTCTGTTTTGGTTCCAATGTCTTTATCTCTGTGTTCATATCCAAATTAAGCCTTTGTAACAGATTTACGGATTAGTCTTTTGACTTTATAAAAAATTCATTGTTGTAATACATTTTGTATGTGTGGTCAAAGTTTTTCTGATTGTCTTTCTTTGTTTCTATTATGTATTCTTTGTGTATCTGTGTAAAAATGTGAACGAGCATGAATGTGATACAGAGTGTACGTGGAGATTAGAGGATGACTTCAAGTGCCCATCTTCAAATTTGGCCTTCTTTAAGGCAGGACTCTCGTCTGTTGCCACTGTGGAATTATGGAGATTCCCCGTTTCTGCTTATCGCCACTGAGTACAAGTGTTGGAATTTCTCAAACTGGATCTCATCATATAGACCTCTTTGTATAGACCAAGCTAACTCTAGAAGTCACTGTACAGTACAGAATTTCCTTTTACTTGGGACATTCACATTTCTTCCTCCTGAATGCTGGGATTAGACATGAATCACTGTGCCCAGCTCCTTTCCACTTTCTAGTTGCTCTAATTGGAAAGTGACAGGCACAGTCACTGAATGTTTACTTACTACACACTTTTCATAAATAATAAGTCTCAGAGTCAGTATATAGGGAACTGGGGCATAGGTGGAAAAGAGTGTGGTTACATTGATCCCTCTTGTAGCCTCCACATCTATCCTTTGTCAACAGTGCCCCCCTGAGGGAACTAAATAGTTCAGTCTTAGGTTTGATAGATTCCTTTTCCTGCATGCCCTTGCTCCCCAGATCTTCACACCTCTTGGCTTTTGAGGATCCTTCAAACCAGGTCACCTGGTTCATTTAGTTTGTATTGCCAATGGGTTCTTAAACAGCACTCACTGTGGAGAGGTGGTATAAAGGGACCAATAAGAATACATTTGCTCAGATTTTGTTGTCTTTAGATATGTGGTGGACATCGTCTTTTATGCTCCCCCATTGAGGAAATTTCTTAGGAAGATAACAAGGCTTTCTTCAAGTTTCTAGAAGAAAGTAGTTATAAGATTTCAAAACAACAAGGAAGAATATCATGCCCAGTACTAAAACCTAGCCAACTAATCAGGAATAGTAAAGTTATGGGGTCTTGTAAGAGAGTCTATAATTACTACTTTTTAAAGACAGCATAATCACTTACCATATTCTAAATATTTGTCCTTATATCCAAAGATAGTGTAGTCTTCACTCCTTATCTAGGGAACTTCTCTTTGCTACAGGTGGAGATCATTATTGAAAACTACAAGTGAGCAAAATGCAAACTTGTAGAGCTTATTCCCAACTGATACATCTACAAAACTACTCCCTCACAAAAGCTTTAGGGATCATTTTGGAAAGGAGGATGTAAAGAATGTAAAAGCCAGAGAAATAAGAAATTTGCAGTAAGATTGTGTCTCCAAAAAATGTCAGAAGCTGCACTCATAAAGTGTCACCAACATGAATGTCTAAACATGATCTGAATATGGACAACACTACACATACCAACCTGGATAGAGGAAAGACCACAAGGTCTCAGTCTTACATAAGAAATTACAGGTAAACTAAGGAATCCAGAGATCAGGAGAAATCATCTTCCCCAGGGAACACAACAATTGGTTATCTGGTCAGCCCTGAAAACATACATACGAGTAACATTAAATAGACTAAGCAAGGTGTGTTTATGCATATATAAATACTAATATATATGCACAACTGTGTGTGTGTGTGTGTGCGTGCATGTGTGTATGTGTAAGAACAATTAATGAAGAACAACATCATGAGTTTCAAAGTGAACAAGAGGGATCAGAGGGACAAATAAAGACAGGGAAAATGTGTAAGTATATTAGAATTTCAAAAGAAAAAATCTATTGTTCAATTTTGTCAAACTTTACAAAAATGGCACTATTCATGATATGGTGCTGCCTTCATTCCATGGGTATATTTCTACCTCAATTGACAACCAATACAGTCCCTCACAGATATGCCAGCATGCCAACTTAATCTAGATAATTCCTTAATAGAGTCTCCCTTCTCATGTAATTCTTGGGGGGAATTAAGTAAGAGATGGACAGACCCAAAATAAGTATGGCAGGGACATGAGATAATGAACTGGCATTGCATCGTCGACAGGTACCACCATCTGAACACACAACTTAACACATTCAATGGGTCAGGATGATTTTCAGGTAAGATTTCCAAAACCAGATAGATTTTCCCCAGCTGCTAACCCAGAAAGCCAAGATGGTCTGTGACCTTGCCAGGCTGTCTGAGATTAGAATGGCTATCCCTGTAGTAGATATTTATTAAAATTACTTCCTTACTCGAAGAAAATGAAAAGAGGTACTTAAACCAACAGACCTAAATCATAACACAGAAGCACAAGATTATTAAATCAATCTAAATGATGTTCCCAAAGAATCATAATTACTGAAGGACTCATTTTAGTATCATTTTGAAGATACTAAAATAGGTAAAAATTTACATGATAATTTCATAGGTAAAATGTTATGTGACAATTTCAAAAACTTACTCATTTAATGATGAATTATAACAAAAGACACAAATAAGAAATTTATTCAGTCAAGGATGTAGGGAGGAAAGATAGTGATACAGAGGAAAACATCTACACGATGGGTAAAACAAGACGCAACATGGCAAAAAAAAAAGTGACCAACAAATCAACAACAAAATACAAATGGGATTGCTGCAAATTAAAATTACAATGAATCAAATAAAAATGAGATTAAAGAAATGAGCAATAAACACTCAAAAATGTTTAAAACAAAACAAAAATGTCAGATGAGGGTGGTGGTGGTGGCACAAAACTTTAATCCCAGCACTTGGGAGGCAGAGGCAGGAGGATCTCTGAGTTTGAGGCCAGCCTGGTCTACATAAGAGTTTCAGGCTAGCCTAAGCTGTAGCGAGATCCTGTCTCAAAACAAAACAAAAACAAACAAAACAAATGCCAGATGAAATCTGAAGTAGAAGAAAATGACACTGAACCAAGCAAGATCAGGTAAATTATGTAAATAGTCATATAACTCCTACAGAATAGAAGCAGTCAGTAAGAGTCTTCCAAAAAAAAAAAAAAAAAAAAAAAAAAAAATCTCAGGGCCAGATGGTTTCAGTGCAGAATTCTACAAAACTTTCAAAGAGCTAACACCAATACTCCTCAAACTATTCCACAAAATAGAAACAGAAGCAACATTGCCAAGCTCATTCTATGAGGACACAGTCACAAACGACACAAAAACTCAACAAAAAAGAGAATTTCAGACCATTCTTATTTTGTCTAGTTAGGGAACTAACTGCCTTTCTGTATTTGTTAATTTTGTTTACTATATATATTAAATTTTTGTATCATTTCATTCAATATGATGCCAATGTCTTCAGTTTGTAATCTCAGCTTTCCTTTATCTTATGAATCTTAGCTTTGGTTTTTTGTTCATATGCTAGAATTCTTTAACATTATGGTCTTGCAATTTTTTTTCTTTTTTTTTACAAAATTTGTTTCAATGTCATGTTTCTTCTACTTCATCCTTCAACTGGCAATTTAATTTTGCTTTAATGAGTGTTTCCTACTCATTTCTTTAATCTCATTGTTATTTGATTCATTGTAATTTTAATTGCCAGCATTCCCATTTGTGTTTTGTTGTTGTTATTGTCCCCTATTATTTGACCCTAGCCTATCAGGTGTATCAGGAATGTCTGGATCCTTTCTCTGTGGCCTAGTTAGGCCACCTCAGCAGGTGATCAGAGAGCCGGCCACTGAATCCATGTCAGAGACAGCTCCTGCTCCCGTTACTAGGGAACCCACATGGAGACTGAGTTGCCCATGGGCTACATCTGAACAGGGGTCTAGGTCCTCTCCATGCATGGTCCTTGTTTGATCATAGTTTCTCTCTTGATGATCTGTTATTGGTGAGAGTGGGGTGTTGAAATCTCCCACTATTAATGTGTGGAGTTTGATGTAGGATTTAAGCTTTGTAATGTTATTTTTATGAATGTGGGTACCCTTGCATTTGGGGCATAGATGTTTAGAATTGAGACATCATCTTGGTGAGTTTTTCCTTTGATAAAGTGTACCCCCCCATCTTTGATTACTTTTGTTGAAAAATCTATTTTATTAGCTATTGGAATGGCTACTCTTGCTTGTTTCTTGGGTCTGTTTGCTTGGAAACTATTCCCAAACCTTTTATTCTGAGGTAATGTCTATCTCTGTTGCTGAGTTTTGTTTCTTGTATGCAGCAGAATGATGGATCCTATTATGCAAACAACTCTGTTAGCTTGTGTCTTTTTATTGGGGAGTTGAGTCCATTGATATTGATAAATATTAATGAACTGTAACTGTTAATTCCCAATAACTTAAACATGAGAAGGTCATTATTTTATGGTTGTTGAGGTCAGCATTCAAACCCTGGACTCCATGTGCTCATGTTGGGAGCCTGCACTCCAATTTGGAGGATACAAAAGAATGTATGTCTTTTATTCTCTCCAACTCCTAAAGATCTTGCAAACCTCCTAGCTTGAGGTCCCTTTCTGCCATTCAGCTGCCCTGAGCTGAACTCTGTTCAAGACCTTTATTGCCACCCACCCCATTGTCACCAATCCAGATACAACAGCAGTATGCTGGTTAGACACTCCCTACGGCCCCTGGCCTACTGGCTGCCATGAGACACACTCAGCTGCCATGAGCTGAGCAGTGTCCCCAACTCTATTGCCAAAATCTCCACCCAATGATCACCTGGTGGATACCCTAGCACCATAAAGGCAATCTGACTGAGGTCACCAAGCTTGATACTCAAGGGACAACCAGATAGCTAAAGGATAGTGTAAGAACACAATCCACAAGAGCCAAGGCAACATGGCAGCTTTAAAGGCCAGTGATCTTACTACAACAAGCCCTGGATACCCTAACACTACCTAAGAAAAAGAAAATAAACTCAAATCCAATTAGATGATAGAGGCCTTTAAAGAGAAAATGAATAAATCCTTTAAAGAAATACAGGAAAATACAATTAAATAGGTGAAGGAGATGAATAAAAATGCCCAAGACCTGAAAATAGAAGTAGAATAAAAAACAAAACAACAAAAAAAAACAAGACAAAACAAAATTAAAAAAAAGGAGAGAATACTGGAGATAGAAACCCTAAAGAAGAAAACAGTAACAATGGATCCAAGAATCGCCATCAGATTAAAGAGATGGAAGAGAGAATCTCAGGCATAGAAGACACAATAGAAGAAGTTGATACATCAATGAAAGAAAATGTTAAATCTAAAATATTCCCGACAGAAAACATCCAGAAAATCTGGGATACTGTGACAAAACCTAACCTAAGAAGAGTCCCATCACCAAGGAGCAGAAAATATTTTCAACAAAATCATAGAAGAAAATTTTCCCAATTTCAAGAAAGAAATGCATATAAACATACAAGACTCTTACAGAGCACCACTTAGATTAGAACAGAAAAGGAAATCCTACTGCAACATAAAGCACTAAATCTACAGAACAAAAAAAAAAAAAAAAGACTATACAAAGCTGCCAGGGAAAAAGGACAAGCAACAAACACCCGACTCCTCAACGGAGATTCTAAAAACTAAAAGGGCCTTTATAGCTATCTTGCCACCCTTAAGAGACCACAGATGCCAACCCAGACTATTATACCCAGCAAAACTCTCAATCACTACGGACAGAGAAAACAATATATTCCAATACAAATCCAAATTTAAACAATATTGATCCACAAAGCCAGCCCTACAGAAAATACTAGAAGAAAAAATTAACCCAAGGAGGTTAACCACATCCAACAAACACAGGAAATATGTAATACTGTACCAGGAAAAACAAAAGAAGGGAAGCATACACAAACACACACACAATAACACCATCAATATTAAATTAACAGGAATAAAACATCATTTTTCATTAATATCTCTCAATATCAATGGACTTATCTCCTCATAGTAAAGGGCTGGAAAAAGATTTTCCAAGCAAAAGGACCCAAAAACAAGTTGGAGTAGCCATTCTAGTATCTCATAAAATAGACTTTCAACCAAAATTAATCAAGAGAGGTGAAGCACACTTCATAGTCATCAAAGGAAAAATCTTCCAAGATAATATGTCAATTTTGAACATCTGTGCCCCAAATGTAAGGACACACTCATTTGTTCATAAAAGAAATATAACTAAAGCTTAAATCACACATCAAGTTCCACAAATTAATTGTGGGAGACTTAAACATCCCACTCTCTCTAATGGACAGATCATCAAAACAGAAACTAAATGGGAGAAATAAAGAAACTAAAAGACATTATGACTCAAATGTACCTAACAAATATCTACAGAACATTTCACCCCAAACACAAGAGAATAAACCTTCTTCTCAGCACCTCAAGGAATCTAACCAAAATTGGCCATATGCTCACTCACAATGTAAACCTCAATAGATATAAGAAGATTGAAATAACCCCCTGCATTTTGTTGGACCACCATGGATTAATTAAAGCTAGGACTCAAA
>REGO01000436.1:1409857-1462070 GCA_010120015.1 Rhombomys opimus | reverse complement strand
AAACCTTCTTCTCAGCACCTCAAGGAATCTAACCAATATTGGCCATATGCTCACTCACAATGTAAACCTCAATAGATATAAGAAGATTGTAATAATCCCCTGCATTTTGTTGGACCACCATGAAAAAAAAAAAAAAAAAAAAAAAACCAGAAATAACAGAAAGCCTACAAAATAATGGAAACTGAACAACTCCCTACAAACGGGGAAGAAATAAAAAAAGAAATTAAAGACTTTCTATTATTAAATGAAAATGAAGACACAATATTCCCAAATTTATGGGACATGATGAAAGCAGTGCTAAGAATAAAGTTCATAGCATTAAAGTGCCTTCATAAAGAAATTGGATAGATCATATACTAGTAACATAGCAGCACACCTGAAAGCTCTAGAACTGAAGGAAGCAAACACACCAAAGAGGAGTAGACAACAGGAAATAATCAAATTCAGGGCTGGAATAAATAAATTGGAAACAAAGAATCAAGAAACCAACAGCTGGTTCTTTGAGAAAATTAACAAGATAGACAAACCCTTAGCCAAACTAACTAAAATGCAGAGAAAGAGAGAGAAAAAAAATTTAAAAATCAGAAACAAAAAGAGGATATAACAACAGACACTGAGAATTTTTTTTAAAAAATCATTATGAAAAAAATCATTACATAGGTCTTACTTCAAAAGCCTATATTCCACAAAATGGAAAAATCTAAATAAAATGGATGATTTTCTTACTATATTTCACCTATCAAAGTTATAGCAAAAGCAGGTAAACAACTTAAATGGTGATATAACCCCTAAAGAAATAGAAGCATTTTAACTTCTTGAGTTCTTTATACATACTGGATATTAGCCCTCTGTCAGATGCAGGGTTGATGAAGATCCTTTCCCAGTCTGTAGGCTGTCCTTTTGTTTTGATGACAGTGTCTTTTGCTTTACAGAAACTTTTCAGTTTCATGAGGTCCCATTTATTTATTGTTGATCTTAGAGCCTGTGCTGTTGGTGTTCTGTTCAGGAAGTTGTCTCCTGTGCTAATGAGTTCTAGAGTCTTCCTCAATTTTCTTCTAACCGATTTAATGTGTCTGGTTTTATGTTGAGGTTTTTGATCCACTTGGACTTTAGTTTTGTGCAGGGTGATATATATTGATCTATTTTCATTTTTCTGCATGTAGACATCCAGTTGGACCAGCACCATTTGTTGAAGATGCTGTCTTTTTTCTATTGAATGGTTTTGGCTTCTTTATCAAAAATCAAGTTTCCATAGGTGTGTGGGTTTATTTCTGGTTCTTCTATTCGGTTCATTGATCCTTCTTTCTATTTCTATGCCAATACCATGCAGTTTTTATTACTATTGCTCTGTAGTACAGCTTGAGATTGGGGATGGAGATACCTCCAGATGATCTGTTGTTTTACAGGATCATTTTGGAAATTCTGGGTTTTTTTGTTTCTCCATATGAAGTTGAGAATTTTTCTTTCAGGATCAGCAATTAAAAATGAGGAAATCATGAAATTTGCAGACAAATGGTGGGACCTAGAAAAGATCATCCTGAGTGAGGTATCCCAAAAGCAGAAAGACACACATGATATATACTCACTTACATAGACCTGTAAGATAGGATAAACATACGGAAATCTATACACCTAAAGAAAATAAACAAGAAAGAGGACCCTGGGTAAGATGATCAATCCTCACTTAGAAAGACAAATGGGATGGACATTGGATGTAGGATCAAACAAGTAACAGGACAGGAGCCTACCACAGAGGGCCTCTGAAAGATTCTACCTAGCAGTGTATCAAACAGATACTGACTCATAACCAAACCTTCAGCAGAGTCCAGGAAATCATATGAAAGAAGGGGGAGTTAATATGACCTGGAGAGGACAGGAGCTCTACAAGGACCAAATAAATATATCTGGGCACAGGGGTCTTTTGTGAGACTATTTCTCCAACCAAGGACCATGCATGGATATAACCTAGGACCCCTTCTTGGATATAGCCCATGGTAGCTCAGTATCCAAGTGGGTGTCCTAGTAAGGGGAACAGGGACTATTTCTGACATGAACTCAGTGGCTGGCTCTTCAACAACCCCCCCCCCCCGAGGCATTAGGCACAAATGTGGGAAATCACCGATACACATCATTTTATTTCTGCTTTTTATACATTCATATTTTTCTTTGATATTTGTTTATTTCTGAGGAATTTTTTATGTGCTAGTTTGGACCTCGATTTTGAATCCACTCATTATTTTTATTTCTGGTTGTTAAGGATATCTAACTTCTTTTTTTGTTGTTGTTGTTGTTGTTGTTGCTATTGTTGTATATTAAGGGCTTTTAGGTAGGCCATGGTGGAGGCTTTTAATCCTGGCATTCGGTAGGCAGAGGCAGGTGTATATTCAAGGTCGAGGCCAGCCTGGACAACAAAAGAGTTCCAGGACAGCTAGGGCTGCTCAGAGAAACCTTGTCTTAAAAAAAAAAAAAAAAAAAAAAAAAAAAAAAAAGGAGAGAGAGAGTGTGTTAATGTCACCTCAAAGGCCAGCGCACACCGAATAAAGGCAATTGGTGGAGTATCATAATCTCATGGATACCCTGTTTTTTAAGATTTTCATGACACATCTTTACACATTTCCCTTTGCGCACGAGGGAAGAGCTGGGAATTAGACCGGTTTCGTTCTTTAGTCTCAGACTGCAGCCTGAGATACATCCTCTGAGATGCATCTCAGGAACCTCTGGGCAAATGACAAGTTCATTAAGCAGGAACCCTGCCACAGGGAGGGGCAGAGTACTAGAGTCTGACGGTCCTTATGCTCTTGAGGACCACAGAGACCCAGTTTAAGGACATTACTCTTGCTTGCGGCAGGCCAGTCACTTGACCTCAGTCCAAAGCTGATTCTGAGTGCATTTAAAGCTTTTTATGCCCGTGTTGATTTCCTGTCCTATACACAAGCCAGAGTGACGTGTTCTGATGGTCGATGCCAAGCCTGCTGAAAAGAGTAAGCTAACTTGCCAGCGGAGAAATTTTCCCGAAGCAGCAGAATTTCCCACAAGCCGTAGAAGGAGGGGAGGAAGAGCAGACCCAGGAATGTCGCCAACTTCAGGGTTGCTGGTGAATGGGCAATGCAATTTGCTGTTTTCAGATCCAGAAACAGCAAGAACATTACACTGTACTGGGCAGAGGAAGTGGGTGGGAGGGAATCAGGGCACGTGACCTGAACAGGCATGTGATGGGTGGGGGCAGAGGAGGCACTGAGGAACGGAAGGAAGTAGGAATTCCAACACCCGCCGTTCCTTCTGAGACCTAGGAAGAAGCTTCTGAGCCCGAGGTGCGGAGGGGACAGGTTGGGTTCACAGGGGGTTGTGGAAACTCCCCTAAGTTCCAAGTATGGCGTGGGAGAGTCACCAGTCAGCAGCGAAGTGGCGGGAGCTTCAGTCGGCCCTAGAACCTCCCAAGTCAGATGAGCTGCGGGGCTGGGTAGCTTGAGGGAACTGGACCTGGTCTGCGATCAGTTTCTCTGCTGCTCATAAAGAAGCTGGTCCTGAAACTGCTGTGGATGTCTTAGCCTTGTCGATAAATTTTACATCATGTGAACTGTACCTTACATTGTTTTGTTTCCCATTCATCTTATGGTTGCCAATATATTTACCGAACAATATCTCCTAGAAGACTTGCGTTATCTGTCGTCTGCCACTGTAGCAATTACAAGTCCCCTGGAATTTGAGTTCAACCACTCTTTCTAACTCTCCTGTTTTACTACTTTCCTAGTCAAGAGAGCGCCTTTCGCCCCTGGGGACTAGGCATCCCAGGGTACTTTTTAGATATTAGTCCACTGCAGATTTGATTGAACCAGAAAGTATATTTTAGCGAGCTTTAAAGTTATGGCTGTAAACATTAACAAGCAAGCTTTTGAAAATTATTTTATCTTTCTTACATTGGTGCTCTGCCTCCTTATATGCCTGTGTGAGGGTGTCAGATACCCTGGAATTACAGACAGTTGTGAACTGCCATGTGGGTGTTGGGATTCGAATCCGGATCCTTTGGAAGAGCAGCCAGTGCTCTTAACCGCAGAGACCCCTAAGCAAACTTTTAAATCGATGTTTATTTTCTGAGACATAAGCACGCTAGGATGTAAATGCAGAAATGTGCTTTCATGTATTTAATTCTGTATGCATGTTGTGAGGATATCAGGACACATTTTTTTTTTTTTTTTTTTTTACAGCTATAAAACACTAGATTAGGACCAAAAGAAAAAAAAATTCTCTTAAATATTTCAGATCACTCAAGTGTATAAGAAAAAATTTTCTCTTCCTATTCCAAGAAAAGCATGCTTCTCATGGACTCATTGCCCAGTTGGCACCGTTTTGTTTGGTTTTGGCTTTGTTTTGTTGAGTAAGTATCTCAGTTCTGCCCTGTCTGGATAAGAACCCACCAGGCATACCAGGCTGGTTTCACATGGGAAATCTGGCTGCTTCTACCTTCTGAGTGCTGGGATTAAATCAGTATAGAAACACAAATGGCTTAAACACTCCTTTATTTTTTAATGTCAGGATTTGTTGCTGGCCAGTGCTGTAACTGGACTTCTCAGGAGAAGGAACGAAGCCTGGAACCTGCTCAGCTGGCTTTGTACAGAGATTGGAGGCTGCAGAATTGCAGCAGTCTGGTTGCTGTGGGTGAGAATAGTTTGCTTGCAGCCACCTTTACTCCTCAGGGTTCCTAGGAAAATTACTTAGCAAGTGTGTGAGCTTTGTGTGAATGAGTGTCTTTTGTCTGTTTTAAGGCTTCTTTCATTTTTGTTCCATGACAAATTCAGAAACTCAGTGGTGTATAATGCTGTCATCCCAATCATTCAGTTCCATTTCTGCTCTTTTGTTTTGATTGAGCTGTGATTAGAAGTTGTTGGACAGGGTGCTGAAGAGATGGCTCAGAGGTTAAGAGCACTGACTGCCCTTCCGGAGGTCCTGAGTTCAATTCTCAGCAACCACATGGTGGAACACAACTATCTATAATGAGATCTGGTGCTCTCTTCTGGTGTGCAGGTGTTCATGCTGGCAAAGTTATGTATACATAATAAAGAAATAAATCTTAAAAAAGAAAAGTTGTTGGACTCCAGTTATCCTGACTGAAATGTATTTTCAATATTTGAACACTGCATGACATTTGGGGAATCATTTGTAGATAATGTTTTCTTGTTATCTACTGAGCATAGACCTGTGTTAGAAATCCAGGAGCTTTCTGAAGAAACTCTCTCTTTGTGAAGAGCTCACTGATAAGCCAGACTTGCTCACTTTTGAAGCTCCCTGGAAGGTGAAGAGGAAGGAGACAGAAGCAAATGTACCAGGTATTTTGGAGGGATTGAGTTAAGGATGGTGAAAGATTCAAGTGCTATTGAAATGGAATGGGGACAGGGGAATGTTTAGTGTTTTTGCCCTTCCTGCT
This sequence comes from Rhombomys opimus, assembly GCA_010120015.1. Lineage (NCBI taxonomy): Eukaryota > Metazoa > Chordata > Mammalia > Rodentia > Muridae > Rhombomys > Rhombomys opimus. The sequence goes on along the minus strand of REGO01000436.1, from coordinate 1,456,648 downwards.
CTGAAGAGGACATGGGTTAATTCTCAGCACCCACATGTTGGTGAACAACCATTAGTAACTGGTTCTAGAGCTCTGATGCCTTTTCTGACCCCAGTGGCCAGTGGACACACAGACATAGCACATTCTTACATGCTGCAGACCACTAATGCTCATCAACTTAAATAAAAACTGTAAAGAAAAAATATAAAAAGCAAGTGCAAATGAGACATGAGATTGGTTTTGCTACATTGTTTCTCTAGATATATTTTTGAAATATTCTGTAATCTCAAGCTTATCCTATTTTACATGTCACTGATTTTATATGTAAGAATTAATAGTAGGAGAAAACGTAATTTATATAACTGTTTATGATGAAGGCCCCATCCCATTCATATCTCATTGGTCTCTTCATTTCAATATTAAATTATTTTTTTACTCTAATTTTAGCATCTTGTAAAATTAGGGGAAATCATGTCTTAGGTTTGCTTCCTGCTTGTTCTACTAACTTTGAAGTTTTTAAAATTTTCTTTAGATTCTATTTCTTTTATGGTGAAATTTCCCCTGTTTTACAATGATGCCATCAGGGCTCGGATAAGAATTGCTGAATATCTGTGTAGTTTTAACCCTGTCTGTATAGTCTATAGTCTTTCTTCATGCCAACACAGTAGTTTTCATTGCTACAATTTTAATAGGTTTTGACGTCTTGGTTTGATATTCTGAAGCTCTTTGAACTCTGTGTCTTCCCAAATTTCATATCCGTATGCCATTATCTTTTTTTATTTTGCTGAAATATCCCATTCCTGTTTAAATGAATTTCTTTAAATCCTTACCTAAGAGAAACCTCCTTGTCAGTTGTATACCCAGGAATGAATGAGAGCATGCTAGTGGTGTGTCAGTGTTCGTATGTCATATATGTATTCTTCTGTTTTCCACCTGCTTTTTGTGTTCATATGCATGTTAGTCAGTGAGTAATTCATTTTTGTAAGAGTGTACTATAACTAGTCATTTCTAATGAAAACGTGTGTGATAGATTTATGTGACTAGTTTGTTTATCTAACTGTTGAAGAAGCTGCACACTGCATTGCATGGTGGCCACAGTAAGTAGGCTTCTCACTGACACTGTCTGAGTTCTTGTTCTTGCATTGTCTTCAGGATTCATATTGTTGAATCCTTGAATGTGGTCGCTGACTAGGCAGAGAGGGGATCTTGGTGCACATTAGGTGAGCATTTTTTCATGACTAACAATGTGGAGCATTTTTAATGTGTACTAATTGGCAATTATAACTGCCTTTTAGCATGATATGTTCAAATTATTTGCTTCTTAATTGAAGTGATTTTTATTTGCTTGTTTCTATTTTATTTTTTTTCTCACCTTATGATATATTTTTGGTGTTAACCTGTCATACTACAAATAGCTAGCTTTATTTAATTATTATATTAATCTATTGTTTCTTTATACTTTTAATTTCTAGGATTTTCATGCATGCTTTTTATAGCATGCATCAGTTTTGTCAGTTCATTGTTTCCACTCATACATGAAAGTCAGTGATTTGTTGTATAGGGAGAGCATCAGATCCAGTTGCATATTTTCTGTCTGCATAGATACTTTCCCATCAGTATTGTGTGGTGAAGTTGCTTGTTTTGAAACGTGCATGTGTCATTTTGTGACAGTCACATGCTCATTGTTGTTGCACTGATACTGTATCTGTTGCTTTACTGCCTTGAGCTGTCTCTACTTTTCTGCAACTCCTGTGTTCTCTTGGTCCTGTTGCTCGAAAGTGTCATCTGGAATCACAGCTGGGATAATCGAACCTCTGCTCTGTGTACCTGGGGTTCTCAGTTTCTTTGTATTGCCATGTACGTTTAATTTTCTCCTATTTTTCTCAGTGTTATTCAATGTATTATGTATTTTATAGATAACTTTCCTGTTTGTCTGCTTTTACAGTCTTTGTCCCCTCATTGTCATGATTCTTAGGACTTGAACCAGGTCATATGGATTTTTTCTTCATGGCTGTACAGTCAGCAGCCTTTCTTTCTCTGTATGTGAGTAATTAAGAGTCCCTGGAATAACTTGCCCATTGCATAAAAAGGTTCTCTGACATAGGCTGAAAACAGCACCAGGCTATGTTGTGAACAGAATTTGGTAAAAGTATTTGTATGTGTAACAAAATGTCATGAGTATATTTCCTCCTATGGCTTGTCACCCTCCCAGTCATAGGCTCTGACCAGGTTTCCAGTGTGTTACACATATTTCCTTATCAGGAAGTGGCCCAAAATTTAGCAGGAAAACATTTTATTACACTAAAAACTGTCTTTGCACTATTGCACTGCTTTAGGAACCCAAAGGAAGTAACTGTCAAGCTGTGGTTGAGGAGGCATCTCTTCAGCCCACTGGGGGTAAGGTTACTGATGACTCTTCTTGTCCACTAGCTTACACTACATCTTTTGTTGTTATGGCTACCATCAGGATATCTGAGATATTTCTTATATATTATGGAGGTTTTAGTGGTCTGCTATTTTCTTACCCTCATCTTGTTGATATGTAAAACAATAACTGATTTAAAGTGTGGATTTTAATGGCATAATTCAAAGATTGTCATATCTGAGCTTTCTCATGGAATATTTATCATTTTTGAAGTTGAGAATTGTGTTTCTTACCAGATGGTGGTGCCATGTGCCTTTAATTCCAGCACTCAGGAAGCAGAGGCGGGCGATGTCTGTGAGGTCCAGGCCAGCCTAGTCTACGTAGTTAGTTCCAGGACAGCCAAAACTACACAGAGAACCCTGTCTTAACCCCCTCACCACCACCACCCAAAAAGAAAAAAGAATTACATTTGTTACAATTTGGAATAAGTTGCTGTCTGACCTATATTAATGCCTTTAAATTGAGATTTTTTTCTTCCCTTCTTGTTCTAGATAATAATAAGTGCACCGTGCTGAGTAAGTGGACATAATGGACATCCTCTCTGTTCCAAGGAATTTGGGCTTATTCCAGTTTTCCTCATTTAGTAAAGGGTGGGGTTTAGGTTTAGGCCTGTGGCTTCTAGTATTTAGTATGCTTAGGTATGTTTTTCCTATTCCCGGATCTTTTGATATTGAGCAGCTGTGAAAATTTCCCACGGTATTTATGGATATGTCAACATGATCATGTCCCTCCCATCACAGTCTAGATATTTACTGCCTTACACTGAGAGATCTACACATGCTGAAAGTCTTGTATCCCTCACCATTGCAGGTAATATGGTGGTTCATTTTGGTGGTTTCTGCAACCTCTCAAGTGATTTCTGCTATTTGCACTAGTTTGCATTTCCAACATGAGTTAGAATAATGACCCACTTTGCCATTTACTCAAATGTATTTGATCATACGTATTATTATTTTTCAATTATTACATAGTTATTATTGTGAAAATCAGTATGTAGGCAAGACTAGTAGCAAATTACAGATACAGTTGCCTCCATGGTTCCTACCCTACGAGCCTTCGTTTTATTTACTTGTTTTTGTTAGTTTATTTTATGTACACATTTGTTTTGGCAGTGTGTATGTTTGCGTGCCTGTTGCCTGTGGAGGTCTGAAGGGCATTGGATTCCCTGGGAGAATATTGCAGATTGTTGTAGCCCACATGTTGGTGCTGAGACCCTAACTCAGGTAGTCTGGAGAAGCAGTGTGTGCTGTTAACTGCCACACCAATTTGTTTTCTTCATGTTAGCCATTCTAGAGAAGTGGAATGTCAGCTGTATCAAGTTTGTAGTTCCCTCATGGCTAAGGATTATTAACACAGTAAATGATGTTTTTGAGGAGCTCTGAAGGTTTTTGAAGCTACCGAGAATGGGATATCCTATTTATTTCCCAACCTGCTCGTTATTGGTGTATAATGGACTGGTGATTTGTGTGAAATTCTTTATCCTTCAGTATTACTAAGGCATTTGTTGTGTGTAAAGATTTCTAGTGGTATCTTCAGGTAGGTCATATAAACAGTTACACTATTTTTGGAAATGGTGAGTTAAATATCTTCCTTTCCTACTGTATCTCCTTGTTTCTTTGTCTCTTTCAAATTTCTCTGTAGGTTGGCCTTTTATAAAAATTATATTACATATGTATGGATATTTGATCTGCATGTTGTATGCTTGTGCACCACATCTGCAGTGCCCACAAATGCCAGAAGAGGGCAGTGGAATCCCCTGGAACCAGAGTTACAGATGGTTTATGAGCTGCCATGTGCTGTCAGGCCAGATTCTCAGTCTTCTGGAAGAGCACCACCCAGCCTCACTCCAGCCTGTCTAGCTAGGTTTAAACTCTATATTAAATAAGATTGGGGAGAATATGAACCTTTCTCTTATTACAGTGCCAGGTTAGTACTGTACTTTTTCTTCTCATTGGACTAGTAAAACAAGATGGACACAAAGACCCCTTTTTTGTTGTTTTGGTATTTTGTTTTGTTTTGTTTTTGAGACAGTGTTTCTCTGTGTAGCTTTGGCTATCCTGGAACTCAATCAGTAGACCAGTCTGTCCTTGAACTCAGAGATCTGCCTGCCTCTGCTGGGATTAAAGCCCCATCAACTCCTGGCCAATACATATACTGTTTATTATGCTAAGATGTGTTTCATCTATTTCAGCTTCAACCAGGAATTTTATAATGAAGTCTTATTGAAGACTGGTAGATAAAATTCTCTTCCTAATGAGATTTTATGTCTTTGGGTTTGTATTCTAGAAGTTTTTGCTGGTGTTGTAGAAGACGGAATACTGGTTATGCTGTGCTCCATTCCTTCAAGGGTTAGCGCTTTCTGTGTCACACAGGATAGGTTGCTTCCCAGCTCTCTGGTACTCATTTATTCCTCACATTAAATATATTCTTTCCTGTGTCCTCATGAAGAATTCATGTTTTATTCTTTCTTCCATATTTTTTTCCTATTATTATCTAAAGAAGTTCTTAGTAAAAACCCTGTGATCATTTGAGACCCCTTTCAAATGCACTTCCTTCTCTGTCAATTCAGCAGTCACTTTTTCTAAGTATAAACTATGGTTGACAGTTATTTTCTTTCAGGGCTTTAAATATATCATTCTGTGTTCACTGAACACTAGAATATGGATAAATATTCACTCTGGTTGTATTTCCAAGCTCGTGCTGGTGTTAAGGTATATGAGAAGATAATTGGAAAGTGGGTGCCCATTTACACAGCACTTAGATGAGAGTACCTACTGAGAGTGTACCTACTGAGAGTCAGTAGGTTTTAGATCACATGAACTTATCCTGATTTTTCCATTAGATCTGAAGATAGATAAGGGAGATGAGAGCCTCGGAGACAGTGTCCTAGGGAAGAACAGCCTAGACTGCTGTGCTCTCCTGCAAGTCTGGAGACACACAGCCTGAACATCAGGCATAGTTAGCCTGAGCTTTATCTCCTCTGTATAGTTCCAGCTCAGGTAAGCCATGGTGATGCACAGGTGTCCAGGAGCTCGGATATTCTTGTCCATCCTGTTTACTGCTTGGCTCCTATACTCAGGGCTCTTTGAATGGAAGTCCCCGGGGGGCAGACATGTAGCTGTTCAGAAGCATGTGTGTGTTTGGGAAAATATGACTGCCAGGTTTTAAGGTGGAAACTTCATGGTGGAAGCATGTGAAAAAATGAGTTACTCCTTATATCATACCACAGGGACACCTCCTGTCTATTCACCATATAATGAAAAGTAAACTTCTTCTGTTGAGGACAAGGGCAGAATTCAGTCAAGCAGCCCATCATGCACAGCACAGCAGGCAGTAACCCTCACAGGGCATGGAACGGTATGACCAGTAACCTACATCCACACACCAGCAAAACATCTGCAATAGAAACCTTAAGACTTAAAATCTCAGTGGGAACACAACTTCATTTCATTCCCTTCCTGTATTTAAAACTGTTAAAATTAAAACACGATATCTGTCATTGGAGCAGAAGTTTTTTTATACTGTTACTGATAGAGGTGACAATACTACTCAGCCTGAATGGCACAGACAAGGTCATGAAAAGGAATGCCACATGAAAGCATCCTGATTTTCTCTTAAAATTTTTATTTTGGCTCTCAAAATTCTGTTGTGCTTACTTTATTGTTGTCAGTAGGTTTTAGATCACATGAACTTATCCTGATTTTTCCATTTATGTTATTGATGTTAGAATATTTACAGAAGAATAGGTAGGGTATTTGCACTATCTGTGTTTTTTGTTTGTTTGGTTGGTTGGTTGGTTTTGGCTGTTGTAGCTATTACAACTCTGGAATTTAGAATCATCCTTGCTTCCTAACTCCCTTGCATTTTCAAGAGAGTGGCATTTGCAACTATTACTCCCTGGAAAACCTGCACCATTACTGTGTCCTAATCCTCTGTCACATCTCTGGTTTCTTCCTGCCAGTCCCTCTCGTATTTCACCTATGTTGTGGGATAGGTTTTGAGCTGTAGCCAGGCTGTTGTCATATGTTCATAAATCCAACTGTGATGTATTATGACAGTATGAATTTCCATAAGTCACTCTCCATCTTTCAGCCCTTACATTATTTCCCACCCTCTTCTCAACTGATTCCTATTTGGATCATTTATCCATCATTTGCTATTCACTCAGCAATTTCCAAAATAACAGTTTCTGTTACAAACAATGCTTCTCTGCCCACGGCTGAGAACCAGGCTATGGTGTGAAGAGAACTATTTAAAGGCAGTTTGAGTACTTTTTCACGTTTAACAATATTTCAGGAGTGGATTTCTTCCTAGACCCTCTGACTTTCCCAGTCATTGGCTTTTTGCCAGCTTTCCAGTGTCATCTTCTCGCATCAACTTGTCCTCATGGTTTAGTATCCAGACACTCAGAATGACTCCTTATTTTATGACACATGGATGAACAGAGACATGGTGTCTGTGTATGAGAGAGAGAGAGAGAGAGAGAGAGAGAGAGAGAGAGAGAGAGAATTATGTCTCTCTAAATTACCATTAGGCATTTATTTCACTTTCTCAGCTACCATTCTATGTGTGTTTGTGGGTAAATTCTCAACCTCTCCTCCTGTTAGGCATTTATTTCAGTTTCATTTTCTTAGGTACCATTTTTTGTGTACTTTTCTGGCCTTTGCAGCTTGTACTTCATGAAATGTCTGTCATTTTTCCCTAGCTATTTTTGTGCTCCTGGAATCTCTTTCAGATAGTGTTTGCTTATTTTTGAACTATTAAGCATTTAATCATGTTTTGCTCTAGCACTTTTACATGTCAAGTTTTCTAGGAAGATCTTTGAAATAGTTCATGCTGATTTTTTTTCATGTTGATTTTTTTGTAGGATAAGAGATATGGATTTAATATCACTCTTCTGTACATGGACAATAATTTTCCCAGCACAGAAAAGGACAGTTCAAAGGGACTGTCTTTTTCTAAGTTCATCTTGACATATTGGGCTTACTTTACTCTGTTGTGAGTTTTTTTCTGGGTTCTCTTTTCAGTTTTGTACATATTTCTTTATGTGCAGCATCATGCTGTCTTTGTCGCTGTGTCTCTGTATTATGAAGTATGATCAGGTCTTGTGATACCCTCAGGAATTCTCTTATTTTGTTCAGTCTTTATCTGTGTGGTTTTCTTGTATCAGTGTGATTGTTTTCAGGGGTGTGGTTGGGGAAACTGAGCAGGCTCTGGGGAAACAGTGGATGTTTGCAGGCAGGTCTTACCTGGAGCTCCAGTACCAGCATGGCCTCTGGTAGAAGAGTGGGCTTCTCCGAGAGCTGTGGGACAGGAAATAGTTTTGTATTATATCAAGTCTGATATTTCCCCCTACTGTCTGTGAGAAGTTTTATCATTAAATATGAGTTTGGTGCTTTTCTTTCCTACCTGTTTTTCCTTTTTATCCTTGTCTTCTTCAAATTTATCTTATCTCTTTTCTGCTTCTTTTAGTTTTGTTTTGTTTTTCAAGACAGCATTTCTCTGTGTGTAGCCCTGGTTGTCCTGAGACTCACTCTATATACATTAGGCTGGCCTCAAACTCACAGAGATCCATTTGCTTTTCTGTGTCTCCTGAGCACTGTGATTAAAGGCCTGCCCCCCCCCCCAGGCAATCTCTCTAGCTCACCCTTAAGGCTCTGGAGCCTTCGAGACTGTAGGTGAGTGCAGCATCTTCTCTCCTTACAGTTTTTCTGCTAATGCTGTTTAGTTTCCTGTGCAGTGTACTATTAACATAGGAATGACCTACATACTACTTACTTGTTGATCAGGTTACATTTTTTTTTTCCCTAGTACCTTTAGGAAGTGTTGGGGTTGCTCTGATTCTTGTATTTTGATGCTAATTATGGGCCCTTAAGATCTGGTTACTGCCCAGATACACCTATCCTTGTTATGTAAACCTGCCTAAGACATTATTCCTGATTGGTTAATAGAAAGGGTAGAGCAGAAAGAAGTAGGTGTGTCTAAGGTTCCCTGGCTTTGGGGACAGGAAAGTCACTGGAAGGAGACAGAAACCAGAAGCACCAAGGAGAAAGGACTCTGAAAGTGCATGGAAAGGAGTGATCCAGATGAAGGATAAGCAAGTATTTATAAGATTATGAATGATAGGTGGGCCAGATAAAAATGGTCAAGGTGGATGACATTGGATGGGGGCTAGGAGGGAGATGGTAAGTATTGTCACACTTTTTAAAAAACTATTATTTACATTTCTTATATCTGTTTCTCCCTACTCAACCCCAATTCCTTCCAACACCCCAATACCAGGTAGGAAGAGGGTTTAGTGGGAGAGGGGCACAGGTTTCTTAGATGCTTCCTGCTGGTTAGGGTCATCAGGTTCCTGAGAGTCAGTCCAATCCTTGTTTCAAGAGATCTCCAACTTCTTGTCTCACAACAGCAACCAGGAGCAGCGAGGGGGAAGCAGGAGCAGCTTTGTTCTTTCTTGGAGCTGTACACGCTATGGGATCTGGCATTTATTTTCTCTCCAGAGTCCTCAGATTTTAAACTATCTGCAGCTGGCAGAGCTTATCTCAGAGTCCACACAAAGGAAATAGCCTGCTGCTGTGGACCATCTGAATCAGCCCCACATTCCACACCTGGGACCAAAACAAAACCATGTTTATATCCACGACAGGTGAGGTTATTGAGATAGCGTAGGTGGGTGGAATTATTTGCCCAGCCCAAGGTGTTATAAGGCAATTATAATTATAAGGCAATTATAAAGTCTAACAGGTTTCTGACTCTTACTGATTATGATACTGGGTTAAATAATACCACCGTAATAATTATATGACTAATAATAAACATGTAGCCCGACACTGATTTATTAAATACAACAAGGAAGTTTATCACAAAATCTATTGAACTGTGTCTTGACATTTCCATTTCTATGGAGATTTTTATATCACAGGGCTTTTATTTGTTATGTGGTTATGTGGTAAAAGTACTATTAGTATTTTCTTCCTTCTGCTAGGTAATAGTGTTTTGCTGGTTTGGTCATAGTCTGTTACTTCCCAGCTATTTCATAACCTTCATGTGCCCTTTATTCTCCATGAATATTAAAAGCCCATGTTTCTGGATGCAGTGATAAGACTAACAGTTAATTTTTTTTCCCACTCTAAATTAATCCACTCTCCTCTCTGTAGGAATGTTGATAAGACCTCTAGTATTATTTTGATTTGAGGATCTCTTTTTGTGGTTTGGCATCATTTGTAACAGAGTTGGATTAATGTTGATTTTATATTTTTGACTCCTCAATGTGGAATTTCAACAAGAGTTCCGGTCTTTGTTTCTGAGACAGAAACTCAGAGAAGAGTGACAGAAATGGCTGCTTCTCCAGTAAATGTGCCCCAGGTCGGTGTCATGTCTAGATTTCTTTGAAAATTGTTTTTATATTAAAATCATTCACTCTTTTAATTTTCTGCCTCTGATAATGTCATCTAAAGTGACAGTTTCTTATGTTTGTGTGTGTGTGCGCGCATGTGGTATTTTTCTTCTTCTCTGATAACCAGAATTCAGGATTAAGTCTTTAAATCTTGATGCATACATAGCACAACCTTATTCCATTGTATCATCCGTTGATTATTACTATAGGACATACACTTGTCATGGATTTAGGACTGTAATTCTGAAAGATTCCATTGTAAATGGTGATCAAAAAATGCATTGATTTCCAGTTTCTACAGAGGATGAACTGAAGTCCTTATATATTAGTGAGGAAAGTAGGTCTCATGTGCTCACATAGCTTATATTTTAGGGATGGTCAGATCCCCAGAACCAGGCTTAGGAAATTAGACATGCAAATTCTTATGACTTTTGGTGACATTACTGAGCAGTTTGTGGAAAAATATAATTAGGAGGAACAACTATCTTGAATCTTAATAAGTACTTATTTATATAGATTTATAATATAAACCTTAGTAAATATTTCAGCACGCTAGAGAGCATAGATAACGGAAGGAGAATGTGGCTTGCTCTGGCCCAAAAACTGTACATTGCAGTACAGTAGATGACACCTGAAATCTATTTGTCTCAGGAAAAGTGCTGCTCATATCCTGCTCTTGATTCAGTGGTAAGTTCTCAATAGACAGATCTGTATGTTCTTTTTGTCTTTTGTTTTATTATTCTGGCAGGCTGTAAGTACTGCTGGTCCCACCTGTATATTGCATCATGTGCAATATCCCAGTAAGAATATTCTGGAGAGCACGGACTTTGTGCTGTGCATAAGCCATCAGCTTTCAAGCATAAAGCAATGTCCATATTAGTGACTTTACTCTTTTTTCCTTTATGAGGAAGAAGGCTCCTCCACCCTCTGTTTGTCCTTTCCCTGAAGCTATATATTAATTATGTAGGTAGTGTTTTCGAAGAGCTTGGGATGGATAGGTCTTTCTTTCAAGAAAATATTTATTTAATATTTATATTTTTATTTTTAAAAATATTTATATTTTTAAAAATAAAAATATTTATTTTATTTAACCAAGTATTCGTCTGTGTGTTTTTATGTGTATTGCATGCCTGCACAGTGTTTGTGGATGCGTGAGGATGGCCCCAAACCCTGGGCAGTGCAGTGAGCTGCTGTGTGTGTAGAGAAAATTAAAATGGGTTTCTCTGCAGGAACAGCAAGTACCATTTACTTCAAGCTATCTCTCCAGCCCTCAGGTTTACATTTCTGATTCGTGACAGAGCCAGTATATAAACTGTTTTCCAATTTTTGAAAAATAAAGTAAGCTTCGTAAATGATATTTATCTATGCAACCTAAAATCCTGTTAGATGATTGAGCTCAAGTAGTAAAAAAGAGGTGAACTTAAAAGATTTAAATTTTCTCCTCCCTCTCCTCCTCTTCTGCTTCTTCTGCTTTTTTTTTTTTTTTTTTTTTTTCCAAGACAGGTGTGTCTCTTTGTAGTGTTGGATTTCCTGGAACTTGCTTTGTAGACCAGGATGGGTTTCTCTGCAGGAACGGCAAGTGCCATTTACTCACAGAGATCTGCCTCTGCCTCTTGAGTGATGGGATTAATGGCAAGTACTATCACTGCCCAGCTAAGATTCAGATTTTCAATTGAGCCAATTTCATAAGCAGTTTTATATTTAGAATTAATGAAGATAGAATAATTTTTACTCAATACATTTGCTTCAATCACAGATAAATCTTTCTAATTCATCTGAGTGTATTTTCATACAGGCCATTTTTTTACAGGTATTTTTCTAACTATTCTACAGTGAAACCTCTATAGAATTTCTGAAATTGTTATTCATCTGTATCATTTGTGTGGATTTTTAGAAAAATTTACATAATATTAAAATGCTGTCTGTTGCTCTTTTTTTGTAATTACTTCATGATTGTCATAATAGTCTCATAACTTCACAAAATATTTGATTCTTTTTTATTTGGAACATTGGTTATATGAGTGATGTTTTATACTTCTTACTGTTTAAAAAAAAGAAACTATTTGACTTCTGATTCATTTATAAATTCTGCATTCTATATTTGTTCTAGAAAAGGTACAGCCCTGTATATAGGCCTCAGCATCTGAACTCAGCATTTTAGAATAGAGGCAGATGAGGGCCAGCTGCAGACAGGATTGGTCTTGTGTCCATATTTGAGCAAGACTGACAATTGTAGAATTTGGAAGCACAGTTTACTCATCATAACTTTTCCATCTAAGAGGGGACACTGTGATCCTGTTTGATATCAATACAGCCTTTGTAGAATTACATTTCTGTAGCCAGACCTCAAATCTATATCTTATATTCCCTACAAGCTTGCTGATTGCGAGAATATATTATCTTCTTTTCACAGAGATAGAAAATAAAATATAGAGCATAACTGTTCTAGAAAGTAGCCTTTTTTGCTTTGTTTTATTTTTCTTTTTTCTTTCAAGACAAGGTTTTTTTGTCTCGCTAGCCTAAATCTTGCTCTGTAGACCAGGCTGGCCTCAAACTCACAGAGATCTGTCTGCCTATTTAAAGGTGTGTGCCACCATGCCTGACTGAAAGTATCCTTTATTAAAATTAACTTTTACTTTTATGTCTGAGTATATTTGCTTTGATGTATGCATGAATACTATGCTTGCAGAATTCAGAAGAGAACGTTGGATCTGATGGAACTTAAGTTAGGATCTGTTGTTCAGCACCATGTGGGTGCTGGGAAACAAGTGTGAGTTCTCTGGAAGAGCAGCTAGTGTTCTTTACGTAAGAACAATATCAGTAGCACTTCTAGAAAATTTTGGTTTTTGAGTAGTTGCCACACTTTATATCACAAAAGTGTGTCTAATTCCTTGGGTCTCTTTTATCTAGGAAAACAATTTCTTTTCTCCACAGCAATACATGGTAAACAGGTAATTTTCCATTACAGGATCTGTTGACATTCAGGAATGTGACTGTGGACCAATCCCAGGAGGAGTGGGACTGTCTGGACTTTGTTCAGAGAGTTTTGTACATGGATGTGATATTGGAGAATTACAGCAACTTAGTTTTTGTAGGTAAGAATGCTCCTCTTATAGAATCCCTGCCTCAGTTTTTGTATTTACCTACTTTCAATGCATGTAAGCTGTAGAAAAAGGGAAATTCGGATAATGAACATAACATTTTCATGGTGCTTCTTTTAATTTTTTTCTTTGTTGTTCTCTGCAAGAGTAACCAGAGTTATTATTCCGTGCAATCTCTTCAACCTTCTTACACAGTTTTTATGGAAAACTATAAAATTCAAAGAAAATTAAATATTCAGACCATGGAAATGCACTGCAGTACACTTATTAATTGGACTATTTTGATTTCACTGTTGAATTTAAAAAGTTATGATTTTAAAAATTGAGACGTTTTAAAATAAAGAGCTTTTTTCAGTAAGCATGTTGTTTTGTTTATTTATTTATTTTTTACATACGGCCTCCATTATCCCGTATGGCCCAGCTTGATTTTAATCCTGGCACTAGAGCTGCTCAAGCAGGAGGATCTGGTGAGTTTCAGGAGAGCCTGGTTTACATAGTATGTTCCTAGCTAAGGAAAGCTACATAAAGCAGTGTTTCAAAATATAAACATCAAGAAAATAGAGAAAAATCCTTCATATGACTCTTCAGAGAGCTGCTGTCTCGAAGTTCTGCCCAGCTGTGTGTTTTGCCTAACACAAACTGTAAATGAATTCATACGGAAACTATAGTACTGGCCTGAGGCTTACAAATAATTTTTCCACTGATAGCCACATGATAAATTATAGCTAGCCTTGTCAACCTAGCTCTTCTACTCTCAACCTTATTGGTGAACTATTAATTATGATGTCACTGTTTTCTTATTCTAATTCCTCACTAATTCTCGTAGGTATTAATATCATATATTATAGCCTACACTCAATATATATAATTATTACTACTCAGCAAGGAAAAATTACTAATCATATTAATAACCTACAACCATTACATACATGATGATTCACATTCATAGACATTCACATCATCCCTCTGATTTTCCTAACATCTAACCCTAAATTCATTATCGTTTTTATACTATGTGAATCTAATAAAAGGGAATTAACCTCCATATTTACCAAGAAAGTATACAAGAACTGCTAACTCGTGTACCTATATCTAAACATAATAAATGCTATATTCAGCAAGCAATTTCACTAAAATCAGGGACAAGGCAAGACTGCCCACTTCCATTTCACTTAAACATAGTACTTAAAGTCCTAGTTAGAACAATAAGACAACTAAAGGGTCAAGGGGATACAAATTGGAAAGAAAGAAGTCGAAGTATCACTGTTCACAGATGAAATGATAGTATACATAAATGGCCCCCATGAGTCTACCAGAGAACTCCTACAGCTGTTAAACACCTTCAGCGAAGTGGCTAGATAGAAAATTGACTCAAAAAAATCAGTAGCTCGCCTGTATACAAAAAACAGATAGGCTGAGAAAGAAATTCGGGAAACAACACCCTTCACAATAGTCACAAAAAGCATAAAGTATATTGATGTAACTCTAATCAAGCAAGTGAAAGATTGTATGAACAAAACTTCAAGTCTCTGAAGAAAGAAACTGAAAATTATATCAGAAGATGGAAAGATCTCCCATGCTCATGGCTCTGTAGGATTAACATAGGAAACATGGCCATCCTACCAAAAGCAATCAACACATTGAATGCAATTCCCATCAAAATACCAACACAGCTTTTTACAGGACTTCAAAGAAAATTCTCAACTTCATAAGGAAAAACAAAAAATTTAATTGCTAACAAAATCCTCTATAAGAAAATATCTTCTGGAGGTATCTCCATCCCTGATCTCAAGCAACATTTATAAAAACTGAATGGTACTGGCATAGAAAGAAGCTGGTGGGTCAGTGGAATCCAATACAATACCCAGAAATAAACCCACACACCTATGGACACCTGATTGACAGAGATGCCAAAACCATACAATGAAAGAAAGATAGCATCTTCCACAAATGGTGCTGGTCTAACTGGATGTCTGTATGTAGAAAAAATGCAAATAGATCCATATCTATTACCCTGCACACAATTAAAGTCCAAGTGGATCAAAGATCTCAACATAAAACCAGACACAATCTGTTGGAAAAATGGGGAAGAGCCTCAGACTCATTGGCATAGCAGACAACTTCCTGAACAGAACACCAATAGCTCAGGCTCTAAGACTAACAATAAATGAAACTGGAAATGTTCTATAAAGCAAAGGACACTGTCAACAGAAGAAAATGACAGTCTACAGACTGGCAAAAGATTATCACCAACCCTACATCTGACAGAGGGCTAATTAGAATATATTTTTAAAAACTCAAGGAATTAGACAAACCAAATAACCCAATTGAAAAATGGGGTACAGAGCTGGACAAATCTCAACAGAGGAATAGCGAATGGTGGATAAACATGTAATGTGCAGCATCCTTAGCCATGAGCAAAATGCAAATCAAAACGACTCAGATTCCATAGTACACCTATCAGAATGGCTGTGATCAAAAACTCAAGTGACAGCACTTGCTGGAGAGGATGTGGAGGAAAAGGAACCCTCTTCCATTGCTGGTGGAATGCAAACTTGTACAACTTCGGAAATCAATCTGGCGCTTTCTCAGAAAATTAGGAATAGTGCAGAAATCATGAAATTTGCAGACAACTAGAAGGAACTAGAAAAGATCATCCTGAGTGTGGTAACCCAGAATCAGACATGCATGAAATATATTCACTTATAAGTGGATATTAGCCACATAAGATAGGATAACCATACTAAAGTCTACAGACCTAAAGAAGCTAAACAAGGACTCTAGGGAAAGTGCTTAAATCTCATTCAGAGTGGCAAATAGGACAGGCACCAGGAAGTGGTGGAAGAGAAGGAATAACAGGGAGCCTACCATAGAGGTCCTCTGGAAGGCTCCACCCAACAGGGGATCAAAGCAGATGCTGAGAGACTCAAAGCCAAACTGGACAAAGTGTGGGGTATCTTATGGAAGAAGGAGTGTGGAGATAGTATGACCCAGAGGGGGCAGAAGCGCCATAAGGAGATCAACCACGCTAAAAATATCTGAGCCCAGGGGTCCTGCAGAGACAGATGTACCAACAAAGGACCATGAATGGAGAGGATCCCTACCCCCTGCTCAGATGTAGCCGATAAGCAGCTCAGTCGCCACATGGGTTCCTAAGTAAGGGGAACAGGGGTTCCCTCTGTCACGAACTAGGTTGCCTGCTTTTTGATCATTTCCCTCCCTGGAGATGTGGCCTTCCTTAGCCACAGAGGAAGATCCAGGCAGTCCTGATGAGACTTGTTAAGCTAGGGTCAGATGGCAGGGAGGAGAACTCCCCTTTTCAGTGGGCTAGGCTAAGGGGATAGGGGTGAAGGGGAATGAAGGGTGGGACTGGGAGGAGATAAGGGAGGATGCTACAATAGGGATATAAAATTAATAAATTATAAAATAAATAAATAAATAACACAACAAAAACCAGTGCAAGATTCCACCACCAGACTACAAAACAAAACAATGGATATCCTAGTGCAACTCAAACACATGGAAATAACTTTTAATTTATGATTACATGGAAGCTGAGTCTGACTTGGCTCTGCTGCCTGCTTTTCAGTCACTTTTCCCTGGCAGGGCTACCTCACCAGGCCACAGGGTAAGATAATGCATTCAGTCCTGATGTAACTTGATATGCTGGCCCTGCAGTCCTCCTGAGCCTTGTTCAGGATGGTCAGGATCTGGGTAAAGATAGCCTGCTTGGAAGCCAGGAACAACATTCTTTATCTTCTTCCTTCTGGTAGCTGTCAAGATTTACAGCTTGCCTGTCCTGCTGTTTTTCCTTCAAACTAACAAAATGGTCCTTCATCTTCTTCCTGAGTCCATTTTAATATCTTCTATTAATGAGACTAAGAAGAGAAGGCTAATTTCCCAGTTACAACAGCACCTAGACGGTGTTTCAGGACCCAGTGGTTCTGGAAATTCAATAATAATTTGGGTGCCTTAATATGTGATTCTTACCAAGGATCCACTGTTGTTTGATTCTAAGATGAAACCACAGCCAGTGTAACTGAGTGTAATTCTTGAGCCAGATTGAGTGCACAGCACTGTTAGCTTTCTCCTTACTCACTGGCCAGCTCTTTCCTGCCCAGTTCACAGAGGGACCCAATTCCTCCTGTATCTTCAGGTGACTTCTGTATCAGCTTTAGGTCTGTTTGTCCATTTGCTTCTGCCATTCTGGTCCTCAAAAGTGTCTTTATGGCCATGGGTTGAGAAATGCCTAGCATCTACAAGGATTGTGAAGAAGGGAGTTTGCGGGGGAAGCAGGATGAATACATTGATCTTAAAAGAAAGTTTACTAGTAACAAAAGTGAAGCCATTACATAAAAATAATAAAATTAAAAATAAACAAAATGGAAAACAGTGCAATTCAAGGCTCTCAGGCTAAGGTAGCTGGGAGTTCTTAAATATGCCTGGAATCTTTAAAAGCTAGGAGTAAGCAGTATGCCTACCATAATGTGATCACAGAAATTACCAGATTCCGAAGCCCCCATAATTTTAATAAAATACTTCCTGTCATGTCATTCCTTTCTGTTTGAATCTTGGACAGGGCATTAACTTTCATAATACAAAATGTCCCTGGTGGTACTTTTTATTATTATCATTATTATTGGCAAAAAAAGCGCACAAGTTTAAAAACAGTGTTGAGAAATACTACTCAGAGGCTTGGATGTCAAGTTTCACTGGACAAGAGGCTGTGGTATCAGCAAGGATGGAAAATGGACAGAAAACACCCACAGCCTTTGGTGACTTTGGGTACGTCTGTTTTATTGCTGTGTTTAAAACTTGGCTTAAATTTATTTATGTATGTACTTTTTTAAACGTAGGAGTGCTCTGTCTGCATGTACACCTATATACCAGAAGAGGGCATCAAATTCCTTTGCAGATGCTCCTGAGAGCCACCTTGTGTTTTTCTGGAAACTGAACTCTGGGCCTCTGGAAGAGAAGCCAGTGTTCTTACCTGCTCAGGATTTCTCACCTTGCCTAGTGACGGCGGCACAATCCCAGCAGAGGTATCTCTGAGTTCTAGACCAGCCTGGGCTACAAAGCCAGTTCCAGGACAACCAGGACTGCACTGAGAAACCCTGTCTCGAAAAACAAACAAAACAGGTGTTCTACCCAGTTCACGAACCCCAAAAGACCAGGAATAACTAGACTCTGCTGTAAATACATGAGGATCTTTTTATTGTAAATTACAAGCTGCAGCTTGGGCCCACAACCCCCACTGCTGAAGCGGTGGGAGCTGAGCATGCTGTGCCCAGGTTAGTTGGGTGATTTAAAGATTCTGGTCCATCCCATTCCAGCATGACCAAGGCAGAGACAATTCCTGCCTGGCAAGCATCTATTGTTCAAAATGCTACATTTTGAATTGATTGGCTATGACCATAATGACCTGGTGTCCCTCCCTAGGAGGGGAAAATGGGCCAGTTTCCTAGCAACTGTATCTTAGTGGGTGGGGAAAGACTGCAGTAAGGCGGTCCTTCCCCTCAGGGCATTACTAGACTTCTCCACCCACCTAGTTCAGTCCTTAATAATAGCTGCTAATTTTTGGTCTCTCACAGGCAATCTCCTGTAGTGCAGTGTCTATTCCTTATTAGTGCTGGGTTCAGGATGGAAGCCGAGAAAACTCACTTCAGACACAGAAGTTTAAAATGAAAGCTTTCTTTTCTGAGCTCAGGGAGGCAGCCACTTCGTGACCTGAACCAAGTCCCAAGAAGAATCTGTATTGCATAGTTAAAGGGTGAAAACCGCAAGGTTAGGGGGCACTGGTGAATGCCGGGGTCATCCAATCAAATTTTAACATTATGTGTTAAGCAAGGGAGTTTCTGTCAGAGGCTGGGCCTAACCCAAGACCCCTGATCTCAATGCCTTTAACTATTTTCCAACACACTGGTTCTGGAATCCAAGCTCCTTAATTTCTCTTCCTAGAGGTTTGATCCGAAGCTCTAATACAGAAACAAAGAAGTGGTCATCTGTCTGTAGTGAGTGCTTTTGCAGGCAATATATTTTTACAATGTAGGCACCTCGGTAAAGGCAACAGCAAGTTTTACAATTTTTTAACCAGTATCTTCTGCATTTAATTGGTGTCCCTCCAGAATTGGAGGGCAAAGCCTGTCTGAATACCCTGCTGAGCACTAACCTTACATACTGCTGCATTCCCGGCATTAGTGAAGTTAGCGAACACATCACATAGACCATAAGACACGGGAGAAAACGCTCCACGTTCTGGTGGGTGCGCTTCCCTACCGGATGCTCTGCCAGCACCGCAGAATTCATTCCCATTCAGGATCTCTCACTTTGTGCCCCGGTAACTCCTGGCCTAACCGTGCCCTGGGCTCCTTCTCCTCCCTGACTACCGCCCGTCTTGGCCCTTTGTGCCTTCACCGCCGCTGCCCAATTTCATTTTCACTTTCGGTCCCGGGCGGCTGGCGATGGCGGCGAAGGTGAGGCGGCTCGGTCGGTCCGGGTGGAGGACTGGGTCCGGGGGGTACCGGGCTGTGGGCCGCTGAAGGTGGGTTAGGGCTAGCGGGCACCGGCGAGGCCCCAGGCTCGAGCCGGCAGCACAGGCGCGGTGAGTCGGGAACAGGAGTCCGCTGCACGCCGAGGTGCTCGGGGCCGCGGCAGCGCACCGCACGCCGGCCCCACCCGGTCGGTGGCCCGGGGAGAGCCAAGGCTGTGAGGCCCGCGCGCTCCCGGGCTCTGTCGCTGCCCGGCGGGAGGGCCGCAGACCACGCTCCGCCTAGCTGCTGGACACTGGCCAGCCGCTCCACCCTTCTAAGTCCAATGGCGACCCGAGGAGGGCCGGGTGAACCTCTAGGGCAGGCCTTGGAGGGCACCTTGAGCGTGTTCCCAGAGAAGCGAAGGAGCTTTGGGGAGGGCATGGAGTATCTCACCCGTTCCTGTGCTCGCCGCCGCGCCGGCTCGCTCCCAACGCCACCCCACCCCCTCCTCCGTTCCCACGGCTGTAAAACGCCTTAACTCCTGTTTAAGCAAATGAGTGCCTTTTCCTGGCGCTTCACTCACATGGTATGCTGCTCGAGTGTTTAATTTCATAAGAGGAAGGGAAGGAGCAAGAGAACACACTTTCTTACGCTTTTGATGACAGTTCTTTGGGTAACTTGGGTTTGGAAAGAAATACTGTCCTTCCTTCCTTCCTTCCTTCCTTCCTTCCTTCCTTCCTTCCTTCCTTCCTTCCTTCCTTCCCCCCTCCCTCCCTTCCTTTCTTTTTTTAATGCCACAATGTAAGCTCCGTGTATAGTCAACAATTT
Source organism: Rhombomys opimus (assembly GCA_010120015.1). Classification (NCBI taxonomy): domain Eukaryota; kingdom Metazoa; phylum Chordata; class Mammalia; order Rodentia; family Muridae; genus Rhombomys; species Rhombomys opimus. The sequence continues at coordinate 1,436,446 of REGO01000436.1, read as the reverse complement.
ACAACTTTTTTTTTTTTTAATTGGCCACAGCTGTCAAAGCTCCATCTCCATCCCTTTCCTGACCAGATTTGGAAATATACCTTTAATTAGCAGCTTTTTAAGGTAGACCTAATAGGAAATTCTAGTATGTTTACATAGTTTTAACTCTGTATCGAAATGATTTGCCAGAAGTAATGAGCCGTTTCCAGTGCTTGTTAACCTCACTGCTTACAAAAGTTTGGGTTGTACTGGAGAAAGTTTGGAAGCACGTGTGTTCCTGATTGTTTGCTTTGCATTTGGTGTCCCAATCAAATGGGAACTTGTCCCAATAATTGTCTTTAACGTCCCTGAGGATCATGAAAAGTTAGAATCACCACAGCCATTTCTAAAATGGCTGCCCCTTCTGGCTTGAGTTGAAGTTAGGTGATAGAGCCTGCCACGCATTCACAATGGATAACTCTTCAGTTTCATAACATGAAAAACGAAAGTTCTCTACAATATTCTTAAAATTACAGTGAAGCCTGGAGTGGTGTGACATGTCTGTGTTGCAGTATCTGCTGAAATTTCATCTTGTCTTCTTTTAGACATCAAAGTTAAACATTTTAATAAATGTCCTTTCTCCCTTTGAAAGTTATAGTCTTCTCTAGTTCATTGAAAGCCGATGTCTACCAGATATTCATTCTAAATATACCGTAGCCTTTCTTAATAACTGCCCTCTCTCCTATCCCAACTTCCAGATCATCCTAAATAAAGTAGCCCCACTCTTGCAAATTTATCCTCAGGCCTTCCTGCTTGCTGCTTTCAGTTCTCTACATAACACCAGCGTGATTTATTAATCTGTGAATTGGATTCCAAGACCTTCTAGCTAAAAACTCTTCTGTTTCTCATTGCATTTAAGATTGCATTCTCATCCTAATACTAAACATTTCTGCAGGAGTGTGTGGTGGTCTGGCCTCTGGCCACTTCTGCAGGGCCAGCTCCTTGTTTGTGTGTTTCACCTCTACTGGCCTTCAGAATCACTGCTGTTTTACTGCCTCAACCTGCAAATATGCTTGCTGTTTTCTTGGTCTGGGAACACCTTCCCCTTTTCCTAGTTAATTTGTATTTAGTTCTTTAAGACTTAGCTAAAACATTCTCAGAGAGCCCCAGCCAAAATATAATTTAACCAACTCTTATTCCTTACTCCCCACCACTCCAGAATGTGTAGTGTGTGTGTTCCTTCACGGAACTTAGAATGGCTAGTGCATATATACACCCAGAGCTTTCACTTTCTATCTGCATAAACTGAGTAATTTGTTGCCAGCACTGTAAACGTTGAGGACAGAGACCTGTGTTGTGCTGGTATCTCTAGCACCTAGAAAATGGCTCCAAATAGGCTCTTAATGAATATTTGTGTAATATTACTGAAAAATTCAACTTACTTGATCTTTTCAACAACCTTGAGAGAGAGGTATATTTCATTTTACACATAAAGAAAATGAAACCAGAATTAAAGCAATCTGTCCAAGGTCATACTGTAGGTGATGAAGCAAAGCCACGTTTCCCTTTTTGCTTATATAGTTTATATATTTATTATGTGTACATGTGAGAGAGAACAAATTACTATTTAGAATTCATAAAGTATTGTGCATTGTGCATCTAAATAATACACAAAGGAATAAGTATTACATCAGAAATCAAAAAGTAAAAGCAGAAGAGTTTAGAAACTGGGTGACATTCAAAAGCAGGAGCTACTATTTACACAGACTTGGTTGTATTCCAACTAGTATAAACTTGACTAAATTACATTAAGTGTGTGTGTGCGTGCGCTTGCGTGCATGCGCGATTATAAGGAATTAAAAATCACTAGGTCAAAATAAGTGTAAAATGCCTGATGATGCTTTGTCAGATGTTAGTAGTTATTTTCTCCTTGACTTCTGTTCTTTGACATGTTAATAAAGCAGTTGCATATACTGAAGAAATTATTGTTTTAGAGAGCTTTCTACCTCATGTCTCTCTTAGAGAATGCTGAATGAAGGCAAGTCTTAGGAGATCATTCAGAACTATGAAATGCTGTGTTGAAACTGAACACTTACACTAGAAAGTGAGAATAGCTACTTTTTCAAGGGAAGAGCTAAACATACTGAACATGACCTTAGACTGGTTGGGATTAGCTAAAGAATTTTAACAGTGAAATACCTCTCACTACACTGAGTTTTTAGCAAGCCCTTCTTGTGTGCAAGTTGTACTTTTAGATGCTATGGGAAATCTAAAAATTAATGCATTATCACTTTCCAGCAGTTTCAGTGGAGAAGGGCAGATCCCAGAAGTGCATCAGTGACAGCCTGAAGACGCAGGGCTAGGAAAATTGCCATGAGAGGAACACAGAACGTACTAGGGAGGGTGGGTGGTCAAAGAAGTAGTTACTGGTATCTGGAATACTTCAGGAAGGATTCTCAGAGAAGCCTCGTTCAAATTGGACTTTGAAAGACATGAGAAGGATCCTGTTGAGAGCGAAGGAAGGAATCACAGAAAGAGATGCAAATAGAGAAAAAATTCCCAGGTACATTTTAAGAACAGCCAAAACCTAAAATGCATACAGGGCATGTGTTGGGTGGGGTACTTGGGTAGATCCTTAGTTAACAGACTTTTGAGGGATGGAGGGTCTGATTACCTGGCTGAGCAGTTGAGGGGGAAGAGGAGCCACTGAAGACACTTTTCAGTCTGGTGATGTAGAAGAAGAATCTGTATCTCAGTGATTAGGTTACAGACATCCAGTGAGTGACTGGCATGCCAAAACACAGGGCATAGTCTCTGGGAATTCTGGGAATCTGCAGTGGATTCAACTGAGCACAAAATTCAGTGGCTTTTAATGATTACTGCTGAACGTCTTCCCTTAAAATAGGTAAAAATATAAGATATACAATTTTCTTTGTAGGAAGGACCAAGAACTTAAGCGAGTTTGCCTCATTTATCTACTGACTTTTCGTGGATAGGCATTGCTATTTTTGGTTTCCTGGTATTGAAGCTTTTAAATCCAGCTATATTTTTGCTAGCCCCATTGTGAGCCCATTTGTGCTAAGGCATTAGTATGAGGCCTTACCATACCAGCTGCTCATGAGCCTTTCTGTCAACTGAAAAATACTCACAGTTTCTGCGTCTGCTCCTGGGCTGTAGGAGGATTCTAGGGACTTTCAGAATGCTTGCCTGTTTGAACCTGCCACATTCATATCACTTTCTTCTGTCTTGGGTCAAAGGCCACACCTGTGAGGATGCTGCCACCAAGAATTCCAAATGGAAACAAAATTATCACTTCTCTTTACTCTGTCTATATACCTTCAAGGAAGTGTATCAATTTGTCCCTGCTTTAGCGTCCAGCCTGAAAAGATAGGAGGAGTTGTATGCCATAATCGCATTTAAGTTTTGTTTTACTTTAAGTTGTGCCATCTCCTCAAAAATACCGTGTTGTCTTTTGATTGGTTTCAGATTGAAAGAAAATAGTAAACCAAAAACCACTGTTTTGTCTGTTCACACCATCTGCCCTCTTCATTTGGGTGTTGTCCTGGGAGTTGGGGTTGTAGTCTCCACAGTGAAACTGTGGGAAACCCTTTCTGTTCAGCTACTAGATTGACTACCCATACTGAGAAGGTTTTAGATGGTTTTTAACTCTGGGTTAGGAGGGAAAAGGTAGGGCGGAGAATGAGTGGCAGAGGAATATTCAACTGCTGCCTTGTGATTGATCCTGAAGTGCAGCTATTACAGGGTAGGGCCAGCGTTTGGAAGGGATTATGGTGGAAACGTTTAACATTGGCTTGCCAGTAAAATCCCTGGGAAATTGCTTGGTTTTTGTTTGTTTTGTTTTGTTTAAAGTTGACCATATCTCTAGAGATGGCAGTTTAATTATTGTCGATAGGGATTCAGGTGTCAGGAAATTGAAAGTGTCATACAAACATAGTTACATACATCAGAATGCCTCTATCCAGCATTAATAGATACAGACAGAATCTTCCAAAAGTAGTATACACTTAAAATTGCCTTCCTTGTGCTATTGGGAGCACTCTTCATTCTTTTTCTTTTTTCTGAGACAGCCTCATTGTGTAACCCTGGGTAGCCTAAAACATGCTACATAAACTAGGCTGGCCTTTAGCTTGCAGTCATGCCCCTGCCTTTGTCTGCTGAATACTGGAGATGCAAGTACAGCTGGGAGGTAGCATTCTTCAGACCCACTAGAAAGCATCCCTTGACTTTCAAATTTTAACTTTTTTCCCCCTGAGGCAGGATTTCTCTGTGTGTCAGAGCCTTGGCTGTCCTGGAGTCGCTTTGTAGACCAGTCTGTCCTTGAACTCACAGAGATCCACCTGCCTATGCTTCCCTGAGTGCTGGGATTACAGTCATGCACCATGGTTCATGGCTTTTAACTTTTTTCTTAGTTGAAAGTAATAGACATGGGTGATCTAAATTTGTATCCTAGATAATTAAAATATTTATTATAGCTCTGAAATCCAATCATATAAGCAAATAGCCACTCCATTAGAGATGGAGAGAAGACTGTTAAGTGAAAAAAAACGACAGTAAAAAAGCAAAGATCTAACTATTTTAATACCCCAGAACTCTTCATAGGTGATGTTAAACTTCTGTGTCTTAGAGTCAAAACTCCCACGAGACATGACCATTTTTAGGGATTCACATTTCTGATTTGATTCAAATGTCCAGAAGCCAGAGGAGTCTAGGAGAATTAGAAACATTCTCTCCAGCTCATCTGTTAGGGACCCTTCCTGGAAAACTGATAGAAAGGGGTATGTGTAAGATAATTAAATATGCTTGATTCTGGAGCATAAATTTCAAATTCCCTTGAAGTTCACACATTCTTTATATCCCGTGGCCTTTGTCATACAGCAAAAATGTATGGGCTGTGGGATGATTTTCAGTAGGCAGTAAGTATCATCTTCATATAACTTCTCTTGAGGATAGCCATTTTCCCACAGTTCTCTTTGGAGTACCCTTCATTCCATATCAATTGCTCAGTATATAGTATACCACCATGAACTGGTCTGATTTCATCTTATCTAGAAATCTAAGCAGGGTTAGGCCTGTTTAGTACTTGAATGGGAGACCATACCAATTGCCCAACAGTTCTTTCTGTATGTCTGTCTTCATATTTCAGCTCCTGGCCTGCTAACCCTTTTAATGCCCTGCTTCTTTCCAGATCTGACATGTTCTCTAGACTATAATCAATTGCTAGCCTTTTGTCCTATAGCATCACTGAAGCTATCCTCACTCTTGCTTTGTAAATGTCATTCTAATCTTCCCAATACCAAGTTATTATTGTTGCTGTTATTAAAACACTCCGCCATCCTCTGTTGTGTTTTCTATTTGTACATGAATGAATAATATCCTCTCTATCTTGTGAGGATTTCTGGGATGCAAGGCCTGTCTCCTACTGCAGAAGCTAGACATTCTAGTTTTTTATTGCTGTTTTGTATTGTGGACACCTCATTTCTGTTCAAACAAGTGAACTTCAAAGCTGGTAAAGCTGTTGTTGGGGCATCATTGTAGCCATGGCTACAACAGAGTGAGCTTCTGACTCTGGGGCAGTACAGAACTACAAGAGTCCCCCTGAGGTTGAATGTGGTTTAATCACATTCTACTGCGGCTCTGCTTGACCACCCTTGCCTGTTTTATTCACAAATGTTCGCTTAGTGAGCTACTGCAAGTGTTCTAGAGTTTGTCCTATTACTTTGTTATTTTATTCTTTTATCTTAGTTTAACTAAGATAGAGTTAAAATTTGAAAGTCAAATGATGCTTTCTAGTGGGTCTGAAGAGTTGCTACTAGCCAGTTTTGCTTGCAGTTCTAGTACTAAAAAACAGAGGCAGGAGGATAATTGCATGCTGAAGCCCAGCCTAGATGTAGCATGTTTTAGGATATTCAGAGATATACAATGAGTCTGTCTTAAGAAAAACAAAAAAGATGGAGTGCTCCAAGTAGCATAAGGAAGGTGATTTTAAATATCTGCAACTTTTGGAACATTGTATTTATGTTTGTTAATATTTGGTTGATAAATTTGACATGTTGTCATAATAATGTTTAATATTACTGTTTTTTAAATTTGCTTTTCTATATTTTGTTTTTTATTGTGCCTGTAGGTAATTTGAGCAAGAAGATGGTGCCTCTGTCCCTCAAATGCCCACTTGCAAGCATGCCCTCTCTACTTTCCTTAGTATTGACTTTTTTAACTGTGTTAGCTCCTTCTTGGTGTCAGAGCAGCGATACAGTATCTCCAAAAGCTAGTAATGGTGCCCCATTCCCTTGGAATAACATGCGACTTCCTGAGTATATCACTCCGATTCATTATGATCTCATGATCCATGCAAACCTCAGCACTCTGACTTTCTTGGGAACAGCTGAAGTAGAAATCACAGCTAGCCAGCCTGCCAGCACAATTATTATGCACAGTCACCAGCTGCAAATATCTAAGGCCACTCTCAGGAAAGGCGTTGGAGAGACGCTGTCTGAAGAACCATTGAAAGTCCTGGAGTATCCTGCTCATGAGCAAATTGCACTGCTGGCTCCCCAGCCACTACTTGCTGGGTCCCTGTACACAGTTATCATCAACTATGCTGCCAACCTGTCTGAGAGCTTCCATGGATTTTATAAAAGCACCTACAGAACCAAGGAAGGGGAAATGAGGTAATGAGAAGTATTTTCAGCTTCTAGTCTGACCATACTAAATGTATTATTTAGATGCTTGTTCCTTTCAAACTCCATTTCTTGCTGAATTCTTTTCAGTCATATTTGCATTTTTGTACTGTCAAAAATGACTAAATCTTCTCTCTTCCTTTTTGTCTTTTTTTTTTCATTCACTTTTCCCTCTAGCTCTAGTAGAGTAAGTATCTATTTACTTATATAATTATATTTCTGTATATTATTTTTATAATAAATATCAATTTTTGGGGCTATGCATTAATTTCCTAGGACTATTCTAATAGGTGCCACAAGCTAGGTTCCTTGAAATAATCTTGATTTTCTCCCAGTTTTGGAGGCTAGAATGCTGAAATCAAGTTGTGAGTAGTCCTGTGTTCCCTCTGACTCAGGGTGTAATCTCTCCTTGCTTCTGCTTGGATCTGGTGGTAGCTGTTCATCCTTTGCAATCTTTGATAAAGAGCTGCATCACTGCTCTGTTGTCTCCTGGTCCCCTCTAAACCTCCCTGCACCCTGTGTGTCCAGAAACCAAAATTCCAAATCAGAATACCAGTCATATTGCTTCATGCCACGTTCAGTACCCTGCCTTACCTCTTAGCTTTATTTCATTTGCAAAGATCTCATTTCGAATAAGGCATTTATACATACTGGAAATCAGAACCGTGACATGTCTTGTGAGGGCAATATTTTTTGAGGGTAATATTTTTTTTCTCAATTAAACATTTTTTAAGGTAACTCCCATGCTTTGCCTTAGTTCTGTTTTTAAGGAAAATATGTTTTGGAGGAATGTAAATCCCACAATTACTTACTTGGCAAAGATTACCAGATATGATATGCCCAGCCAAGGAATTAATGATGCTCAGGTTGGAGGAGCCACATAGCAAGACTGAGACCATCAGACTTCTTATACCCTTGTTGAAACAGGATATAGTGGCAATTGCCAGGATCAATATAGTTGTAGTTGCCAGGATACAGTGATGTTTGCTGTGGAGAACATAGCACGAAGGTCCTTGTGCCTACCGATCTCCAGAGAAAGCCGGAATGTTAAGACACATAGGATTGTGTGGGAAAGATGAAAAACCTGTTCTTCAGTCTGAAGAGCTGAGAACTGGAAGTTATTAATAGCCTGGTAATCTACATTATCTTTTGGGCCAGGCCATATCAAGTTCCTATAACCAGGACCAGAGGTGGCTAAATAGCTCAAATGATCTCTGTACTGTCTGCAGACCAGGACAGACGCTGAGGCCCTTAAGCTAGTATAAGTATGTCATCTCCAGAATCCATCTTCTTGAGTTTCAATGTAATTATGTTCCTTGGGCAATGGAAATTGTATTGTACCAGGAAACTTCCTTTTCCAAATTATATCTGGGCTTAAATACATTGGGAATAAACCACCTGTTATTATATTCCCCTAAGTCTGATTCAGGTTGATGAACTCAGTCTGCACCAGGTTTTCATTCTTAACTTTTGGCAGGGTTCATTTTTCTGCCTGGATCTTCAGAGACCTCCGCAGTTTTCACACTATGCAGGGTATATACAATTAATATCTAAGTCCAGTCATCCTGTCAAGCTTCCATGCTTCCTTCACGTCTAAGGAAGAGATCGTACAGAAAAAACACAAAGCGGCCTGAATATTTCAGTATCTGTGGGGATGCCTCGGTCGCTCAGAAACTGAAAGACACACTGTGCTCCAAAAGCCATTGACTCATACCTCTTAAGGCAGCTAGGCCAGACCAACCTTTTGATTCCATGTGGGGAGGTCTTTTATTTTTAATTTTCATTATTTTTTATGTTTAGTAGTGTTTTTGCCTACATGTAGATATAGGATCCACTTCTGTGCCTTGTGTCTGAGGAAGCCAGAAAACAGCACTGGATTCCTTAGGAGTGGAGTTATAGATGGTTGTGTGCTGGGAATTCAACACAAGTCCTCTGGAACAGCAATCAGTGTTCTTAACTGTTGAACCATCTATCTCTACAATCCTCAAATTAGGAATACCACCTCCACTCTCTTTCTCTCTTTGAGCAGGATCTCACTTTTTACCCAGGCTGACTTTGAACTCACAGAAATCCATGGTCCTCTGCTTCCCAAATACTGAGATTAATGTGCACTGCCAAACCTGGCCTATTTGAGGAGATATTATGCTAAATTTTAATATCAAATTTTCATCATTATCTGTTGATTCCATATTACTTTGGTAAGATAAAAAAATCAAAATCAGATTATTCTAAGAAGAATTTATGGCCCCAGGGGATATCCTTGCAGTCTTATTCCTGGATATTGGCGTGTGTTGTTATATATAAATGAACTTACATTTTCTGCTTTAGCAGCAAGATTTTAACATTTTTTTTATTTCCGTGCATCATGTCAGTGATTTTATTGAAATGTATTAATTTATTTAAAATATAATTTATTTAATATATAATTTATAAAGTTGTTTCAACTTTATAATATCAACAGCGGTTTAAAGAATACCCGTGTAAATAGTGTAAATAAATATGCATTAGAATGAATGTCTAGAAGCAAAGCCAATGAGTCAGCGTCCATAACCTTTTGAAAATCCTTACTGTTTTCTTCTGACTGAAGTCATCTTTTAAGAGCAAAAGGCCAAAAATGTCTTACTCAATTGTTATTAGTTCAATGTTTTAGAAAATCTAACAGTTTTAGCCATGTTTATTAATGATATAATTCTTTCTGAATTGCTTATATCTGAGATTCCTCTTGGTCATTGAGGATTTTCTAATAAGTTTTAGAGTTTGTTGTCTCTTAAGGCTAGTAACTCTACCTTGCATATTTTTATGGATTTTTTTCATAAGAGATTATGTTACACAGTTTCTTCTTTTTCCTTTTTTTTGTATTTGTATGAAAGTATATGTACACATGTGTGTGCACTCATATGTGTGCAAGGTGGATCTAAGATGTCTTCCTAGAGTGCACTCCTCTTCGTTTGTTTCCTTCCTTCTTTCTTTCCTGTTTTCTCTCATTTATTTATTTGAGGCTTTGAACCTGGTTAGTGCTCACTGATTAGAGAGACTAATCGGCCAGTGATCTCTGGGAAGTTATCTGTCTCTGTTCCTCAAGTGTTAAGGTTACAACTGTATGTCTTTATATCTAGCCTTTTTATGTTGGTGCTAGAGATCTGAACTCAGGTCCTTATGTTTGTAGGAGAGGCACTTTACCAGCTGAGCCATCTTCTTAGCCCATTCTTTACTTAAAATATATATCTATTTACTCCAGAATTTGGGAAGCAAATGTAGGCAGAGCCTTGTATCCACAGTTAGCCAGGGTTACTCATCAAGCCCCTGTTCCCCCCACCCCAAAAATAGTTGTAATACCTATGGATCTTAAATTACTTTGGGGTTCCTGTTGCACTGTACTTGATTTCATTTCACTTCCTGTGGTTGTAGAATACTTGCATCAACACAGTTTGAACCCACAGCTGCTAGAATGGCCTTTCCCTGCTTTGATGAGCCTGCATTCAAGGCCAGTTTTTCCATCAAGATAAGAAGGGAGCCAAGACACCTGGCCATCTCTAACATGCCCTTGGTGAGTGTGAATGTAATCTGCTCCTGGGAAAACTGCCCTTCGCTGTGATGTCCAATGCTTCAACAACATTTCAGTTACCTTTGTTTTGATTTCCTGACAATTACGTTTAATAACTTTTCATTTGAACCAATGCTTTTGTTTCAAGTTACAATTTGTTGAAAACCAAAGAAAACAATGCCCCTTACAAATTCAGGTTTTCATTATAAATGGCACACATGAGAGGGAACTGTTAGGAATTCATACCAGGTTTAATAGATAGTTCCCTTCACAAGGTGCTTTTACTCCCATTTTCTCCTGTGATATTTTATGAGGGTGTTAAATAGAAAGCTTTGTCAAATAAAACCATAGAGCATCTCATAGTAATATCAGAAGCTACAGCCATAAAATCTCACTGACTTAACTATCTGAACATGAGCTGAACAAAGATAACATTACACATGCAAAAGTGGAAAACCAGGAAAGCATATGCGGGTCCAGTCTTCATAGAATATCCAGCAACAACAAACCAGCCATCCAGCAACTGCAGGAACCACCAGCAGCAACAGGAGAAGCAGCAGATGCCATAGGCCCTCTCAAGACTCTTCCATTTATATCCTCTCCAGAGTCCCCAGAATTAAGCTATCTCCAGCTGGCAAAAATCATGCTCTCCTAGAGCACGAGACAATCATAGTTAACAGCTGTGAACAAACTGAAGCAGTCCCATATCCACACCTGAGATTAAAACAAAAACATCTTCATATAACATTACAGGGTTTTTAAAGAAACCAAAATTCTCACTACACTAAGGAGCATTCATCTTCATTATGATAGCCATGACAAAGAGAAACAGAACCCCAGATAAAACATGTCAACATTACAAATCTGTGCTACTTTTGAACAGCTGAAAGATCCCCTTATCTGCTCACCCTAGAGTGCTGTGTCCTTTGCGAACACTTCTAATTTAATTCTATCGCTGTTTCCAGGGTTGCATCTGAATAGACAAAGAATTAGTTTGCTTTCTTGTTATAAATTTGAGATAGAAAATATACTTTTTCAGATTATGATTTTCCACATCAAGCATGTATGCCATTGCTTTGTGACACAGTAATGGATTCTCTAATAACAGTGCTACAGCTCTAGGAAAATAAAGAACAAGGAATTAGTAGAAAACTTCATAGGCTTGCATATGAAAGGCAAGGAGCTCTAGAGATACCACAGATGGCATCCTAATCCACTGGGTATCTCGGGTATCTTGGACTCCCTTATGTGCTCAGGAAAGCCTCTGGAGCCACTTTGCTTCTGAGACAAGCCTCCCACTGTCAGAATCTATCAGGAGGGACCAGCTTCCCCTATAAATGTGGTGCTGTGAGGAAGAACAATTAATATTTGGGGGACCTGGAAAGTAAATTTTTTATACCATTAGAACATTGAAAGTTTAGGCAATTTGCTGAGATTAAGCACATTAACTTATATTAATACAATCAGATTGCTTTCCTATTAATTAGCACATCAAGAATGGAACTGTTGCCTGGGCATATGTAGAAAACACTTAAATGAAAGGATAGCTTGTGATTCATGAGTAGTAAAGCTAAATGGTTTAGCAGGACTGGTTGAAATGAACTGAAAGTGTACTGGTAGGAGTTATAAAAGATGAGAGCACAAAAACAGGCAATTGTGGGATGGGCTATAAGAATGTGTCCCTCTGCATGCTTCTCCCTCACCTCAGAACTTACTGTGCTGAAGTGTTAGGCTCTCCCTCTGGCACACCTCTTAGACTGTACCCACAAGCAACAACTCTTCCTTCAAGACTTCTTGCGTTGTGATTGTACTAAAAACTCATTCCAATAAGAGAAAGCTGAGTTTGGAAGACACTTTGCATTTAGGCAAAGTCAAAGGGCACTTTCAACTTAATAGAAAAATCAGTTCTTTTTAGGTAGTAAATGGTTATATATGTATTTGCCCAGTGTGGAGAATACATGTATTTCAATAAAAAAAAATCAGTCAAATGGTCTGGCCCTGACATCTAAATTGTAGTCAGATATCTAGTAGAGACTTTTTGAAATAATTATAGAAATATTGTGCTGGTCCCTTCAATACATCTGTTACTTTGAGAGATTTTTCTTTATAATATCTGTCAGTATGTTGGATGATTGGATTACTTGATAATTTAGTCTGATAATAGGTGAAATCTGTGAATGTTGCTGAAGGACTCATAGAAGACCATTTTGACACCACTGTGAAGATGAGCACCTACCTGGTGGCCTTCATTGTTTCTGATTTTAAGTCCGTGAGCAAGATGACTAAGAGTGGAGTGAAGGTGAGCCTGTGATTGCCTCACAAGATGATCAACCTATGCTCGTGCCCCTAGTTTCAAAACTGGAAGCTCTGTATTCTGGGAATCCCTCACTCTTAGAAAAGATAGGACGGCTAATGATTCTATTTTCACAGATGCTTACTTGATAGCAATACCCTATTTTCACAGATGCTTACTTGATAGCCCATTTGACCATGCATAAGTCATGAGTTACTTGGCTCTGTTGCTAGTTGGTTCTCTGACCTTGGCTCTTTTCCTTGTGGAATGTAGATTATGCTTCTTTAAAAAGTATAAGTTGGCCAGGCATCCTGACAGAAACAGCTCTTTGGGAGTTCAAGGTAGCCTGGTATATGTGGTGAATTGCAGGCCAGCCAGGGATACAGAGTGAGACCCTGTCTCAAAAAGAAAACAAAACAAACAAAAAACCCAAAACAACAAAACAAGCAAACAAACAAAGAATAAGTAGGATGGACTATATCTTGCAGAGGTTTCTAAGCTTGCATCTTTTTATAACTATCTGTAGCATTGAAAGCAATGTTACTGGTTGTAGGGAAGGAAAGAAGAAAAAGCTGCTAGCCTTCAGTGCTGAGAACAGTTTTAATCAGATGCAAGCTTAGAAACCTCTGCAAGATGTATTCCATCCTACTTATTGTTGGCTGGTTGTGGTACCCTGCGGACTTTCTACAGTCCAGCTGACATTGCACTATTGCTTTTTAAGTCATCATTTATTACTACCTTCTGAAAACATTTGAGAAAACTGCTTTGAGGCTGTAGTTGTAGCTTTTTATAGTTGTTTTCAGAAATGAAGTTGATTAGGAGCAGCCAGAATTAAAATAATGGAATTCCTAAATGTCTTCTGTAATAATGACATCCAAATCCCATAGAAAGAACCATTAAAGCCATTCTTCTCTCCAGTTGTCAGAAGAAGCCACTATGTTCTTTGAATATCCTCCTGTCCTTTTCCTTTAGGTCTCTGTGTATGCTGTGCCAGACAAGATAAATCAAGCAGATTATGCTCTGGATGCTGCCGTGACTCTTCTAGAATTTTATGAGGATTATTTTAACATTCCATATCCTTTACCCAAGCAAGGTAGAGTATTACAGACATTTCCAGGAGGCATTTGATGGCCTCCATCATAGACCATATTATTATTGCTGCTGCATTCCTATGCTTCTGTACACTGTCCTTCACATAATGAAATTCCCAGCAGAGTGCAAACAACAGGTTGATCCTTCTGAGAATCCCCTCATCTCTGACTTATACGATCAGCTACTAATGACAGATTACGATGCATTTCCTGACAGTGCAGCCTGAGGGTGGCTTTGTACTCTGTTGTTGTTAGTAGGAGAGAGAAGAATACAGAGACTGCATTATTATTATTATTATTATTATTATTATTATTATTATTAGTCATTATCAGTACATACTTTGCAGGATAATAGCAAGCTGCCCAATAAACTTTCTCAAAAGACTACATTTGTCTTGTATAAGAAAATGCAGGTTTTATATGAACTCTTAAAGCTATTGGCTATTGAGCTTTTCAGTATATATAACTGTAGGCATCCAAAATACAGTAATTAGTGAGGTAATTTCTTTTGATTTTTCAGTTCCCAAACTCATGGTCTAACCATTAGAGATGGAGCCAAGCCTAATACCTCAGATCTGTATTCCCAGGTACTCAGGAGGCAGAGACAAGAAAGTTCAAGGCCAGATTAATTAATGGAGTGAAACCTGTTTCAAAATTAAAAGTTAAGAGAGGCACATGGATATACCTCAGTGGTAGAGCACTTGCTTAGCATGTACAGAGCCCTAGGTTCAATCTCCGGTACTGCCAAGTAAAAGGGGGAAAAAGAATCAGAAGAGATATACAGAGAGGCTTGAGGCCCAAGCCTGGCTTAGTCACATTGCTAACAACACAGTAGTCGTGGAGCCTCTCTTTCTCCACCAGGAAAGCTCCTTTGCCTTGGGAGCTCTCTAATTTTGTATGCTTGGCTTAGCTTTTTATTTTATCTTAATACCCACCTACTGTGATATTTAGTATGTTTAGGGGAGTATGCAGCTGTAAGATTGATAATGAGCTGTATTCCTTCCTACTGAAGATCTTGCTGCAATTCCAGACTTTCAGTCTGGTGCTATGGAAAACTGGGGCCTGACCACATATAGAGAATCCTCTCTGCTATATGATAAAGAAAAGTCTTCTGCATCCAGTAAGCTTGGCATCACAATGACTGTGTCCCATGAACTCGCTCACCAGGTATGAAAGTTTAGTCACACAAAATTTTTTTTGAGAATTTCATAGGTGTATACAATGTCATAGGATCATACCTACCCCTTATTTCTGCCTCCATTTGACTCTTCCTGAGTCCTCCTTGCAAAACATTAACCTCTCAACAACTTCTTCTTCTTCCTCCTCTTCCTCCTCCTTTGTTAACTCCCTGTATTCACTTAGTGTTGCCCATATGTGCTTGGGTAGAATCCTTCACTGAAGTACAGGCAGTATACTAGCAGCCACGCCATCAGAGAAGAATGTTTATTAATGGTATTTAATGTTCATTTCTCTTTTGCAACAAGAGAAGCTACTTATAGAAGTTATTGTGTTTACTCTTTAATTCAGAGGAGAGTTATTTCCTTATAGAATTGTTTCATGTTATTTAATGACTGTTGAAAAGGTCTTACTTTTACTCTGATAAAACAATATGTTTAAACAATATGTCTACACTTATAAGCCGATAGTCATTTTACATATCTATAGTTTGTTGCATCTATTCTGTCATAATAGCAGATAATAGAGTTTCATTATAAATTTGCAAATAAGCAGTCACATTTTCCTTTCAGTGGTTCGGGAACCTGGTCACCATGGAATGGTGGAATGACCTTTGGCTCAATGAAGGATTTGCCAAGTTTATGGAATTTGTGTCTGTCACTGTGACCCATCCTGAACTAAAAGTTGTATGTGGTTGTTTATGTTTTTAAATCTTAAGTTAATCTGTTGTTTTTTTTTCAATGTCTCCTCAAAAGTATTTAGCATTTTTTATTATAGAATTTATAGAAATGATAACTTTATTGGAAGCTTAAGAGATGAATCATGTTTGAAAATGCTGACTGAATTTTTAGTATGAATGAAGTATTAAATTGTATCTTCCCATAACACTGAAGAAATAGAACTAGTGATAAGCTAAGTGTTCTGTGCCATTTTTTAATGTTCAGGGTGCTCATTGCAATTTAAATGCTGGGTACACACTACTGTTAATATGCATAGGATCCAAACTGACAAATTGTATAAATTTTGACTTAAGTAACCACACATTACATTATCAACCTAGACTTCTAGATCACAAAGTTAATTTAGAACTCATGTGTATTTAAACACCATGTTTTAACCATGAGAAAAACATAATCAGCAAGCAAAAATAAAATCACTTTCTATGAAAAAATTAATTTAATATAATTCTTTTCAAATATGGGTAATTTTTCATTTTCTGTTTATAAATAGTTTATAGTATCTGTTTATAAATGGTTATTATTTAGTATTACACTATACATCATAAAAATGTGTTCTGTTTCTACATAATCTTTAATAATGGAAAATACAGATACATAGTTGGCTGAATGTACTAAGTTAAGAAAGCTAAGGTTGAAATTTGTTATTTATTATCTTTCACTCTATATCTTAACGTTAAAACTATGTATTCTTTGATGGAATCACTGTATGTTTTACTTCCCTTATTTTGTGTTTTGGCTACAAGTGGAATGGTTTTGTTTTTAGGTTAACATGAAATTAACTTATTTTTAAAGTGGTAAATATTCAAAATAAATGAAATACAAAAGGGTTATATACAGCCTCAGTTTCTTAGGTGCTTAGATGCTCTTTAGAATGCTTAGCAATACTATTGTATTAATTCTAGAAATATGAAATTGCTTGACACAGAAATTGGAATTCTAGCCCTGTTACCACAGAATAGGCCTTCATCTTTTTATTCCTTTTTATCTAAATGTAGTTTAGGTGATACTTCCCCCTTTCTTTCTTTTCTCTATGTCAATAGGAAGAGTATTTCTTTGGCAAGTGTTTTAATGCAATGGAAGTTGATGCGCTAAACTCCTCACACCCTGTATCCACACCTGTGGAAAATCCTGCGCAGATTCAGGAGATGTTTGATGATGTTTCCTATGAAAAGGTGAGAGCATTTTGCAGAGGTAGAGTTTGGACACTACGCTCATTAGAAGTAGGATAGAGAAGTTATTGCTCAGGCATGGGACAGCTTTCTCTGCATTAAGAGCAACCAGTTTCGATCGCTTTGGTGCCTACTATGCTGGCTGATTTGAGCTCTTTCAGTTTGAACTTGTAGTTTAGCCCATAATCCTAAAGATTAGATTCTGGTCAATTCTTTATCTGTGGTTGAAAATATTGAAAACCTAAGTGCTGCTGCATTCAAATGTACAAACTAGAGAATGATTATTTTTCTTATCTTTTCAGGGGGCTTGTATTTTGAACATGCTAAGAGATTATCTGAGTGCAGATACATTTAAAAGAGGAATTGTGCACTATCTCCAAAAGTACAGTTATAAAAACACGAAGAATGAGGACCTGTGGAATAGCATGGTACATGTGAGTAGCGCTAGAGCGCTCTGCATCTGGGGCTGACCAGTTGACGGTCTGGTTTTGCTTTGTTTTTGTTCTTTTCCTATATCGTGGTACTCCTTCACAGAGAACCAAAGTGCTTTCTAGAGAAATGAGGGTGATGTTTTATTTTTGGTTTTAGATTTGCCCCACAGATGGTACACAAACAATGGATGGCTTTTGCTCTAGAAGCCAACATTCATCATCTACTTCAGTAAGTCTCTTCGTCTGTACCTGTCCACCAATGCATGTTCTTCTCCATATTCTTTGCATGGTATCTCGGTGTCACAAATCACTCTCAACCCAGAAAAGTCTGCATTCAAACTAAACCAGGCTAACACTCTTTTCCAGTTTTGTTAAGAATCTTCTATGCAAGATGATGTCAGAACCTTGAACTTCTTTCAAATACTAATTCTTTTCACTTCACTCTCCCTAAAACAATGGATGTAGGACAAGTTTTAATGGCAGACTAGGATTGGATTATATCAGTCACTTTCAGAGCATCTGAAAAAATTACAAAATGGCAGAGAAAACATTTAAACAATTACTATGCACCAAGCATATGCTAACAATTGGGCATATAATGTTCTGTATTCCTGCTAGCAGACTCATGAGCCAAATGTTATTACTAGTCAGGTTTTTAAATATGGTAATGGGAATATGAGATCCAAAAGCATATGGTGGTATGCATATCCTATGCAGAGTAGGGAACTGAATTCTAGCTTAACTCATGTTTTCAACTTTTCAGCTATCAAGTCTTCATTCCATCTGAGCCACAAAATGGTCTGACTCTCTTTAATCTGGATTTGTGGAATATTTCCATAGACAACTATGGGTGACTAGAAATTCAAGAAAATTTTATTTACCATATTTTATTTCCTCGTTTATTTATTTGTTTTGCTTTTAGAGATTGCTTTATTAATAGTTTCTCGTTTATGCAGTAGAATATTTTATTCTTTAGCTTTTCCCAAAAACATTTTTAGTGACAAGGAACACATATTTTGTATTTCCAGTTGCTGGTCAGGTAAAAGCAATTTCTGAGCTGTCACTTAGAAGTACAGCCTGTTTGTGGGAATAGTCATGCTGGTGTTGAAAATCTTCCCTCTTTCATCTCTCTTCTCTTATTCTCTTGCTCACATGCCAGCTTGGTGTCAGTGGGATATGTCTGGCCATTAGCTGTGCCAAGTAGGGACAACTGTACTACCTATCAAGACACACAGGTTTAGAGGAGATGATGGAAAGGTAAACAGCCATCGCTCAATGGCTGGGGACTGGAGGGGTGGTTAAGAAGCTGGGGAAAGACAAGAAGCTGCAGAACAGAGGAGGCTGGCAGTAGCCAGTGGAGCACAAGCTGGCTGGCCTCTTCCTCAGAGGTAGATCTCAGGTGACACCTTTTCCTCCTTTTGTCTGTAAACCAGCACTGGCTTCAGGAAGTTGTAGATGTGAAAGCCATGATGAACACATGGACCCTGCAGAAGGGCTTTCCTCTGATAACCATCACTGTGAGAGGGCGGAATGTTCACATGAAGCAAGAACACTACCTGAAGGGTTCTGAGAGCACCCCAGAGACTGGGTAATGTTCACAGTGGGAATCTCCTTCTTGCTGAGATAAAATCTCCCTTTTAAAGTCCTGCCCTCACTCCTTTCCTTAGAAGGCTTCAGCTGAATCTATGTGTCCTGTGCAGTTGACCTATACCCTACCTTTCCAAAAGGATTAAAAGGGCTTTGAATCTCAGTAAAGCTGACAATCTGTCATTATTGTTACATTATCCTGCTTTGGAGTTTAATAGGATGTCATTTCTAGTTGTTGGCTTGAAGTCAGCTGTGATCTAAGTACGTAGTTGCTGCAAAGGCACAGTAGTACCTAACATTGATTGGAGTTGTCAAAAGAATGTATGTGATTTCTGGGATTAAGAGATACTCAGTTCTCTTCTTTAGAAGTCTGAGTTACATCCTGGAAGCACTTAGTTTGTGCTTCAGAGTATTATTAGAAATGAGGTGTTGCAACTTACAAAATACTTTATGTATCTTTAACTAATTTCAATCAGAACATTGCAAAAGTGCTGAAAAAATTCTCTCTCTCTCTCTGTATATGCTTTACACAGATATGTATTAACTCTATCACACTTGATTATGTATATATAAAAGAAAGTATTACATAATATATATAACTTACATGTATGTAGGCAATTTGAATACAATAGCATATGTAACATATTACATGTAATACACACCAAGATATACAGAGAAGTTGTATTTTCAAGAAAATAAAAACATTCATTTCTGTAATCATAGCACAATTTTCAAAATTAGGAAATAAACTTGACAAAATATAATTTAATCTATAAAGCCTATTCAGTTTTTCCAGTTGTTATAAAATGTCTTTATGTCAGAATGGAAAAATTCTGCTCCCAAATTTAGCACATTTCATCTTTCATTGCTACATCTTTCTGTTTCACTTTTTGCAGCAGTTCTCCAGATGAGTTTCTTGACATTTTCCCCACAGTTCAGGCTATTTACTTTACTAGAGTTGCCTTCAACTTATATTTTCTTCTCCTGTTTGTTCTTGATCAGAATCAGGTTGTTTGGAGAAACTCCACAAAAGAGAAGTGACATGTGTCTCTTTGGTACATGATTAGGGAGGGACATGATGCTAATTTGTGCCATTACTAGTGTCATTATTTGAGGTTAGGCTTCAGGCCACTAGTCATTAATCACTTGAGCCTGTTTTTCTCTTCCTACATTAGGGTCTGAGAGGATGAAGGCTAGTTTTGCTGGAAGATAGGCTCAGCAAGCTATCAGGTCTTGGCATAACATTCTCAGTACCACACTGTTTTAAACTAGCCTGGCACATGATAAGTAGAGGTCTTAAACGCTGCTTGTTGAATGGATAAGAACAAGGAGCAATGCATACTTGCTTTCTTTCAGGTACCTATGGCATGTTCCACTGACATTCATTACCAGCAAATCAGACTCAGTCCAGAGATTCTTGCTGAAGACAAAAACAGGTATTTTATTATGGAAAAAAAATTAGTTTAATTCAAGTAAGAAATGTAGAAGTGGGTAAAAATTAGCTTCTGAGCTTCTTTAGCTATTGATTTTGGTGAAAAGGAAAGGAATTGGGTTTAGAATACTTGTTGGACTTGGAAGATAGCTCACTTGGTAGAATGATTATCTTGTAAATATGAGGACTTGCATTTGATCTACAGAACTTACACTAAAAAAAAAATACAAATATGAGTGTTATGGTGCATGCTTGTAACATTAGTGCTGGAAAGGTACAGGCAGAGAGATCCTAACTGGCAAGTTCAAGGCCAGTGAGTGTTCCTATCCCACCTCTTTCCCCAACAAAAAATGTATAGGATCTGAGGAACAACCAGTATTATCTTCTGGCCCCGCACATGTATCTACACACACATACCCTCAAACAAAACTTCAAATATACACAGAGAATGGGATTTTTCAAAAGGTAGTATAATGTTATAAATTCAAACAGTTGAGAGCTATAACAATAAAAGAATAGATTAACAATGAAAATTATCATTACTTTGTTAACAATACTGGCAATTATATGTTTGTTAGAATGTGGTTGCAACATTTCCATAGATCTATAAATCTCACATTGACATTTGTCTAACTGGGTTTCTGTTACCTGGATTCTGCAAGAAATAAATGATATTCATTTGTTCACTATTGGAATTTTCTCAGCTTCTTTGTGTAACCTCTGATCAAAAAAGCTTGTGTCCATCCACAGAGTAAATAGTTGAGATTTATCCTGTTCATTCTAGATGTGCTTATCCTCCCAGAAGCAGTGGAGTGGATCAAATTTAATGTGGGAATGAATGGCTATTACATTGTGCATTATGAGGATGGTGGATGGGATTCTCTTAGTGGCCTTTTAAAAGGAGCACACACAACAATAAGCAGTAACGATCGGGCAAGTCTCATCAACAATGCATTTCAGCTTGTCAGGTAAGGCAGGCTGTGCCAAGTTGTGGTTTATTCTGAAAGCAGCTATTACTGTTCAGATACTTGGTTTCTAGAGATGACAGTGATTGATTGCTAATGAGAATTTGAAAAGGCACCCCAACCCCAAGTTCTTCCAACAGGGCAACATAGCTTTCAGACTGGTGCTTATCCGCTGGTCTTTAACTTCTAGATGATATAAAATACAGAAACTTTCTCATTAATAACTCAAATCACACAAATGTGCAGGAAACCTTGAGACAGCATCCTAGTGAGCCCCTTGCCTATTCCTACAACTTTGTTCTGCAGCTTTTCTGGTCATGATATCCAAAATGGAGTTTCTCCCATGCTGAGCCCTTAATCCTCTTAAAGCCTTCTTGCCAGTGCTTCACATTGCATTCATTTATTGTACCAAAAGAGAGATGAATTCCACAGCATATTTATGGAATATAAGTTATATAATTAGGTCTTATCAAATAAATTATCTTTGACTACTCGAGGTTGGAGTGAATAGTACTCATTCTTCCCTGTTTTTTTTAAGGGGGAAGTAAGTATTTTCCAAGCTGAAAACATGAAAGCTTTCATTATTTAGGCAGTGGTGAAGTTCTAAGAGAGTCATCTGGGTGGGATGAGGCAGCTCTGTTTTTCTCAGAATCAGTGTCAGACTATCCCAGTGTAGAGTCGTTCTCTCTGGTTCTGTTATTACTGCAATGAGCCTCCCAAGGTGCCAAAAGCAGGAAGAAGTTAAAGGTTGCTTAACTTCTTCTAAGTTCATCTGCATGGCCTACTGCTACTGGAATTCTAGAGTGGGCTCATATTCAGGATATTTTTGAACAGAGAAGATGATTATGACAGGAATTTATTTTTTTCTAAGTAGCAGTCTACCTGGCCTGGTTCCCTTGATCTTGGATTGAAGTTCTTAGCTTAGTCTAGAAATTCAGTTTGATGTATTCTATGTGACAGACATTATGCACCATTTTATCACAGCCATAAGCTGGACTTTGCTCTATAGTTGTGACTCTTCTTTCCCAATGTCATCTTGTGTGCAACCAAAACAATTCTAATGCATAAAAGTCATTATATATGATTGCTGCTTGGCTATAGGATTATTGCAGTATATGTTGAATCAAAAAGAAATTTCTTATAATCCTGTAACCATGATCTTTCTTGCTCAGCATTGGAAAGTTATCGATTGAAAAAGCCCTGGATTTAACCCTGTACTTGCAAAATGAAACTGAAATTTTGCCTGTATTCCAAGGTTTGAATGAACTGATACCTATGTATAAGTTAATGGAGAAAAGAGATATGAATGAGGTGGAAACTCAATTCAAGGTAAAGCCTGAGATTAATCATATAGCTACAGTATAACTGCATTTTTTTATGGGTGAAGAGAGTACTCATTATTCTATGTGTCTGAATGTATATACAAATACATATATGTCGTTCTATACATTAAAGAAAAGCAAATAAAAATTCAGTTTAGATAGCCAACATTAGGCTGATACTGAATTTGAATAATAGTATTAAATTCTGTACTTAATTTTCATGGTTTTAGTTCACCATAAGTATTTTATTTCACTGCTGTGATTACTAATCCTGATATTTTCCAGGATTCTAAAGGGCGGTTGAAGAAGAAACACAAAATTTCTATATTTGATAAAATATTGTGAGAGTTTGCACACTTTGCGCATAAAATTTAGCCTGTTCATTCTGATTTAAGTAGATGGGACATCTTTAGAAAAGATTGCTATGTTTTTGTTGTTGTTGTTGTTTTTGCTTTTTTTGTCCATTTTATAACTGAATTTAATACGGTTGTCAGCTTAAAAGGAGTGGGGTTGAGCTGTAAGGATTAGTTCCCACTTGAATTTCTTTTTTCTTGAATGGAGTCCGTTCACTCAGCGTTATTAAAATACACTGAATATGCATTTTTGTGACATTTCCTATCACCAGAAGTCCCAGGCTGTGTAAGTATGAGATGCTCTGAGACAGTACACCCAATACCTGTCACTGCTCCTGCCCTGTTCCACAGGCCTTCCTCCTCAGGCTGCTGAAGGACCTCATTGATAAGCAGACTTGGACAGACGAGGGCTCTGTCTCAGAGAGAATGCTTAGGAGCCAGCTCCTCCTCCTCGCATGTGTGCACAAGTATCAGCCCTGTGTGCAGAGGGCAGAGGGCTATTTCAGAGAGTGGAAGGCATCTGATGGAAACATGAGGTCAGTTCCTGTGAATATGCAGTGCAGACTATTGATGTACAGGTTATCCTTCCTGTTACCCGTCATTAGCACTAACCATTGGAAGAAGCTGCATAGACAAATCTTTCCTACTGCACCTTCCTGGAAAATAAATTGCCTTTTCAAATTTGTACATTTCTAAACTTACTGTCTTAAGAAATGCAACAAAGAACTTCTGTGCTCCAAAATCAAATGACTGGGGAGTTAGAACACGATAATGGTAACTCGTACTTTGTGGAGTGTGTATAAAATGACTGGAGTGACACGGCCATGCCAGGCTGAAACAGAGGCAATGCATTTTACAGAAGTCTTCAGAACCCCGCCCAGAGTGTCTAGTAATTGTTTATACTGGAGAAGATAGGCAATGTTTGCAATCTCATCTCCTACTAGTCATCAGTTCTTTTATATTTGGAACTTTCATGGCAATTATCTGAATACCTGGCTTTAATGGGCATGTTTACTAACCATAATGCTATTGAGATTCCTGACTTTTCTTCATGAAATACAATTTTAATCTCAACTGAATCTCTTTTGCATCATTTCAAAAATATTAGATGTATAGGGATTTATGAATGACATTTGTTAATGTATTTCTGACAAATAATAATGTTAGACATTTTTTTTTTTAATGTTAGACATTTTCTCTTACCTCTTTTCATAAAATGTTTCAGGAGGAAACAGTAATATATGTTTTCAGGAGTGCAGCTGTGGTCATGGAACTAGTTCATAATTGGTCCCCATTATGCATCTAAGAACATTTGGTCTGTCTCAGGATCTAACACCTTTATTCTTTCCATAGCCTCCCTGTTGATGTGACCTTGGCAGTGTTTGCTGTGGGGGCCCAGAAAACAGAAGGCTGGGATTTTCTTTGTAGTAAATATCAGTCTTCTTTGTCAAGTACTGAGAAAAGCCAAATTGAATTTGCCCTTTGCATAAGCCAGGACCCAAAAAAGCTTCAGTGGTGAGTTATGTATTGATGTCTACATGGCCAAGGGAATTTGCTTGACATAAGATTGTTCTGGCACTTATTTTAGCTCTATTGCCTAGGAATTATTCATTCTGATGGAAACACTGTGCATATGGGCATATACCTAATGAGGATGCCAAGTAATTAGAACCAAGTTTGGGGGAAAATATTTAAGGAGCATGTATTGTGTATCTTTACAGCAGTAACATATTTGAAATATTTAGAGATACTTTTAGAAACTGTTCTTCTGAAGAAAGGAGAGATTATATGGTGTAGGTCTTTTAAACACTATATAAATGTTAGCTTTTAATCATGTTGCTGGTGGGTTTATCAAGACTACCAATTTACCTTTATTGGGACTTTATTGTTGGCATACAGAATTTTTCTTTTCTAAGTTATTTTACTGAAGATTTTTGTAACTCTTCAATCACTTATAATTCATTACTAATATTTCTTCTTTTAATCATTACAGGCTCCTAGACCAAAGTTTTAAGGGAGATATAATAAAAACTCAGGAATTTCCACATATTCTTATACTCGTTGGCAGAAATGCAGTGGGTTATCCATTGGCCTGGAAGTTTCTGAGGGAAAATTGGAATAATCTTGTACAAAAGTAAGTAGTGCCAAAATTGTGGTGGTATTTGATGCATTCTTTGTTTCCACACCCCCTCTTCCTCTGTGTGTTTAACTTTTGCTATTTATATGAAAATGTATTGTACATTAAAGATAGCTTTTCAAATTAAAATACCCTCTTTTTATTTAAAGCCTTAATCCATTACTGATCTATTGCTCTAGACAGTAATACTTTCCATCCCATCTGCTTCTCCCTGTACTCCCTGACTTGCCTGAAACCTGTGTCCTCCAAGGTTAGCGTAGCTTTCCCCTTACTCGTTTAGCATGGCATACAGCTGTCATTTCTTTTAGGTCCTTAGCCTTCTAATTAGTACTTGGTATGCATTGCATTTTACAAATAGATTGTTTAAATGCTATAGGATATATAAGACACTTAAAATGTATAGTAAATGGACACCTTTTGGCCTTTACTAGGTTTGAACTTGGCTCACCAACCATAGCTCACATGGTAATGGGAACAACAGAACAGTTTTCCACCAGAGCACGTCTTGAAGAGGTAAAGATGTGTGTGTATGCATGTGTGTGTGAAATCCTTATTATTTTTTTAAACGTAAGTGACAATTAGCTACTAAATATGGGCAGGAACAAAAGTTGTGATACATTGAGAATGACTCTTGTCTTTTGGATGGAACTTTTGAGTTTCAACGTATATGTCTCTCATGAGACAAGCTTTAATCTGCAATTAAAAACTTGGACTTTATCAGCTGTTATAGCATATGCATTTAATCCAAAAACTCTGGAGGTAGTAGCAGACAGATATTGTGAGGTAAAGGCGAGCCTGGTCTACAAAGCAGGTTCCAGGCCAGTCAGGGCTCCATAGTGACACCCTATCTCAAAACAAAATAAACAGCAAGAGCAAAAACTTCAGCTTAACAAAGATAACTCATCACAATTGGCCTTTATTTAAAGACTTTAAAAGTGAATCCTTTACTGCACCTGTAAAGAGGTGCAGACAGCTGATATGATCAGCTGTTAGAAGAGGCAGAGAGGGTCCAGGTGCTTCAGTATCCAATGCCATATTTTTCTTCTCACTTATATATTTTATGATATTTACAAAATCTATAAAATCAATATGTAAAGTGAATGTTAAGGTTTGCTGGTGTTTAACTTCTTGAGTTCTGTATATATTCCAGATTTAGCCCTCTGTCAGATATAGGGTCAATAAAGGTTCTTTCCCAGTCTGTAGGCTGTTGTTTTGTTCTGTTGACAGTGTCCTTAGCTTTACAGAAACTTTTCAGTTTCATGAGGTTCCATTTGTTGATTGTTGATCTTAGAACCTGTGCTGTGGATGTTCTTTTTTTATATCAATATTTTTTTATTTTTAAATAATTTTATACATTCACTTGTATCCCAGCTGTAGCCCACTCCCGCTTTCCCTCCCAATCCTCCCCTCCCTCCCTCATCTCCTCCCTGTCCCCTTCCGAGTCTGAGAGGGGGTGTCCTCCTCTCCTTCTGTCTGGCCCTAGCTTATCAGGTATCTTCAGGATGGTTGCAATGTCATTATCTGTGGCCTAGCAAGGCTGCTCCTCCCTCAGGGGGGAAGGGGAAGCTCATTAGTTCATGTCAGAAACAATTCCTGTCTGTAAACGACCGCGTAACCGTCTCGCCAGCAAGAAGGCACACGGACGACAGGATCCTTCTGCAGCAGGCTTTATTATTCCGCAATGAATGGAGGA